>JANAVB010014796.1:45787200-45960395 GCA_029216955.1 Iris pallida
CTGCTCTTGCTTCCGCCCATTCTTCTGCAGCACTTCTTCATCCACAGCACTCCTTGCAAGCCTCCGTCGCCGCAATGTACTCTGCCTCTGTCCTCAACAAGGCAACACACTTCTGCAACCGCGACTGCCACGATACCGCTCCTCCAGCAAACATCATCACATAGCCCGAAGTCGATCGCCTTGTGTCTACATCTCCAGCCATATCAGCGTCAGTATATCCAACCAGCTTCGGCTCGTCACCACCAAAACAAAGTCTCCAATCGGCAGTGCCCTGAAGGTATCGTAGAATCCACTTGACCGCACTCCAATGTACCCTTCCAGGATTTGAAAGGTACCTGCTAACTGTGCCAACTGCATGAGCGATATCTGGCCTCGTACACACCATAGCATACATAAGACTTCCCACAGCTGAAGCATATGGAACCCGCTCCATATCTTCCTTTTCGTCCTCGGTAGATGGACACTGCTCCTCAGTGAACTTAAAGTGAGCTGCAAGGGGGCAACTCACTTTCTTCGACTCGTCCATACCGAAATGCCGAAGTACCCGGTGAATGTACTTCTTTTGGGACAAATGTAGCAGCTTGGACTCTCTCTCTCGGCTGATCTCCATCCCAAGAATAGTCTTTGCTGCGCCCAAATCCTTCATAGAGAAGGTCGCACCCAGTTGGCGCTTCAACTCCACTATCCTAGTGGCATTCTGATCCACTAACAACATATCATCTACATAGAGCAATAAATGATGAAATCATCCTCGGCAAAGTATCTCACAAATACGCAATGGTCCGACATCGTCCGTGCATAACCATGCTCCCCCAATAAACGACTCGAACTTTCTGTACCACTGCCTTGAAGCCTGCTTCAGACCATACAAGCTCTTCTTCAACCGGAAGACCAAATGTGACTTGCCCTTCTCACAGAATCCCTCTGGCTGCTCCATGTATAACTCCTCTTCAAGATCACCGTGGAGGAATGCCGTCTTCACGTCCATCTGCTCGACCTCCAAGTCGAAACTGGCTACCAATGCTAGCACCACCCGAATAGACGACTGTTTGACGATTGACGAAAAGATCTCATCATAATCCACGCCTTTTCGCTGACCGTAGTCTTTAACTACCAGCCTCGCTTTGTATCGAGGGCGAGTAGCATCATCCGTCTGCTTCACTCTAAACACCCATCGATTCTTTAAAGCCTTCTTGTCCTTTGGCAACCGTACCAGCTCATAAGTGGAATTGGCATGCAAGGAACTCATCTCCTCCTGCATAGCCTCCATCCACTCCTGTCTGTGTTCGTCTTCCATAGCCTCTGCAAAACTTTCGGGCTCTCCTCCGTCAATCAATAGCACGTAGTCACCCGGTGAGTATCTCGTAGATGGTCGATGCTCTCTGTCGCTTCTTCTCAGTGGAGCCACTGGTGCTGGCTGTATACCAATAGCCTCCTCCTCTTCAGGAATCGCCTCCCCGACATGCTCATCCTCCTGAGGGACACCCTGACCACCATCAGCAGGTTGATGATCAAGGTTGGGAGCAACTCCATGTACTGGCTCTCCCATAATTGGATCCTCTGCGATGTCCTCTGGAAACTGCTCGAAGCAAAATGACTCTAACTCAGGCAATTCCTCAGCCTCAGAAGGTGTCTCGGAATCCTCAGTGTTGGTCATGGTCTGATCCTCGATGAATACTACGTCCCTGCTTCTGTAGAGCTTTCTTCCCACCGGGTCGTAGAGTCTATAGCCAAACTCATCCCGACCGTAGCCGACAAAGATCACTACTAAAATATGCTTAAATAGCGACGTATATTAGCGACGGAGGAAATATGCGTCGCTGATAATTGCATATAGCGACGTCTTGTGCTACACGTCGCTGTCCGTCGCTGCGTAGCGACGTTCAGCGACGTAGTATAATTTACGTCGCTGTATTGCGACGTTTAGCGACGTATCATGTAGGCGTCGCTGTTTTATTTCATATAGGGTTCCTGGCCCGATCGAAATCCCAAAATTTTCACCCAAAAATTTATTCCCGCTCTCCCCTCTCCCCCTGGCGAACCCTCCCCCTCCGGCGACCACTCCCTCCGGCGAGACCCTCCCCCTTCTCTCCCCGGAGATCCCGCTCGCCCGTTGACCCCTCCCTCCGGCGACCAGCCTCCCTCCTCCGACGAAGGAGCCTTCCTCGCCGCTTCCTCCTCCGACGAAGCCACCCTCCTCGCCGCCTCCATCCTCCGACGAAGCCACCCTCCTCAGGTAAACCCTAACCCTAGCCCTAGCTATCTAGACACAGACACGGACACGAGAACTCTAACCCTACCTGCTGGGGTGGTCTTTCTGTCGAGGGGGGAGAGAGGGGTGGGGTTGGGTGCAGGGGGTGGAGGGGTCTTACTGTCGAGGGGTAGAGGGAGGGGTGGGGGTACCCGGGGGGTGCAGGGGTAGGGGGAGGGGGCATGGTTGGGGTGGGTGCAGGGGGAGGGGGGCAGGGGAGGGAAGGCAGGGGAGGGTTGGGGTGGGTGCAGGGGTATGGGGAGGGGGGGCAGGGGAGGGGGGAGGGGGGGAGGGGCGAGGGGGGACAGGGGAGGGTTGGGGTGGGTGCAGGGGTAGGTGGAGGGGGGCAGGGGTGAAGTGTATATTTTGGTCGAACACTTAGGCGCTTGCACGCACATTCACTACCGATGAGGGAGAGAGACAGAGAGTGCGAGTGGACTGCAGTCCATATCGCTGCTGGTTTGTCTTGTGATATTTTTATTTTTCTTTTCCTTTTTCATGTTTCTTTTCCATGATTGTTGTACGTGTACAGTCTGCCACTTTTTTTATCGAGTACGATTTTGTTGCTTCTCTCGCTGTTCCTCTTGGTCTCCATTGAATGCTGGTATACTGCCATTAATATTGGTCGATAGATTTCTCTGTCACATATTGCAAGTGGTACTAAGAAAAAAGAAAAAGAAAGAAAGGAGAGAATAGATGTGACTCAAATGGACCGAAGTAGGTGTAGTAGTAGCAGTAAGAGCGGGACATGAACCGGGCTCATGACATTTTGAACTGTGGAAGACAATGCCATGTTAACTACTTCCTTTCCTTGCTTATGTTTGTGATTTATTATGATATATAATGGTGATGTTAATTCTTTCCAAATGTTAGGATCGTTACAAATCTTGTTGGCTCGAAAAGAAATTTTCTTCGTGCATGCCTACTTCACATTATAGGATTTTATTTTTTGTTCAAGGGATTCGCAAAATGTAGGGATATATACCATTTGAAATTCATTTGAAATCCATTTGAAATTCATTTTAAGAATCTGAAATGTTGACGATATATACCCAAGGTTCACAATATCGGTATCGGAATCGGTATCGGACTATTCCTATGAGTATTGGTATCGGCGATACCGGTAGTATCGGCGGTATCGTATCGGAGTATCGAACTTTGGTATCGGAAAACAAATAATTATTAATAAATTATTTACATTTAAAAACATATATTTTATACATTTAGGCATAATTTTAAGTATTTCAGCGTTATTTCTTAGTAGTTTTGAAATTATATGAAATAGTAGTCACCCTTACCGATTGGTTTTGCCGAATTGACCGGAACAAAGACCCCCAATGTCGGTATCGGTCAATATTTGGTATCGGTCTGTATCGGATCGGAACATGCCAAACCGTATCGGTATCGACCTGTTGGATAATATCATTGTTATTAGTAACTGTCCAATGTCGGTATAGTATCGGAACATGCCAATGTCGGTATCGGTCTTTATAGTATCGGTATCGGAACATGCCAATGTCGGTATCGGTCAATATTTGGTATCGGTATCGGTCTGTATAGTATCGGAACATGCCAATGTCGGTATCGGTCAATATTTGGTATCGGTCTGTATCGGATCGGAACATGCCAAACCGTATCGGTATCGGTCAATATCATTGTTATTAGTAACTGTCCGCTACTAATGTGTGTCCCATAATAAGACATTATATACGAATTTGTGCCTGTTGGATAATGTGTGTCCATCTTTGCAAAATTATTTTCAAATGGATATGAATTACTACTTGCGGAATCGTTCATGGATGTACAATCGTCGTCCTGATGATATGTGTGGTGTGCGGGATGAATACATAGCGGGAGTAGAGCAGTTCCTGCAGTTTGCTAAGGCGTTCCATCAGTACATGGACGGCACCAAAATTAAGTGTCCGTGTGTGAAATGTCATAACGTGAAATATTATCCAGAAGTGGAAGTGACATATCATTTGTACTCGAGGGGTTTCACGCCTAATTACTATCAGTGGACCGCACACGGAGAACTTGTGTCTTTAGCATCAGAGCCGGAGCCTTACGTTGAGCCGTATATGCATGCGGGACCTAATTTTGTTTCAGATAATCATGCATACGACGACGGGTGCGTGAACATGGTTTTCGACGCTGCGGGGCCTAGTTTCGTTCATGATGCACCTGAGGAGGCACCGAACGCCGATGCTGCACAGTTCATGGAGTTGCTGGAGAATGCAAGGACTCTATTGTATCCTGGTTGTGAGGATCATTCACCATTGGAGGTGGTTACAAGACTGTTGAGCATTAAGTCAGATTTTAACATGTCGCAAGAATGCTACAACCGAGTGTTGGAGTTGATTATAGAGATCTTGCCGGCGGGTGCTAAGTTGCCTAAAGACTTCTACCGGTCTAAGAGGATGGTGAGATCGCTCTGGATGGGATACGAGAAAATCGATTCCTGTCGCAATGGGTGCATGCTGTACTTCAAAGACGACAAGGACGCAGATGTGTGCAGATTTTGTGGTGCTGATCGCTATAAGACAACTAGTACAGGAAGGTCTACCGGTGCAAGAAGACCGACCGATTCAATGCACTACTTGCCTTTAACGCCGCGGTTGCAAAGATTATTTATGGTGAAAGAGACGGCCGAAAATATGAGTTGGCACATGCGAGAACAGATTGAAGGAGTGTTGGATCACCCATCCGATGGAGAAGCATGGAAGCACTTTGATCGAGTGTATCCAGATTTTGCTTCAGATCCGCGAAATGTCAGGTTGGGACTATCTTCTGACGGTTTTACTCCTTTTGGTCTTTCGGGATCCCAGTATTCGTGCTGGCCTGTGATTGTTACTCCGTATAACCTACCACCTTGGATGTGCATGAAGACTCAGTACATGTTTCTAACCGTTATAATTCCTGGTCCGAACAATTCTAAGAGGAACATTGACGTGTACTTACAGCCTTTGATAGATGAGTTGAATCAGTTATGGGAAGTAGGCGCTAACACGTACGATGTTTCCAGGAAGCAGAATTTTCAGATGAAGGCAACCCTTATGTGGACCATCAACGACTTTTCGGCCTATGGAATGTTATCTGGATGGAGCACTCATGGCCGTCTCTCATGTCCGTATTGCATGGACCGTAGTAAGGCTTTCCGCTTGAAACACGGCGGAAAGCCGTGCTTCTTTGATTGTCATCGGCAATTTCTGCCAAAAGATCATCCGTTTAGAAGGAACAGGAATGCTTTCCGTGCCGGCGTTGTAGAAAAGGGTGATCCACCGCCAAGGTGGTGCAGAGACACGATATGGAAGAAGGTTAAAGATTTTCCAAGTGCTATCGAAGATCCTACAACTGGGTACAAGTGCGATGGATTTGGTAGAGTTCATAACTGGACAAAGAGGAGCATATTATGGGATCTGCCATACTGGAGTACCAATCTGATCAGACATAATCTTGATGTCATGCATATTGAGAAGAATGTGTTTGATAACATAATTAATACTGTGATGGACGTAAAGGGAAAAACGAAAGACAATTCCAAGGCCAGGTTGGACTTAAAAGAAATATGCAAATGCCCTGCGTTGCATTTGATACAGCAGAATGGAAAACAGTTCCTTCCGAAGTCAATTTTTTTGCTGGACAAGGAGGATAAAGTGAGACTTTGTCGGTGGATCCAGGGCCTAAAATTTCCAAACGGATATGTGTCAAATCTGAGAAGATGTGTCGATCCGAAGGAAAATAAATTGACGGGTATGAAGAGCCACGATTGTCACGTATTCATGGAGAGGTTAATTCCGATTGCATTTCGGGAATTCTTACCGCAGGCAGTTTGGGATCCATTGACGGAGCTTAGTATATTCTTCAGGGATCTTTGTTCTAAGAAATTGCTCGTTGATCGTCTAGAAAAGCAAAAGAAGGACATTGCGGTAACACTATGCAAGCTAGAGAGGGTGTTTCCTCCTGGATTCTTCGACTCTATGGAGCATTTGCCGATTCATCTATCCTATGAGGCACGTGTTGGTGGACCCGTCGAATATCGATGGATGTACCCGTTCGAGCGACATTTGAATCACCTAAAAAGAAAGGTAAAAAATAAGGCACGGGTCGAGGGTTCTACTTGTGAAGCCTATGTTCTCGAGGAGATTACAAACATTTGTTCGATGTATTTCAAGCCTCATGTTGCAACTAATAGAACGAGAGCTTCCAGAAACGACGATCATATGGAGACTGATCCTACTGTCGACGGCTCTATGGAGGGAGCCCACGCCGATCATATGGAGGACGGCGATCAGACTGATCCTGCCCAGGCAGGAGGTGAGAGCGACCCTCCATGCGCTCCCCCGGGCGAGACACGTATGGAGATTTGGACGACGGGCCTATGAAGTAAGTTAATTAATTATTATATATTTCTCAAATGATTATATGTACATATATATTCATGAAAAATTATTATTGTATAGATATCGGCCTTCTGCAGTACAGAGACAGCTGGGGACATTTGTGAGGCAGAACTATGGTGGGCCTTGGCTCAACTACTCAGATGCTCCCGCAGATAGGAAGGCCTTTTGGTTCGCCCACTTCAAGGTAAAAAATTTGTTTATTTTTAAATTTTAATAATCATTTGTGTATATTATACAACTTTTGTATTTTACTTCTTGTAGAGGACCTATTTCTATCCACCATACCGGGCGGCGAGGATCAAGGGCCAATTTCCTGCCGTCATAGCCAAGCTCATCCGTGATGCGATCGACGACCAGAAGCGTCGTGATTGCGCCGGACGTCCGATCCAGGGTTGGATTATGCCAGAGCAGTGGACTGCGATGAAGGCTAGATTCAGCGAGCGCCAGTACCAGGAGCGGTCTGAGAAGGCCAAGGTGGCGCGGTCGAGCGCCGATAAGTGGTGTGGTGGCTCCATTCCGATGACGGAGCATTTTCGTCGTCTGGTACGTTTTCTATGACGAACATTAATTTATATATAGTTCGATATAATGTTTAATACTAATAATAGATAATATATTTTAACAGGTAAAGAAGGGTGAGGACCCGAACATGGTGACCGTCTTCCTGGTCACCCATCGGAGGGCTGGGGACTTCATTGACGAGAGGGCGACGCAGGCATATGTACGTTCTAGTCAACTAATATTAACTGACTATAATTTAGAAAACAGGAAAATAGATATCAATATAGACTTTAGTAAACACTTACACGTTAGCAAACATGTTCTAGGCCGAGTTTGTTCGGCTACAGAAGGAGGCGGCTGATGCTGCTGCTGCTGCTAGTGCACAAGCAGAGGGAGGGGCTGGTACTTCCTCCCAGCCGCCTGCAGAGCCATCGTCGGACGAGCTCTGGATGACCGTCGTTGGCGGTCTTCAGAAGGGTACGTACTACGGTACGGGATCCTACGGCGCGTATTTGGCTTCGGAGTCATCCCGGGCCCCCTCTGTCAGTGCGCAGTCTCCGGCTACGCAGGCATCGTCACGAGCTGAGGATGTTCGTCGTCAGATCGAGGAGCTGCGTCGCGAGTTACAGCAGCAGATTTCTGATGCGGTCGAGCGACGATCCAACCCTCCGATCGTCACCAGACGATTTGATGCGGTCGAGCGCAGTATACAGGAGCTGATGAGTCTGCATCAGGCTGCAGCTGCCAACTTGCAGACGCTCACCGAGTCTACGCAGCGCACGGAGCGTAGACAGGTCGAGCTGGACGGATCGCAGATGAGCCTTTCTCTCTCAGTCGCTTAGTATACTGAGAAGGTGGTGAGTGCCCTTGCTGCACATGGTGAGCGACTGCGAGAGCTGGAGCAGGTATGTCCTCCGGGTCCATCGACGGCGCCGACTCCAGATACTGTACTGCCTCCGGCGCCGACTCCAGACATTGTACTGCCTCCTACTGCCCCTACGGTACAGCTCACCCAGGAGCAGTATGACTACATTCTATTCCAGTTGCGCGGCAGGGGTCCGCAATAATTTTATTAGTTTTTTTATGACTTGTATGTATTGGCCCTATGGGCAAATTGTTTATTCATACACTGTTGTTTATACACTTGGTGGGAGACTTTTTATCATCTTTTATTTTTATTTGACTCTATTGGATGTTTGTGAGGATGTGTGTCTGTGATATTTACTTTACACTGCCTCCTATTTTTATTGTGATATTTACTTTGTGATATCTGCGACGGGATGACAAATATACCTACGCTGGGTTATAAGCGATGATCTGATATACAAAGGAGATGCTGCCGAAATTTTTAAAAAAATATTGTGTATTTTTGTTATGATGTGTCTGTGTTTACAGTGAATGTGAAATACAGTGTTCGGAACCATCGACAGTTTCGATTACTGTTGTATGTTTTATCTTGGATAGAAATAGCAACAGTTCAGGGTGCACTTCTGAGAGCTTCATTTTCACGTCCTTCACTTTCTCGGACGTCGTAAAGGTTTCCGAGAAGGTGAAGGACGTGAAGAGGAAGCTCTGAGAAGTGCACCCTGAACTGTTGCTCTTTCTATCAAAGATAAAACATACAACAGTAAGCGAAACTGTCGATGGTTCGAACACTGCACTTCACACATACTGTAAACACAGACACACAACATAACAAAAATATCAATTATATTTTTTTAAATTTTTTTTTATATTAGCGACGGATAGCGACGTTCTGCGACGTACTGCGACGCCACACAAACGTCGCTAACTAGCGACGTTACGTCGCTCGACGTCGGTAATATACGTCGCTACGTTGCCCACGTGGCCACGTGGATGCCATGCCTCGTCATCATTTATAAACTTTTGAAGCGTCGCTAGTGGTCGCTTTACGTCGCAATGTTGGCGATGTACTTATACGTCGCTATCTGTCGCTCATTTTGCGACGTCTAGCGACAATTAACTATGCGTCGCAAATAGCGACGTTTGGCGACTAAATTGCCATCTGCGACTTGCCTATAAGCGACGTAGGTTTTTTGTCGCTAAATACGTCGTAAATCATTGTTAGCGACGTATTTCCTGTATTTAGCGACGTCTTCGGACGTCGCTAATCTGGGTTATTTTAGTAGTGGATGCATCGCCTCGTCTTCGGCTCAAGTTTGGTCCTCTCGTCCTTCGGTACATGCACGAAGGCCTTACAGCCAAACACTCGCAGGTGATTGTATGACGGCTCTTTGTCGTACCATACTTTGTCAGGCATATCACCCTGCAAAGGAGCACTAGGAGATAAATTAATAACATAAGTAGCTGTGAGAAGAGCCTCACCCCAATAACTGCCCGGCAAGTTTGCTTCTGACAGCAAACACTGCACCCTCTCCATCAGTGTCCTGTTCATGCGCTCCGCTACACCATTGAGCTGAGGTGTCTTGGGTGGAGTCTTCTGGTGTCGTATCTCCTGCTCTCTGCAATAAGCATCAAAGGGACCAATGTATTCGCCGCCGTTGTCGGACCGAACACACAATAACTTCTTGCCCGTCTCTCTTTCAACAGAGGCCTGAAACTCTTTGAAAGTAGGCAACACCTTATCCTTGGTCTTTAAGGCATAGACCCAAACCTTCCTGGAACAGTCATCAGTAAAAGTTACAAAGTAAGAAGCACCACCAATAGATTTTACCTCCATAGGACCGCAGACATCCGAGTGAATCAACTCGAGCAACGCCGGCTTCCTTGAACTTGGGTGACTTTGGAAAGACACCCTATTTTGCTTTCCATCTAAGCAGTGCGTACACTTCTCCAACTTTGTAGACTTGAGCCCTGGAATCACCTTCTTGTTCACCAAGTAGCTCATCTCCTTCTCGCTGATATGGCCGAGCCGCCTATGCCACAACTCGGTAGACGCATCACTGACTGCGTTCACCTCCTGTGCCCCATGTGTGCTCCCCTCCATATAGTAGAGACCAGACTTCTTGCTTCCTCTGGCAATCACCATCGAACCTCTGGAAAGCTTCTACTGACTATTTTCAAAGAGACTGAAGAATCCCTCATCATCCAACCTTCCAATCGACACCAGGTTAAAACGGATATCAGGGACATGACGAACATCTTTGAGAAAAAAAACTGCACCCGTCTTCGTCTTCAAATGCACATCTCCAACGGCAACTGCCTTTGACACATCTCCATTGCCCATCTTCAACACTCCACAGTCGTCTGTCGTGTAAGTGGCAAATAGTGCCCTGTTGTGAGATACATGTGCTGAAACCCCTGAGTACACCAGCCAAGAATTGTCATCGCAGACGAGGTTTGTGATAACCTCATCACCTACGACGATCACATCGCCTCCATGTATCGAAGCCGCCGCTGTAGTGTTCTCATCTTGCTTTCCTTTGTTGCCCTTCTTCTCTCTCTTCCAAGCGAAACAGTTCCGCTTGATGTGGCCCTTCTTGCCACAATGGTAACACTCCGAGTCCTCGTACCGACCCTTGGACTTTCCTCTGCTTTTGTCTCTGCCACCACCTGAACCCCTACTTTTGCCCCTTCTGCGGCTCTCCGAAACTAGTGCCTCTGAGTGATGGGATGTGGATGAAGTTCCATGAGAAGGTCTCTGCATCTCTTCATTCAGTACCCCGCTCTTGGAAAACTCTAGACTGACCATACCTTCCGGAGCAGAAGCGATCATAGATACTCATACGGTCTCCCACGAGTCTGACAATGTATATAGCAACCAAAGTCCTTGAACCTCGCCGTCGAACTTGACTTCCATCGAGGATAGCTGGTCCACCACGCCTTGGAACTCACTCAAGTGATCCGTAATGGATGCACCATCTTTGTACCGCAGACCCATCATCGTCCGGATCAGGAATAATTTGTTTACCCCAGTCTTTTTCGCGTACAAAGATTCCAGCTTCTCCCACAACGTCTTCGTATGCTTAATATTGGCAACGTGGTTGTACATGTTCTCGTCAACGAATTGCCGCATGTACCCACACACCTGTATATGCTCGAAGTTCCAGTCCTCATCGGATTTGTCACTGGGCTTCTCGGATGCAAATACTAGAAGATGTAGCTTCTTGACGAACAACAAATCCTTTATCTTGCTCCGCCAATAATGGTAGTTGGTACCGTTCAGGTTCACCATGCACACCGGCTTCGCGTCCATCTCTGCTTCCTGGTTTGACTGTCAACTCCTGACACTTCTTTGAACCCAAAGCTTTGATACCACTCTGTTGGGAACGAAGCGCAGAAACTGTTCCCCCAAACCAGAAAGTCCTGCGCGAGAACTGAGCAAAAGCACACAAACCAAAAATGCCAAACACAATCACGGACACAAAGATTTTTGACATGGAAAATCCTTGCGAAAAAAATCACGGGACGATCGAAATCCAACCCTGAAAAACCTCCACTAATGGAATAAAGAGAATACACCCTCTACAAGCTCCTCCTGATCCTACACGGATCACCACAACTCACTTGAAAGAAGAAATTTTTTGATTACGGACTCCGAAGAACAAGCGATGCCGAAAAATTATTCGAAGCAATCTCTCCTTCACAATAGTCCTTAATTCTCTCTCTCTCTCTCTCTCAAAGATTGTAAAGCACTCTTTGTTTTGAGATAATTTTACAACTAGCATGCATCACCCTTTTATAAGCCCTTGGTAACCTATACATGGAAGGCCAATATATATGGAAACTTCCAATATAAATCAATCATATATTTAATGGAAATCCAATCATAATTAGCTTACCATAATTGGAAACCCAATAATATGGAAAGCTACTATATGAAGGGTTCAATCTTAAATATATAATCAAAGTAAATATGGAAATCCAATCATATATTTCCTTACCATATATGTACCAAAATAAAATCCATGCGCTCCCCAAGCTTCTCCGACACACGGATGGCGCTCGTCGCTCTACGGGGTATTCTCCACATAGGTGGGAACCCCACCCACTCCAACAAAAGGAAGGGAGAGGATTCCTATGAGATCTTCTCGTCAAGTTATAGTCCATTAGAGTTGTGTTACATCTTGCAAAAAAGTTTGATTTGGAGGTCGAACATATGGATGTGAAGACGACTTTCCTCTATAAAGATCTGGATGAAGAGTTACATAGGGCAACCCGACGACTTATTAGAGAAGGGCAAGGAATATATGGTATGTCGGTTGAAAAGAGTTTGTATGGGTAAAGCAGTTATACAAAAGTTTTATGTCATTTATGAACGGATCATGCACTACCAAAATAAGACATATCAACGACTTATGTAGCGACTCAGTACTTAACGTCGCTAAAATTAAAGAACTCGGCGACTCCAAATTTCAAAGCCGCTAAACGTCGATGTTTGCGACGAACTACCACTAATAACGTCAATATTTTCATATTTTGAGAACATGGTCACTATGAGTCGGTCAACATCGCTAATTTTTATTTTTATTTTTGAACATTTAGCGACAATGTTTTATGATACGTACGTCGCTAATTTTTTTATAGGTGTGACATTTAGTGACGTCCGACTTCGACGTCGCTAAATCTTTTCATATTCCCGATCGTGACTTTTCCCTTTCATTTTAAATTCTTCCCCAAAATCAAAATTTCCTTTTAAACGCATAGCCCTCTAGTTACTTGTGTTGAAAGGACCCCGTCCAACTACGCTATGTCCATGATGGCTTATTATGCCAGTGACCTTCACATATTTACTTCTTTAGATAATGCTAACTGATTAAATATGGAAGAACAATGCATGTTTTATAATGCAACGACATGCTCTGCCGTGATAAATTTTATTGTTCTTTATACTGTTTATGCCTTATGAACTGCTTACATGAAACTGACTATGATGGCTAGAAAGATCATAAATTATACTACATGTTTCACATAATTTCTTGAACAAATAAGAGCGCGAGATTTAATTAGTCTTCACAAGTACACGATAATGTACTAACCCTCGCTCTCCACAGGTGTTGCGAACCAGGAAAGCGTACCAATAAACTGAAGACGACGTTTGGAATATTTTGAAGCCTTGCTCGTGTGCGAAGACGATTTCTAACATTTTGAATACTCTGCTCAAAACCTATTTCAATGTCTCAACTCTCCCAAATAGCAAGTGCTTTAAATATTTTTGGTTGTATAAAGGGGATATAGTGTATGAAATGACTATCTCATCAACGTTCATTTTGAGTCAGTTTGTATGCCCGTGCGACATCTATTGTAATAGAGTCTTATAAATGATGTTCATTATCAATGAAGTACAGTTTTCTTCTATTTCAAATGTATTGTTCAATTTCTCTCCGCACTCACTTTATTGTTGTGTTTCGGATAAACTTATGACATTATCTTGTGCGAGTGTAACTTAGGCTCGTACGATATCACGTCTGGGAGACGATTATTATTTCTACGGAATCGGGACATGACATATTGGTATCAGAGCACGACTTTATATCCTTTGGCCTTTATTCTTGAGTTTCGAACCTTTGACCTCGTGTCGATGAGATGAGCTGTTCCATACAGTAAGTCTGAAATATACTTTGAGACGAACATGAGTTGCTTTCTTATTCTAGAAGTTGTAGAACCCACGACCGTGAATGAAGAGAGTACGTCGAGTGGATCGAGTAGCTCAAGGCCCGAACCTTCTACCAATCATATGGAAGGGATGTTGCACATGCTTGAAGTGCAACAACCGCAAGCTGAAGCCAATCAACGCCAAAACTAGCATCATCAACGGCAAGTCGAGAACCAGCAAAGATAAGCTAAGGTGCGATAGATACGGTTTGAAAGCCAATTTAATGTACATTTCATGTTGCAGTAAAAATAACTTGATACTCTATAGCAGATTATCCAAACAGTTGTAGCCAATAGCAACTACATGATAAAAAGGGCCACATACGTGTTGAATGACTGGCTAGAAGACTGAACCCAAATATGCCTCCACAACAGAACCATCCAGAGAATCGAGGTTCGACACCCCAAACTCACCAAGATGCGCCGTAGAATAGCCAAGACGATTGCCCCAATGCCCTAGGGTACATCTATGCAATGACTGGAGCTGAGGCGTCCGCCTCAGATACAGTTGTGACAAATATATTACTTTTCAATAATGTGTCTGCTCGTGTACTATTTGATTCTGGCACCACCTATAGTTTAGTTTTATCTAGGCAGATTTCGTCAAGGAACACAAATTTTCTATGACACCGCTAGGCCTTAACCTTAGTGTTAGTACCCCGTCGGGCATGCAACTACATGCATATCCAATCTGTAGAGACTGATGCATTTGTATCTAAGATAGAAAATTATCTCTAGATGCAAAAGTTCTAGATCTTAAAGACTACGTCGTCATTCTGGGAATGGATTGGCTCGGCACTTGCTCATCCTCCATCGACTGTGCAGGAAAGAAGGCTACCTTACGCCTACCTGGAGAGAACGAATTTTGCTACTTTGTGGTCAAGCGTCGACGACCTATATGGTGATCTCGACATTTTTTGTTGGAAGGATGTTACATTCCGGCTGCGAAGGATACTCGGTGTCTATTCAAGACACCAGACATGATGGTACAAATGTGGGTCAAACTGAAGTTGTAGTAGAATTCTCCGACGTGTTGCCATACGAGATGCTCGACATTGCCACCAGATCGAGATATCGAATTCACCATTGACACTTTTTTTGATACTCGATCGATTTCTAAAGCCTTATACAGAATAACCCCTACAGAATTGAAGAAACTCAAAGTCCAGCTTTAGAAATTTCTCAACAAGAGATTCATTCGGCCTAGCATCTCATCATGGGAAGAACATTATTGTTCATGAAGAAGACTGATGGGTCAATGTGCCTAAGCATTGACTATCAAGAACTGAATAAGACTACCATCTAGAACAAATATCTACTGTCCCATATCGACTATTTGTTCTTTGAGTTACAAGGTTCTTCTGTGTTTTCAAAGATTGATCTTCGCTCGGCTTATCATCAACTCAAGATCAATCTAGACGATGTGCCAAAGTCAGCCTTTCGCACTCGATATGACCACTATGAGTTCTTGGTAATATCATTCGGCCTAACGAACTCCCTTGCTTCCTTCATGGATCTAATAGATCGTATGTTTTGACTATTTTTTGAGAAGTTCGTAGTAGTCTTTATCGACCATATACTCGTATAGTCGAAGAGCAAGGAGGAACACATAGAGCACCTATGGATCATACTCCAAACCCTCTGAGACAACTAATAGTATGCAAAGTTGAGCAAGTGTGAATTCAGGTTAAGCAACATGTCATTCCTTGGGTACATTATTTCCACAGAAGGTATTTCAATCGACCCGAAGAAAGTCGAAGCCATTGTTGATTGGAAACGACTTGCATCAACTAGTGAGATCCAAAATTCCTTGTCTTGGCAGAAACTATTGACGATTCGTGAAGGACTTCACAAAGATCACATCACCTTTGACTTGCCTCACTTAAAAGGGAGTTATGTTCGAGTGGTCAGACGATTGTGAAGCTTGCTTCCGGGAGCTAAAGTAGCAGCTCATTTCGGCCCAGATACTTGCTCTTATAGACATGACTGAGGGATTTAAAATCTTCAGCGACACTTCATGCTAGGTCTTAGGATGTGTGCCCATGCAGCAGGACAAGGTGATCTTATTTTCTTTAAGGCATTGAAGCCTCACGAGAAGAACTATCCCACATACGATTTGGAGTTAACGGCAATTGGGTTCGCATAAAGTTATGATGACACTACCTCTATGGTGAGACATACATGATTTATACGGACCATAAAAGCCTAAAGTATCTCTTTACTTAAAAGTTGCTGAACTTATGGCAAAGAGATCGGCTGGAATGGATTAAGGACTATGACTTGACGATCGACTATACGCCGAACAAGAAAAATATTATGGCGGACACACTGAGCCAAAGTACATGGCCTCGATATCCATCAACGGTAGACTACTACACGACTTAAAAGAAATAAGCATTATTAAACTCCAGGTTCTATTCATGGGGGTGCAACTAGCTCAATTGCACGTGGAGCCGAGTTTGTAAGAAAATATCATGATCGTTCAAAAGGACGACCAATACCTGAAGAAGGTGCAAAGCTGATTTTAACAAGTAAGACAGCCAACTTTATGTAAGACGAGACCATAGCTTTGTGGGTGAAGGGTCAGCTATGCATTCCGGATGATATAGAGCTCAGAAAGGAGATAATATCAGAGGCTCACTACACGAAATATTCCTTACATCCAGGCAGTACCAAGATGTATAAGGTTCTCCACATGATATTTTGGTGGCACATAATGAAGAGAGATGTGGCACTCTTTGTGTTGCAATATATGGCCTTTAAGAGGGTAAAAGTTGAACACCAGAGGCTGAATGTGGAGATGTAGAACCTCGTCCTTCCAGAATGAAAGTGAGAGCACATCAGTATAGAATTTATTGTTGGTTTGCTGAAGATGCCACTAGGGAACGATGCCATCTGGGTTATCGTCGATTGACTAACGAAGTCAGCGTATTTTATTGCCATCAAAGTTAATTGGAGTGTCAAACACCTGGTTCAGATTTACCTTAACAAGATAGTACCACTGCATGGAGTTTCAGTATCCATTATTTCAAATCAAAATGGGAGATTCTTATCACGCTTCTGGAGTAGCCTTTAGTCGGCTATAGGGACTATGTTAAAGTTTAGTACAACTTATCATCCCCAAACAAACGACCAAACAGAACGAGTAAACACATTGACCAATCGGCTATAGGGACTATGTTAAAGTTTAGTACAACTTCTGGAGTAACCTTGTGGATCACCTATTGGTTGGCATAAAGTCGAGAAGTGATAAATTCTTATTTCGAAGCTGGTAGAGCAGACCGTAGAGAAAGTTAGGTTGATCCGGAAGAGATTGAAGATATCCCAGAGTTAAAAAAGAGTTATATCCACACACATTGACGACCATTCGAGTTTATGGAAGGTGATCATGTGTTTTTGAAGGTAACACCTATGCAAGGAGTCACCAGGTTCGGAGCAAAAGGCAAGATGAGTCCAAGATTTGTTGGTCCTTTCAAAATACTCAAGCGAATCGCCCAGTAGCTTACCAGATCGTATTAGTGCCAACACCGTCGATTGTGCACGATATCTTTTATGTCTTATAACTACAAAAATATATACACGATCTGAGCCATGTGGTAATTTTTTGTCACCTGGACCTGAAGGTAGACTTATCATACGTAGAAGAACCCGTACAAATGTTGGAGTGCAAGATTCCTTCGAAATCGTGTGATTACTCTCATTTGCATACTCTGTAGGAATCACTTGGTTAAGGAGTCATCTTGAAATCTTAAGCCTGCGATGAAAGAAAAGTATTCTTCATTTTTTTTCTTAGAGGTATGTTATATTCTTAAGTTTTAAGGACAATTTTTTTCTTAGTTGGTTATAATGTAGTGTCCCATCCCAACTTCGTACCCTATTCTTTGTTCGCGGAGAGCGCAGCTAAGGAATACTTTCATTATTGATTGATTGTGATAGACTGAATCAAGATCCATTCCTCTTTATAGATCGGATTCTTCGAAATCAAGTCCCATATTCAGTGGAGTGCATTTCGAGGAAGTATTCTGCGATTAAGTCGGGAGAGGCCTCCTGCTGCTCTATTTTTTATGCCGTACTTGCTTCTTTTGTGTTGGTTTTCTTGAATGCATTTTCGAGAATATTTTTGATGGACTTTATTGCTTGTGTTCTTTGAACTTTGTACTTTATATTGAATCTTGAGAGAAAGGATAGAGTATTTATCATCCGCTTATGCGATTGCCGGTGATCACGTTGGCGTTGCATAGTGTACGAGGCCTTTTCTCTTAGCTAATTCAATCAATGGTGAGTAGCTTGACCCTTCTCTTCTTAACCCTTTTGTTCTCTAATCAATCAATGATACTGATAACCTGAATGCTATATATAGAGGCGTAGACACTATGTTGCATGCTCGTTTCTATAGAACTCTTACATGTTCACTTATATAGAATTGTTATAGAACTGCTATGCTATGAACTGCTGCATGCTTACTTATGTTATGCTTGTTATAGAACTGTGTTAGAAAAAGAATGAATCGATGAGTAAATATTGGAACAATAAGGCGGAACACACAAGAATTGGTTAAGTTTTCTATGGATTTGACGATGCTTGAGTAAATAGTTTAGTCTAGAACGGTCATGGACAACTTGTGCACAAGGGCCATGTTTCTTCGAATGGTATCCCTGGGTCACAGGACCAATTCGGCCTAGTGAAAACATGATATAGCTAATGCTGGGTTAAATTACGGATAATTCGGGGATCTTTTACGGAGCTAGCTACTTGCAATGGAAGGATTCTGTCCAACCACGCTATATCCAGGATGGCTTATTATGTCAGTCACCTTCACATGTATGCACTACTTTAGATAATGTTAACTGATTCAACAGAGAAGAACATGGTAAGTTTTATAATGCAAGGGCACACTTTACTATGGGTGAGTTCTACTGTAGTCTACATTGTTTATGCCTTATCAACAACTTACATTAAACTAACCAGGATGGGTAGAAAGATCATAAATGATAGTGTATTTTTTACATAATTTATTGAACAAATGAGAGTATGGAATTTAACTAGTCATCTGCCAATATACGTTAATGAACTGACCCTCGATCTCTACTGGTGTAACGAATCAGGAAAGCGTATCAACGAATTGAAAGCGATATTTGGAATATTTTGAAGCCTTGCTTGTGTACGAAGATGATTTTTAACATTTTGAAGACTCTGCTCAAGACCTTCTTCAATGCTTAAACTCTTTCCAATAGCAGGTGTTTTGAATATTTTTGGTTGTATAAAGGGGATGTAATATATGGAATTACTATCTCATCAACGTTCATTTTGAATCAGTTTCTAAGCCTGTGCGGCATCCATTGTAATAGAGACTTGTAAATGACGTTCATTATAATTAAAGTTTTCTTCTATTTCAAATGTGTTGTTCAATTTTTCTGCACACTCTCTTTGTTATTGTGTTTCGAATACCTTATGAAGTTGCCTTGTGTTAGTGCAACTTAGGCTCGTACGGTAAGTAATTAATACATCTACATTCACGTCATCTCAATATAATAGTATACCCTTATATTATTACACTAATCAACTGCTACTTGGTTGTTTTTAGCACATTTAATAATGAGGTGAGGTCGAGTAGACCATACATAACATATGAAGAAGCAGAACAAAAAGTGAGACATCATTTTCCTTTTTTGACATTATTTGATGAGATGTGACATTTGAAGCTTTTCTAATTGTATGTGAGCCTACTTTATTATTTATATTAACTTTATGTGCTTTTACTAGTGTTGAGTGTTACATCGAAGGGGTTGGCGAACCCGAAAAATTCAATTGAGGGCTGCTCCGGGTCTAATTTTTTATAAACTGTGATTTTATAACTGAAGGCACATTTTGGTTGGAAATAAACTGCTTGCTATTTTTTATTTTTTTTGCAATATAACAATTACGTACAACAAAGTTCTGCCATGTTCGACGATGTAATATTACGTTGCTAACTAGTATCAGTACGTCACTATCCTGTATCATAAACTCGCTAAAGTTTATTAGGACGTCGCTACATGTCGCTAACAAGCTGATATGACAACTTTTGCAATGTTAGCATTGTTGTGGAAAAACGTCGCTGAAAGTTTTGGTACTTTGTTGACGTTTAGCAACAACATAGTACGTCGCTGATTTAGCAACGTCATGATGCTAACCGTCGCTGTATACAAAATATTTGGTGACGTGACTAATATACGTCACTATAGCGACGAATATTGACATTTTTGTGTCAGCGACCATGTAAAATGTGACACAAAAAATGTCGCTAATTACGTTGATAATTTTTTATCGACATTTTTTACGTATTAGCAACTTTTTAGGCGTCGCTAATGTCTTGTTTTTCTAGTGATGGTTGTACTAAGACAAAGGTTAGATCAATGTATATTCGTGAAATATTTTTCTAATAACGATTTCATCATTTTATTGTTCTATGTGGATTATATTCTACTAGTGGGTATAAATATGCACTTCAAGGATATCAAAATTGAAGTGGCTGAGAATGACTTACGTAATGAAGGATTTTGAAGTAGCGATGAAAATCTTGATATGATGATCAACCGTGAAACGTAGTCGAAGATGTTGTGGTTGTTCCTAGAGAATTATGTGAGGAGAGTACTTCAAAGGTTCGGTATTGACAATTTTGAGAAGGTGAGCCCTCCACTTGTAGCTCATATCAAGCTTAGCATCGATATTTGTCCACTAACCAGGGAGAAGAAATCGAATATAAAAGAAGTGTTATATCCTTGTATGTATTGCACGAGGCTAGAAATATCTCATGCTTTCAAAATAATGAGTGGACTTTAACCAAACCGGGGAGAGAACATTGCAGCACAGTCAAGTAGGTGTGTGATATCTCCTTGTCACTTCAAGTTGGAGGCTTTCATTCAGAAGTAGTGATCTAATGATAATTGGGTATAGTACGGTTAATATGGCTGGAGACTTCGATAGTAGGAGATCCACGTTGGGCTACATGTTGATGTTTACACTGGAAGCAATCTGTTGGGAATGCGATGTGATTCGAATCAGAGTTGGCCCATGAGGTGCGATATTGAATTGGGCCCATATGTCTTAAAAGAGAATTCTCATGTAAGGCATGAACCAATTCCAGTTATCTACAACTCATTATCTCACCTCTTACCCGATGTGGGACTAAATTACCAACTCCATTGTCACCCCTTTTTTAGCGTTCAACCGAAAACGAGATACAATCTAAAACAATCATCTCATAGTTGTGGTTGCAAAAGTATGTGGCCTTGCCAACAATCGAGGTAAATTCTAGTGACAGAGGAATGCAAAGAGTTTCTATGATTGAAGAAATTTTTGAGAGAACTGGGATTGAAAAAAAATATGTTGCCTTGTGAAAATAAGAGCATTATTCATCTTGGTAAGGATCCGACATTCCATAGAAAATTAAAGCACATCTCAACTTGGTATCACAATATAAATGGGGTTAAGTTTGAGAAGGTTCATATTGATGATAATGGAGTGGACATGCTCACAAATATTCTATCAATAAAGAATGTTTAGTTCTGCACGAAGGTTGTCGAATGTCAAGTTAAAGAGTCTGATTTGTTGGGATAACTTTCCTTCTATGTCGAGAAAGTTCGAATGTGTGGAGTGTTATTCCCGAAACAAATCTTAGATGGAAGAACGAAGGAACTTCAAAAATTACTGCCCAAGAAGATCCTGAAGAGTCTATCACTTTGTGAGGAGCTGAAGATCGGCTCTTTATGAGATGGAGCTAAAGACTCGGTCTCTTTGTGAGACGGAGCTGAAGAAGAAGGTGCAACTCTGCTGGGGTGACGAAAATCACCATTGCTCAAAGCAAGATTTGTCTACTGCGATCTGCTCCCAAGAACCAGCAACTTTGAAAGAACTTCTGGAACGCTCGTTAGTCAAATTTTTATGACTCGAAGGAGCTTTCTAGACTCAACGGACTCCCTTTGCTTTCTATTTGGTGCATCCCATAAAGGAGGCAAGGGGGCTCTATTTATAGAGTGGAGTAAGACTTCACCTTTTCTTCTATCCGATGTGGGACTAAAATACTAACACTCTAAAAATAGTTTGATTTTAGATCATCCTACAATCAGCATAGTTGTGTGCTAGTCCATGCCTACTCCCCCGAGCATGCCCATGCATGTACGAGACATAATGGAGTCCGTGTTCGAGTTTGAACGACAAAAATAAACTTGCTTCTTTGTTAGAATTAATCCTTTTTTCTTCTAGAAAAATACTCCCACATGGCACCCATTTATGCCCTACCATACCTCATGTGCATACCTCAACACAAGTAAATCATTATATTGAAATACTTACCATTTGATGTAGCCGTTATGGGACTATCTTTCTAGTCTAATGGCAAAAACACCAACAATTCCCCATATATCTTAATATATGGGTTAAGCGTTTCCCATAGTGACTGTCCATCATTCATTAGGAGAGATGTCGCTACAACTTTAATCTTCCCGCATGGGTTAAATAACAGTATGATACAAGAATGGACTAATCCTTGAATTCTGTACCATAACTGTAATTTTTATCACTCAAATAATGATATCAACTATGCTTCTTGCTGCACATTAATGGCCGTATGCCAATCTGATTTTGGTGTATATATATTGGGTGTCTACAAGGTTTCCATTAAGAGACAGCCTATATCTCTATCCATACACTATAGGCCGAAGAGACGGTCTATATCTCTATTCCTACACTCTGAAGCCTTTCGCTTCCTTATTGTGCTATGTTGCTATGACATGGCCCAAAGTCGAGGCAATGCCCCATGTGGTGGAATACCACTGTAGCATGAGGCCCAGCCTCTTTGTAGTGCTAAAATAACCAGCATGAAGTCTTTCACTTCCTAACGGTGTTACACCACCGTGGGCTTGCAAAGCCGAGGCAATGCCCCATGTGGTCACTCCACTGTAACATGAGACCAACCTTTTTGTAGTGCTGCCTACCACTCTTTATTTTACATCATTAGGCCCTCTTGTCTATGTATGGTGCTGCACCGCTGTGACTTGGCCCGAAGTCGAGGCTTTACCCTCACTAGGTACCTCATGTGGAATCACCCCACTGTAGCATGGAGTACTACGCTCCTTTATAGTGCTTGCTACCCGTGCTTCCTGTAAGACACGTCGGACATCCCAAATGCCCGAGAACTCATTGAGGCTTCCAAGCCATCCTCTCACAGGTCTTTGTTCTCTACAAAGAACAAACAGTTGACAACAGTGGTTATGGGTTCATAATCCCGCAAAGTCTCATAGGATTGACTACTTACAGTAGTTCTGGGTTTGGAACCCCATAATATTCCACGAGATTGCCTACTAATAGTGGTTCTGGGTACGTGACCCCGTAATATCCAGAGGACTGCCCATTAACAGTGGTTCTAGGTCCGTGACTCCGTAGTATACCAAAGGATTGTCCATTGCACCCGATAGTCTTCTAGTCAATGGTCCTCCCTTGAACCAAAATCTAGATGCCTAGTATATCTTTTTTTGAACTAATAACAAAAAGCTTTGTGGTAGGATTGCAGAGACACAATATCAGAACGTCTTCAAGCCTATTTTTCTTGTTGAGTCCTTGACCCGCTGGCGCTTGAGACTTATGGTGAACTGATCTGCCAGGTTCTCCTGGCTACGAACATCCACTACAGCAATGACTCCTATCTTAATTCGATCATTTACCGTCTTGTGCCTTAATCGCACAATCCTCTTCTTGCCATTAAAGAGGTCATTCGATGCCAATGCTGCAACCACCTGTTATCGCAATACATCAACATCATCCGAATTTACACACCAATCACAGTATGATCGTGTCCAGTTGTCATAATACATCGGAAGCACCCAAATTTGTGTACCAATAGCAGAAAGATCCTTCCTGAGCTCTCGAAGCCATTTTGCTTCATACCCGAAGTTATTCTTCTTCATCTATTGCAGCTAACAGAACTCAGATTCCATATGAGAAAAATGTCTGCTTCCTCGATATAGCACCAGTACCCATGGATCTGCTTTTTCGACTTCCTCGATATAGCAGCCTACTTCTTCAACTTCCTCAATATAGCAACATTATCCATGTAGAAGATATAACCTCTTTTTTCTCTCCTTCTGAGTACCAACTAGCATCGTTGAAGCCTTTTACCCCTGTAGGGTAACCGAGGTAATACATCTTTCTGAGTCCCTAAGAGATATCCAATTACTCTCTTCACAGATTTCCAAAGATCAACACTTGGCTTGCTTGTGAATCGACTCATCATGCTTATGGAAAAAGCTATGTCAGGCCTGGTGGTACTTGTAGCCTACATCAAACTCTAAATGATGTTCGAGTACACCAACTGTTTGACGCTTCTCCAGGATCTGACTTCATCTTTTTATCACACCTATAAGAAGTATCGATCCCTAGAAGAACCTGATATCCATAGCGTATGTGCAACTTTCCATGTAGTGAGCTTGTGACAGGATATGCTCAACTTCGTCTGGATTATTTAAATCTCCAGATGACATCCGTATCTCCCATGTCCTTCATACAGAATCTGGACGTAAGAAATATCTTTGTTCTAGTGACACATCATTATGTCGTCTACATAAATACAAACGATGACTCCTCTCTTATCAGAGAACTTCGTATAATCATACTTAACAGTCTCGCTGATCTATAGCCTTTTGACCTAATAACCTGGTCAAACTTGTCGAGCCACAGATTGGGAGTGTACTTCAAATTGTACATAGAATTCACTAACTTGCAGACATTGTCTTCAATATCCTGAATGAAAAATCTATCTGGCTGTTGTATGTGAATCTCTTCTGTCATTTTTTATATCCAAAATTACTGTCTATACATCCATCTGAAGATAGAACAACTCATGAATAGCAGCTACGACCATCGGCATCCTAATAGTTGACATCTTAGATAGTAGAGCATATGTGTCAACCACATCAATCTTCTGTTATTGAGCGAACCCTCTAGCCTTGAACTCTACTTCGACTTTCATCTTTTTCTTCTCGAAGATTCAATAGGTTTAGCACCTCCAGGAAGATTAACTAACACCCACTTATGATTCGATGTTACAGAGTCAATCTTATCATTGCCTCTCTCCTCCAGAAGATCGCATCTCTGGACTTCATTACCTCATCAGCCTCCATGTGATGGATGATAAAGTTTATCTATAAATTTTTTTAGCCTTCTAACTCGCTTTGCTAACTGCTTAGCGAATACCGGTTCAAGTGTTATCTCATTAATGACAACCACATTCTGGACTACTATTTCTTTGAAAGTACTTGCTCCTTCGGTACCAACAATATTCTCCTAAACATCCGTGAGAATAATGTTCTAGTCCCTAGCAATCTTGTCTTTAAAGAATTCTGTCTCACAAGACTCAATGATATGATTGATACAATATCAAGTGATCTCTGAGCATAGCTTGCAATAACTAATTACAGAAAGACTGTCTTGTTGGTCTTCGTCCCTAACTTCTGAGTCTTGATATTCGAAAGCTTTACGTACACCAAATATTCAAGTTAGGTCTAACCTTGAACCAATATTGATGAGAATCATAGTCAGATATACGAACGATACTTTATTCAGCAATAAACGTAATCGTACACGCAATCTATCCTCAGAAGCATATTAGAAGATCTGCATTCTAGATATCATCATCTTTGACAGTGTCCTGATCTTCCTTTTTGACACTCCATGGATTATACATACAATGGAGAAGTTATTTCATAGCTAATTACATGTTCATAACAGAACGGTGCAAATCCAATAAATGATACTCTCCATCTTGATCAATAATAAGTATATATAGAGCAGTCGTTTCATAGCTAATTCGATGTTCATAGAAGAATAATGCGAATCCAAAAAATGACACTCTCTGCCATGATCACTTCTGAGTAGTTGTAGACTGGTCTAAAATTTAGTTTCAGTCCTGAAGTCCCTAAACTTCTCGAATGCTCCATCCTTCGACTTGAAAAGGCATGCGATCGTGCACTTCGAGAAACACTTCGAATCGGCCTCTATGAAGAACTGATAAAAGTCACAAATATCTGAGTGTACTAACTACCGGAGATCTGTACTTTAGTTCAATTGTCTGAGCAGCTTCCTGACTGTCTTGTCTCTGCACAGACTTTAAATCCTTCCACCTCCTTATCCCCACATTCTGGAGACAAGGCCCAGATAGGACATCTTGAGTCTGCTTTTATATAGAACAACTCTCAGTCCATTTAATGAATTAACTTCATCGCCATCAACAAAAGTTTAAACATTCCTTCAGTATCGGATATCTTCTCGAAGCATGTTTCTCGCCAAGAAATTACCATCTGGCTAGTACAAATTTCCAACTTTAAGTTTGTATTAGACAATATACTTTCTGAGATCAGATCTTCAGAAATCTCTGGTATATGTAACATGCATTCCAGTGTCCTTACCGGTGGTTCATAACCACTGTCTCGATGTTCATATCTTCTACTAGATATATGTTCGCCATCGAGATCTTTGTCATAACAGGGCTCGTCTTCGGTGAACAGCTCCTTCAAGAACACACATGGTCAGATGCACTAGTGCTCGACTACTAGTCAGCTACAACACCAGATAACTCAACCTGTGCAACAATAGCAACTAAGTTAAGTAATCAAAACAACTAAATTTTAGCCATACCTACTATTTTAGTTTGGGCTTGGCCTTGCAATCCTTCTTGAAGTGGCCTTTCATGCCACAACTAAAGCAAGCCCCATCGCCCTTTGGCTTTGGCTTGAACTGAGCTGACTTCACCTTCAGCTGGTGAGAGTCCTTCCTTTTGTAAGAAGCCTTTGTAGGACCGTTGAGCACCTCTGAAGGGGGAGGGTGAATAGAGTGCGTGCGTGTGCAACAAAATTTATCACCAATTAAAAATAAGCAGCTATATACTATGGTAGACATATGACAGTTAATAAAATGCAGTAAAGTAAGAGACAAGAAATTCAAACTCAGTGGCACAACAATGTATACTAGTTCCCTTTGAGAGGACTAGTCTAGTCTCGAGTACTCTTGCTCGATGTTAATCTACTATGGTACAAGCTTTAACTGAGTGCTTGTAACTCTTACAACATCGTGTTTGGCGACAAGGGCATGGCCGACTTCGCAACATCGTGCTTGGCGACGAGCGCACGACCGACTCCACAAACTTGATTTCGAAAACTGGAATATTTCTTGAATTGCAACCTTTTATACAATTCTTCAGAACCAAAACTCTAGATCGAGCATAACTGTACTGGCTTTGGCTAGAGTGGTATAGGCTTGATTTGAAAGCTTTTCTCGAAAAAAAAAACTTAAGAATCGATAGGGAAGAGAATAAATGAGTGATTTAAAATGCTGATAATTTTTTTCTATTTATAGTATTTTTATTGACCGAACTTGGACAGAGTTCGGATGCAGAAATCTCGCATTGGAACATTGTAGGCAGATTTGGAGGAATTTTAAAACTAAATTCAAATTGACCTGGCCGAACTCGGGCCAAGGTCTGTCGGATTTTTGCCTAGGTTAGGTCAGAACTTTTGGACCAAATTTATTTGGTTTTGGACTTTTTGGATGTGTGGGCTTTTTGGACATGAATATGTAGGCTTATTTTTGTGGACTAAGAATAGCTAAGCCAGTACCGATCCGATCAATCTTACATTATTCCTGGACTCAATAAAAGATCAAATACAGAAATAAATATAAGAAACCAAGAGTCCTTTGATTATGCCTTTATTCTAATATTTGAGCAAACTTGAAGACGCCTTTTTCCTTGACGGCAGTTGTTCAACGATAAACAGATCTGAAAATCTAAATACCTTTCGGGGGCTTCGCTCCTGAACCCCCATGGTGACCCTCGTTCGCTGACCGGACAGCGGAATCCCCAATGCGAGGCCCCGTATTGGTCGCTAGGCGGTCCAGAGAAATCTTCTTGTATAACATCGTCTTTGGCCCATCAATAATTCTTTATTGCATATGTCTTGGTTTGATCATGCTTACTACTTGTCTGCAAGTACATATTAGATGAAAAAAATAATATAATGGAGTATAATACAAGCATAGAATATGATATAGTAAGCTTGAGGCCAATGCTAAGTTTAAGTAGCAACATGATAGTGATTACATTAATATTAGTGACGTTATTATGTTAAACTTAACCAATTAGCCGTATTAAAAAATTTGATACAATCATTGGGCTAACAATTTTTTCCTTTTTTTATTATGGCAAACCGGCTAAGTTTAAGATATAATGATAGATACATGTATCAATATATAATAAACACATATTAGTAGAATATTGTATGCTAACTTAAACTTATTTCTCTCTCATTGACATGATAAAAAATAAGCTTCCCCATAATAAGAGATAAAATTAACTCAAGCATAAGTTAATATACTAAAGTAGGAGGAATGCAAAAAAATCACGAGCAAGGATTAGAGGAACAGTATAACGACAAGTTTAGAAAATTACACAACTAAAGTAGAAAAATATGTCAAAACACAAAATAGTTGGTTGAACTTAAAAAAAAAAACTGAAAATGAAATAATAAATAGTTTACCAACTAGAAATCCAATAACATTCAAAACACAATATGATAAATAAATGTAACTATAATTTTGAAATAGACCAATAAGGGATTTTAATAAAAAGTAGATATCAATAAAGTAGAAATCAATCACTGGTCATAAGTAGTCTTTGAGGATTAGAAAATCGCAGATCTAGTATATACCAATATCAAATGTCAAAAATATAATGAGACTTTTCACAAAAACCACAAAAAAAATATGATTCATAATTTGTCCATACAAATTAGTGAATCAATTCCATAAGGAGTATAATCATTGAAAAGAAATCAAAATATATATACTAGAATCTATGCAAAATCTATACCAAAGTTCATGCATTTGAAACTCAATTATCTTAGCATGATAAATGAATATCCATTAGATAAACATGAAGGTAATGGAGGCAAAATACTTAAGAAGGAGAAATTCAGTCGACTTGAATGCTCCTCCACAAAGTATGACCAATCTAAGTATAGATAATCATGAACTTTGAGATAATATCTCCATAAAAAAAATCCAAATTAATTTAAGCTCAAATGGATCATCAATAAGGATAATTAAATATATTTGGCAAGATAACTTTTAAAAACTCATAAAATGAGAGAATCCAGAGAAAATAATAATAATAATATATTCTTTCATAAAAATATCTTGAACATAATCAATAAGAATTAAGTAACAAATAATAGGTCCACGATTGAACTAGGTATACCACATACTAAGGGTATAAATGAATTGAAACAATTGATTTGCTTCCCCTTAAAATATGCATATGTAGTTCAAAAATATTTATATGCGTAAAATAGATAAAATAAATAATTACAAGATCTAAGGGATATAAAAGATATGCATCTTTTTTTCCCATTGATCGATGCATATAAAGTTCCAAACTTAAACCAAAATATCATCTTTAAGCAAGTAAAATAAATATCTACTAACAAAACTCTTAAAGATGAACAAAAAAAAAATATATTTTTAATAAAAATATATAAGAAATATTTGAATAACATAAATAATTTCAAAACAATAAAGGATTTATGAATACTGTCTTAATAATAACATTCTAGTAACGGACATATTCAAAATAATAGAGAGAAATCAAAAAGACTTTTGAAATACGAAATTTATTATGAAAAGTTGTCTTAATAAATATTTGAATGCGTTCGTTTAGTCCTCAGACTGATAGCTGACAATTCAAATATTTTTATCATGAAAACAACTTTAATAAAAGAATCCATAATTCATAAATAGACCATATAAAACAGGCCTAGATAAATATCTAAAAAAGTATTCTAGATATATGTCATGTCAGGGGAATAATTGATTTGAAATAATTAACTGCTCCTCCTTTACATAGGTATAACCAAAATAGTATTGACATATTTAAATTCTAGAGAAATATTTTCAGAAGTAGAAAACAAATTCGTCAAAATATTAGGTCTTCTTATCAAAGTTCATTTCTTTCATTTTAAAAACTTAGCACGTTGTCCATTTGACAACTGTAGGGTTAAACAAAAGAAATATTTTAAGATAGAAATTCATTATGTCTGACTTCTCCCCCGTAAAAAAATACTGCTACAGGTAGTTATTAACTTAAATAAGAAAAGAATAATAAAAGCTTAATAAAATGAGTATCATGAATATTATACAAACGCTAAAGAACATATCATAAGAACATAATATTCAATGAGTAGTCACAAGAATAAATCAAGTCTGAATATAGAATAGTGTGACAGAAAAATGAATATATCAAAAGATGACAAACATTGACCTATAGAAGATCAATGTATGTTACCTTTTGTGAAATATTATCATTAAATATTATCCATCAAAACTAAAATCTAAAGTCCATCAAATAACAATTACAAATTATACCCAATAAATCTTTAGTTTATAAAGCATTGATCAATCTTGGGTTAGCTGTAGGGGCCGGTTCCCAGCTAGCGGTAGTTCGAAGACATTTGGCACCTATCGCTTAGGCTTTTATGCCCTGTTGACAGAAGGATCCTTTCGGCGTGTACCCAAAACATATATCTTCTTTAATAATCAAATACTTAAGAAAAATTTATGCAATATGAAATCAATTTTATTCTATGGGCTTGGAAAATCTCAAAGCAATGTAGCATATGATATAAGATGTGTATCTATATATGCTACAAATTCACTGGAAAATAATAAATATAAGATAGCAAATACTCAAAGAAAATTAATCAAGATCAAGATGCTTAAAAAAATTATTTTCAAAAAAGTTTTCATACTGCACTATATATATATATATATATATATATATATATATATATATATATATATATATATATATATATATATATATAAAACCGTGCACTAATAATTATGGAGATTACATATCAAGTTAAAAATAAACAAAAAAATATCCATATTTAGTCTTATGCAATATTAATTCTCTCAAAATCATAACAAAATAGATAGATTATTTAAAGAAAAATCAAATAAGAGCTAGTAAAAAGCTATTAATAAGAACATGCTAGATATTAAAAACTATTTAGGAAGCATGTTACTAAAGTGTTTCTAGTGAGCACACTTGTGTTGGTGCAATTGCTTAGAAGATAACCTTTGTAGCTTTATAATCACCACCATGCTCCATGGTTCTATATTTCAGGATAAATAGCTCCACCTGAATTATTAGGTAAAGACTTTGGTATCCAATACTTGGATCCACATTTGTTAGCTTTGGGAACCCATTAGCACAAGTTCATATCAATAGCTTTCTAATCTGACAACGATTATAAATATGTCCATTCATACTGCAATAATGACAAAAATGATTAACATTACTGCTATGTGCAGTAGTATAAGAAAGTACAGTAGTGTGATATGATGTACGTGGATACTTGTAATAGAAGGCGTGGCTACGCGAAGCTTTACCTTTGCTTGCTTCTATAAAAGATCTGTCGTGTGTGACTTTGTGATGTATCACGTGTCTTGTATTAGACTGAGTCATAGGTTGTACTACCTGCTTTCTCAGTCTAATATTTAACTTTTTAGAGCTAGCACAAATGTCATCATATTCAGCAGAAAGAGCATCAATTCTATATAAAGCAATATAATACTTCTTCTTTTTTGATTCTAATTACTCTTTAAGTTTAGCATTTTCTTAAGTGTTTTTCTCAATGCATTCAAGTGCCTCATGCAATCTAAATTTAAGTATAAAAAGTTCACTAGAATTATCAAAAGTAGAAGTGTCTCTAACATCATTCAATAGGCAAGTAAGCTTTTCATTCTCATACTTATATAATACAATATCATTTCTAGCTTGCTCATACTTATCTAATACTTTCTTGTGTTCTTTTAATAGATCACTAAAAGCATCAGATAAATCATCATAAAAGAATTCATTCTCTTCAAAAAGGGGGATATCTTACCTCGTTGGATAGTGCCAGCTTGATGAGGTCTCTCTTATTTTTCGAAATCGCTTGCTTCGTCTTCACACCATATGCTTGTGTTAGTGTACTTGCGAGATGACAATCTTTCTTCGTTTGGTCATTCGTAGTTCTCCTCTTTAGTAGTAATAGGGCAGTTTTCCATTATGTGGCCTGATCTTCTACAGTTGTGACATACAATCTCTTCTTCATATAAGGGATTTGGTTGTACCTTAAATCTTGATGCCATCACACATTTGCATCATTATAATGACTATTTTTCTCTCTGGAGTTGCTAGCTTTGCTTTCGTACATTCTCTCATAAGTAGCTTCAAGAAGTTTTCAAATTTTATGAGATGTTGTGTAACTCTACTTTTTCTGAATAATAAAATTTCGAGATTTCTTCTATTAGAATTTAATCAAATTATTACCTTCTAAATTATTTTTGATTATCTTGATTTAATTACTATTAATTTTCCTAAGTTTTTATTAAATTTATTGATCAAGATTTTATTATTTAATTTTTAAAAATCTTTATTTCAATTGCTTAAATAAATTTCGTAAGTTCTAATTAAAACTTTTGATTTTCTTAATCAATCCCTCGGGCCAAGTTGGGCTACTAAGCCCAATAGGCCACCCGGCCATCAAAGCCATTTGGCTTATAAACGCTCTTAGCTCTCAATCGTTAGACCCATCCTCTCTTTCATTTCAAACCAAATATTCCTACCACTCTCTGCTCCCAAATGTTCGGCTAGAGAAGAAGACGACGTCGCACCCTCGCCAAGGAGGAGATAACCGGAGCAGCTTCTAGAGTCTTCTTCGCCATCGCCAAAATCTTTCTGACCATTCGATCCTAACGGCTTTCATAACCGTCCGACTCCATCTCCGTCGTCGATGAGTGACCATCGACGTAGCTGTCGAAGGTGGACCATCCGATCATAACGGCCTCTTCTCCTTTCTGTTTATTTAAAGACCTCCTCCGCCCTTTCTTCTTCATCACCGATTGACACGACGAAGACCTGTCAGAAGCCACACTGAATTTCCCAAGTCCTTCTTCTTCCCTGTGCTTCTGAAGATCCGCCATGGTGATGAGTCCTCAAGCGTTCATCAGTGAGATCGAGCAACCTTGTGGTTATTGTTGGAGTTTGGTCATTTTCTATGTGAATTTTAGTCCCACATCGGCTAGACCAAAGGAGTTGTATCTCTATATAATAGGTTTCCTATTTTAGAGATGCACATGTGGTGTGGAGGTGCACATGGGTATGCCATGTGGGGTTATTTTTCTAATGGGAAAAGGGCTAAATCAACAATAAAAGCATTCATGCTTTTTGCTCTTAGGAAATTCATTTCCATGGGAGCTAAGCCCCGTAGGGGCTTAGCGACTCGGACTCGAACTCGGACTCGGACTCGGACTCGGACTCGGACTCGGGCTCATGGGCTCATGAGGCGTAATGTGGCATTTTGTTGGCGCACTTTGCACTTAGCACGTCAGCATCGTCGCTAGGCGCATAGTGCGCTTTAGTTGCGCGAGCCACTTGCGCAGCTAAACAGAGAATTCAGACGTGTTCTTTAACACAGCTCTGATCTGTCATCCTTCGAAAGAGAGAGGAAAGGTGCCGCACCCGCGTTGCTTTTGCACGGGAGTTCGTGTCCGTCCGAGGGGTCAGAAGAGCAGAAGTGTTCCAAGTTCTCCGACGAACTTACTGGTTCCTGGAAGCTGTTCGTGTAGGGCGAATAAAGCTTTGAGCAACGGTGATCATTCACCCCAGCAGGAGTTCTTCCATCTTTCGCCAGTCACCTTTTTCGTTGCTGCTAGTAACTCTGATTGTATCTTCTTTTTGGAAGTACTACGATCTGATTGCTGTGATTACGAAATCTTTTTAGATTCTCGTAATATCATAACGATATCTTTTTAGATCTTCGTCATACTTGCGCAACCTTCCTAGAAGTGTTGCGTTGGAACATTGTTTTTACAATTGTTTTATATTCTCTGTTTTCCATCAAAAAATTGTACCCCGACACTAACAATCTCAAAGCTTTATTTCTACGATGGAAAACGTTAATGCTTCACTCCTCAATACTGACTTTTGCAAATTAGAAAAGTTTGATGGAGAGCATTATCAAGTCTGGAAGAGGAAGGTTTTTCTCACTCTTTAACTCAGAGACGTGGATCACGTGCTTCTTGAAGAGGAACCTACCGTTCCAGATACTGGGTCTGCTACCGCAATCTCTGCGGCTACTAAACTTCAGGCCAAGTGGAGAAGGAAGAATATTATTTGCAGGTTGCTTATCCTGAATGCTATGGAGGATTCCCTAGCAGAATCCTATTTTAAGAAGAATATCGCTAGAGACATATGGGAGTCTATAGAAAAACTCTACGAAGAAGACAAGAACCGCAGTAAAATATTTGTGGTTGAAAAATATCACAAGTAGTTCTTTGAGGACGAAAAGTCTATGCTGCCGCAGGTGAAGGAGTTCCTAAAACTGCGACAGAAGTTGGAAGACGAGGCGATGCCCCTCTCCGACAAGTTCATTGTTGGAGGGATTTTCTCAAAGCTCCCCCCTGGGTGGAGCAAGTTCTATGCAAACATGCATAGGAAGAAGCTTGAGATCAGCCTTGAAGATCTCTTACAGGAAATATATATTGAGGACCAGATGTAGGCTCAACTGAAGGTGGACACACTGTCCAAGCAATTGGCTAACGCCAATCTGGTTCAGTCCAAGGAACCAAGGGAAAAGCAGGCAGCTTTCTACAACAAGAAGAAGGACCCTGACAATCTAAAAGTCAAGGGAACTTCTATCAAGAAAAAGAAGCCAAAGTCTCAAATGCCTTGCTTCAAGTGTGGCAAGAAGGGCCACTTTAAGAATGAGTGCAAAGCAAAAACCAAGCAATCAAAGCAAGGAGAGCCTAGTAAGGTATCTATGATCACTGACATTGTTGCTATGATTGCACAGGTTGATGCGTTAAGGACTGACTCTGACTGGTGGGTAGACACTGGAGCCTCCTGCCATGTCTGCTCCAGTAAGGAGTGGTTCACCACCTATACACCTACTTCTGAAGTGGTTATGATGGCGAACCAGGCACAAGCTGAAGTGCTCGGGATCAGGACGGTGGTGTTGAAGCTGACTTCGGAGAAGTCTCTGATACTTCAAGGCGTGAAGCACGTACCTGCTATTGCCAAGAACATGATCTCAGGAGGTCTACTCTGCAAAGCAGGCCTCAGGATGGACATCAACGCTGGCCAGATGGTGATGTATATCAAAGGAACATATTTCGGGAAAAGCTTTTCATACCGAAGGAATGTTCAAAATTCAGCTTGTAAATCAGTCCAATGTAATTAATGTGATTAATGAAGTCACTCATTCTGCTTATACTCTTGAGTTGTGGCATAATAGGCTAGGATATGTTCATTGTAAACGAATAAACAGAATGTCTAGTCTAGGACTTATCTCCAAGTGTGGGGGTAAGGTAAAGAAATGTGAAGTTTGTGCTCAAACAAAGATCATAAGGAAACCCTTTCCTCGGGTTAATCGAAGTATAGATCTTCTGGAGTTGGTACACTCTGATATCTGTGACTTCAAACAGTTCTCTATAAAAGCCGGGATGAAGTATTTCATAACCTTCATCGATGACTTCTCAAAGTATGCGTTCGTCTACTTGCTGAAGGCTAAAGACGAAGCATTCGAGAAGTTCAAGGAGTTCAGAGCCGAAGCTGAGCGGCAGACTGGACAACAACTCAAAAGGATAAGAAGTGATCGAGGTAGGGAGTACAGGTCTCATGAATTTGCATCGTTCTACAAAGAACATGGAATTGTCAATGAGACTACGGCTCCGTACTCTCCTCAATCAAACGGAGTAGCTGAGAGGAAGAACAGGACGTTGACAGAAATGATAAACTCAATGTTGTTGACTGCTGGTCTTCCTAAGTGCTACTGGGGAGAAGCTGTATTGACGGTCACTTTTATTCTAAATAGAGTGCCTCATGCAACTTCAGACGTTACTCCTCATGAACTCTGGTTCAAGGTCAGACCAAACTTGAATGTCATTCGAGTGTGGGGGTGTCTGGCATATGTCAATCTTCCAGATCTGAAGATTCAGAAGCTTGGGACAAGGACTACTAAGACGATCTTCTTGGGGTATGCCGAGAAGAGTGATGCTCGAAGATTTCTTGATATTGAGTCAAATCATATCATTGAATCTTGCGACGCAGAATATTTTGAAGACAAATTTGCAAGGCACAAGAATATTGTTCTTGCGGATGTTTCGGAGAACAATGAGGGTGCGCAGGTCTTCAATGAAGATGTGGTCCAAAAAGATGTTGTTGTTGAAACAACGGTTGAACCAGATCTCGCTGAGCCGTCAACGAAGCGAGTGAGGAGGCCGAAGGACTTCGGAAGTGACTTTGTCACCTATCATGTGGAAGCTGATCCGCTTACCTATGATGAGGCGATGAAGACCAGAGACGCGGTTTTCTGGAAGGAGGCGATTGACAATGAAATTGATTCCATCACCTCAAATAACACTTGGGTGTTGGTTGATCTTCCTGAAGGAGCGAAACCCATCGGATGCAAATGGATCTTCAAGAAGAAGATGAAAGCAGATGGAACTATTTACAAGTTCAAGGCTAGGTTGGTAGCGAAGGGGTTTTCTCAGAAGCAGGAGATTGACTATTTTGATACGTTTGCTCCAGTAGCCCGGATGACCACCATCAAAATGTTGATTGCTCTCACAGCAATACATAAGATGGTGATACATCAGATGGATGTGAATACGGTTTTCCTAAATGGCGAGCTGACCGAAGAGATTTACATGCAACAGCCAGAGGTATTTGTCATCAGGGGTCTTGAAGACAAAATTTACAAGTTGGTGAAATCCTTGTACGGTCTTAAACAGGCTCCCAAGATGTGGTATGAGAAATTTGACAAAGTTATAAGGTCAAATGGCTATATGGTCAGCGATACGGACACGTGTGTTTACACGAAGTTCGCTGATGGAAGAGGTGTGATCGTTTGTCTGTACGTGGACGACATGCTTATCCTAGGTACGGATATTAGCTGTGTTACTGAGACAAAGAAGTTCATCTCAAGCAAGTTCAGTATGAAGGACTTGGGGGAAGCTGATGTGATCTTAGGGATCAAGATCATCCGGACAGATACTGGACTAGCGCTGTCACAGTCTCATTATATTGAGAAAATGATCACTCGTTATAGGTATCGGGATCTTCCAGGGATCGATATGTCGTACAGGTGTGATCTGAAGATTAAGCCTAATTCAGGGGAAAGCGTCAGGCAGCTGGAGTATGCAAGCGTAATCGGAAGTTTGATGTATGCTACTACTGCTACAAGGCCTGACATAGCTTTCGTCGTGAGAATGCTGAGTCGTTTCACGAGTAACCCAGGTGCTGAACACTGAAAAGCTGTGAAACAAGTTATGAGATATCTCAAGAAGACTCAGACATATGCACTGTACTACAGCGGAGATCCGCCAGTAGTGGAAGGCTTCAGTGATGCCAGCTGGTGCTCAGAGGTGGAGAGCGAGAGGTCCACATGTGGATTCATTTTCACAATGGATGGAGCTGCTATATCGTGGAAGTCGAAGAAGCAGACTATGCTCTCGCGGTCATCCATGGAATCTGAGGTCTTTGCACTTGATACCGCAGTCGAGGAAGCAGAATGGCTTCGGGAGCTCATGTATGATCTTCCAATGGTTGGGGCGCAAATACCGACGATACCGATATACTGCGACAACCAGGCGACTGCGACGGTGGCATCAAATAACCTCTTCAACGGAAAGAAGAGGACTGTGCGGTTGAAGCACAGGACAGTACACGATCTTATCAAGAGAGGTGTTATTGCAGTGATTGATGTTCGGAGTCAGGAGAACCTGGCGGATTCGTTCACCAAGGGTCTCAAGCGCCAGCTGGTCGATGACACAGCTTGTAAAATAGGCTTGAAGGCATTCTGATATTATATTATTGTATTCCTACCATAAAGTTTTATGCTATTAGTTCAAAGATTTATCTACTAGGCATCTAGCTTTTGGTTCAAGGAAGGACCACTAATCGGAAGAATATCAGGAATGGTGGGTACATGTTCTATTGGGCATGGAGAGGTTACAGACCTATAAACACTGTTGTCTACTGTTGTTTTCTGTGGAAAACGGTTCCTGTGGAAAGGTTGGCTTAATTGCCTTAATGAGTTCTCAGGCAGAGTGAATGCCTGGTGTGCTTTACAGGAAGCACGGTAGAGCAGCACTACAAGGAGTGAAACTCCATGCTACAGTGGGGTGACTCCACAATGAGGTTCCTATATGAGGGGTATTGTCCAGGAATAGGATAAAGCCTCGACTTTGCTGGCCAAATCACAGCGGCGTAGCACCGTAAATAGGCAGTTAGCCTAATACTGTATGTTAATATAAAGAGGGGTGTAGTCAGCACTACAAAGAGGAGGAGTTCCTCATGTTACAGTGGTATGACACCACGATGAGGTACCCGGTTAGGGATAAAGCCTCGGCCTTGCAGGCCATGTCGTTGCGACGTAACACCGCAAGGGAGCCTAAGGCTTCATGCTGGGTAGTTTGGCACTACAAAGAGGCGGTTGCCTCATGCTACAGTAGTATGACACTACGATGAGGTTCCCGGTACTGGGTAAGGCCTCGGCTTTAAGCCATGTCATGGCGGCATAGCACCGTAAGGGAAGCGCAAAGCGCTTCATGCCATGTCTCTTTATAATGAACTCAACTATAGTGTTTGGACAAAGAGATATCAGGCCGTCTCTTGAGGGTAAACTTGTAGATGTCCAAAATTATACACTGAAACCAGGCTGGCACAAGGCCTTTAATGTGTAGCCAGAAGCACGCATAACTACATTATGCGAGTGAAAAGAATTTCAGCTATGATGCAGAACTCAAGGCTTAGTCCATTCTTGTATTATAGTCTGTTGTTTGACCCACACGGAAAGATTCAAGTCGTAAGCGATATCTCTCCTAATGCATGATGGACAGTTACTGTGGGGAACACTTATACCTATATATATAGAGATATGTGGGGGATTGTTGGAGTTTGGTCATTTTCTATGTGAATTTTAGTCCCACATCGGCTAGACCGAAGGAGTTGTATCTCTATATAATAGGTTTCCTATTTTAGAGATGCCACATGTGTATGCCATATGGGGTTATTTTTCTAATGGAAAAAGGGCTAAATCAACAATAAAAGCATTCATGCTTTTTGCTCTTGGGAAATTCATTTCCATGGGAGCTAAGCCCTGTAGGGGGTTAGCGACTCGGACTCAGACTCGGACTCGGACTCAGACTCGGGCCCATGGGCTCATGAGGCATAATGTGGCATTTTGTTGGCGCACTTTGCACTTAGCACGTCAACATCGTCGCTAGGTGCATAGTGCGCTTTAGTTGCGCTCGTTGTGCGAGCCACTTGCGCAGCCATGTTGCGCAAGCCCAGTTGCGCTGCCTAGTTGTGCATGCCCAGTTGCGCAAGCCCAGTTGTGCTGCCCAGGTGCACGCCCAGGTTGCACTCAGGTTGCGCTTGGGTGTGCTGGGTTGCGCTGGATTGTGCAGGGTTGTGCTGGGTTACGCGGGTTGCTTGGGTTACACTGGTTGCGCTGCATGCGCGGTGTGCGCAGTACGTGCAGTACGTGTAATATGCACAGTTCAGTACGCGCTCTGTTGCATAGAGTGCAAGGAGAGAGCTGGGTGTGCGCAGTTGGCAACAGAACATGCGTTAGCATGTTCTGGGCTGTTGCTACATGTTCGGGGTGGTTATTACCACGTCCCTAACTTTGTGGCAATCGTCCAGTTGCTGCAGGGCCTATATAAGGCATCCTCTCTCTCAAGGCTGATTACAGAATAGAAAGAAAAGCCACCAGAAAATTTACGAAGTGTTCTTTAGCACAAGTAAACAGAGAATTCAGACGTGTTCTTTAACACAGCTCTGATCTGTCAGCCTTCGAGAGAGAGAGGAAAGGTGCCGTACCAGCGTTGCTTTTGTACGGGAGTTCGTATCCTTCCGAGGAGTCAGAAGAGCAGAAGTGTTCCAAGTTCTCCGACGAACTTGCTGGTTCCTGGAAGCTGTTCGTGTAGGGCGAATAAAGCTTTAAGCAACGGTGATCATTCACCCCAGCAGGAGTTCTTCCATCTTTCGCCAGTCACCTTCTTCGTTGCTGCCAGTAACTCTGATTGTATCTTCTTTTTAGAAGTACTACGATCTGATTGCTGTGATTACGAAATCTTTTTAGATTCTCGTAATATCATAACGATATCTTTTTAGATCTTCGTTATACTTGTGCAACCTTCCTAGAAGTGTTGCGTTGGAACATTGTTTTTACAATTGTTTCATATTCTCTGTTTTCCATCAAAAAATTGTGCCTCGACACTAACAGTTGTGTTTGACTCTCCACGAAGAAGACTCAACGACGTCACGAAGGGTCGGTAAGTCCTTCTTCTTAATTGTTCCTTATAAATCTTTTCGCGTCGGTCTTCCATTTATCTTTTGAAATTGAAGGTTCGATCAGCGTCTATGAATGATCGATTGGATTGCTACTAATTCTTAACTTGTGGATCAGTTTTGTAAGTGACTCTTCTCTATCAATTATTTCTTTGATTCCAAGAGGCTGAACCTTTCGCTGAATCCCTAATTCAGATCTCTTGCCGTCACGATTATGGGTTGGACGAATAGTTCCTGGATCAAGTAGAGAATTGGTAAGTTTTGAATTATGATCCTTCCTCTTCTTGTTGATTTTTTGTGTGGAACGATTGGTGAAATTGTATTGGCATCATTGTTTTGATTCGAGTATTCTGGACATGTTCCTTGTTTGATTTCTTGTTCTTTGGATCTTGATCAAAGTTGCGGTGAGTGTTGATTGTTTTCTTAAATTTTGGATCGAAAACAATTCAAATTGAACTCATGTTTTTGTACTTTTTTTTCTTCCATATCACCTGATCGATGCAATGCCTAAACCAGCTCATCTTACTATTCTGGACATGAGAAGCTACTGGATCGGTTCGAGGACACCCGGATACGGTTGGACACTCAAACCGCTTCGGGATAACTCTGATCAGATTTGCTCTAAATCCTTCTTTGATTAGAATGAGGGAGTATATATATTGAGATCAGATTAAGCTGGGATGCGGACACGAGATAGTGTCTTGACATAACTGACAGACATGGAAGAGTAAGTCGGATGGAATGATGGTGTTCTAACTGTAGTTGCTGACCGTTAGGTTGATAGTTCAAATTAGGATGAGTTGGCATGAATGCTATTGTGTTAGAATAACAGTTGAAATTGATAGCTATTATGTTAGGATACTCTGGAACTTGTATTACCGCTCTGCTAACCACTTGGACCTGACCTAAATGTGTCTACTGTAAGGACTGAATTATCATGGGAAGACAATTGTGAATTTAGTGTCAACAACAAGATGATATAGTGAGTCCTTGGTCTATTAAGCTTTCTAACCAATTCGTAAATTATTTAGTACGTTAGTATTAGTGTACCTTATTGATTTGGCTAATGGAGACTAAGAAATTAGAACTAGTTGAGTTGGTAAGATTGGAAGGCTTAGAGTAGATTAAAATTAATTAAGCTAATATTATTTCTTTATATAGTTTGTTGGGATTAGAATGATAGAACTGTAGTGATATAAAGAGAGTATTCTTGAACAATAGAATAGTTGACTCATTTAGAACGTTATTAATTATAATTTCCTATTTATAGATGATCTAGAGATTTAACCAAAAACCTGGAAGAAAGGCAAGTACTCGTACTCGATCATCACATGCATGCATTCATATTGCACTTGACTTGCTTGAACTTTATTTCACTTGCTTGCATTCGTGTCATGTCGTATCGGAGAGGGAAGAACACCTAAGGGCATGTAGTCACCTAAGCCTGAGCGTGTATTTGATTGGATTATAGACATGATATACCTTATACCATTCTACCATGCTAGTATATCGGCGCCCAATACGACACACTTGTTTACTTGACTGCTAGTATATAATACACGATATGCCTTATTATAGACGTTCCTGATAGCTTACCGTTGCTATATACCTTACTCCTGATAGCGTAGCATACATGGTATGCCTTATTATACACTTGACTGATAGTATGCCATTACGCTATACTTTTGACTTGAGCCCTACATGCTTGACGGTGTTCTTTGTATATTCATATAGATAGTGCATCTGTCATTTACTTTCCTTTCTTGTATTTATTAGTTTTATCATTCCCTTGATATTCCGTGATTGGTTGAGCTACTTGTACTTTGCTCATTTTCCTGACAAGATCGCTGATTATAGGTGAGGTGGATCTTTAGATTACCATGGCTAGAATTGGAGCTCACTGTATATTGAGATACAAATTCTTGTATAGGAGATTTATTAGATGTATTTGAGTATATGTTGTTGTTAGATAGCATTTATCTTTTACCGGCTTTGTACCCGGTCATTCATGTATAAGTTTGTAATAATTGTATAGCGATCTATAATGATTGGTAGTGGATAACTCGTGATAGATGCTATGATGAGAATATATAGATGATGACTAGACTAGACGGCTCACTACCGCTGTCAACGACAATGTAGGTCGGGCATGACTCAGCCCGTACCCGATTATTCGGGAACGGGGTGTGACATGCTTTTGTGGTGGCCCATGCAGGTCCATCTAATGGTGCTTAGGATTTAGAGTACCATTGGGAGCCTGCAAAATAAGAAACTCATCACAACATAGGACTGTTATGATATTACCCAGATGCATGAGCTAGTCTATGGGCTACTGGAGGTCCAGAGAGCCCAGACCCAGAGTCTGCTGGATGTTCAGAGGGAGGCCCAGATAGCCCAGACCCAAAGTCAATTGGATGCTCAGAGGGAGCAGACCACTATATTGTGGGAGGGTATTGAGAGACTAGTTAGCCCACTCTTACCACCACCACCTCTACTTTCCCAGTCTACTGCCCCGCCCACATTCCTGATTCTATCTCCTTCGACTAGCATATCGACCCTGTCATATATTCCATATCCATTATACAATCCATATCCATCATATATTCCACCTCCACCACCCACCCAGGCTCTGGTTCACCCATGCTACCACTACTTTTGCTCAGCCTGAGCCTATTTCTTTTATTCTGCCTCCCATCCATACTCATGCCTCTTCTACTTATACTCACACTACTTCCACCCACCACCAGAGAGAGGGGTCTATTATAGACTTCAAGAGGATGGCACCCAGAGAGTTCCTAGGGACCGAGGGTATACTCTATGCCGATGAGTGGTTAGAGGACATAGAGAGGGTGATAAGACTATCTAGGCTTTCGGAGGACCTTAAGGTAGAGGCAGTCAGCGTGCAGATGCATGATCTGGCACGTACCTAGTTTAGAAGTGAGCCCTAGCTTATAGTACCTGGAATGACATGGGATCAATTTGTGAAAATCTTCAAGAAGAAGTTTTTCTCGGCTATAGCTAAAGAGCCTTTGGAGTGTCAGTTTCAGACTCTTCAGTAGGGGATCCGCTCGGTTGATGAGTACGCATTGGAGTTCAGACGACTTAGCCGCTTTGCAGAGGGTAGAGCCATAGACCCATTTGTCAGAGCCATGAGATTTAGGCAGCATTTGAACCATGAGCTTCGTTATCCAGTCACGGCCAACGGAGCGTGTACTTATGCTGGAATGGTTACCATTACTCAGAGGTTAGAGGTTGACCTAAACCTCTGACCCAAGAGAGGCCATGATACTAGTGGAGGAGATAGCCACTCGGGACCACCCAAATGTCCTAATACCCACCAGACGAAGACCTTCACATTTTAGCCACCTCAGAAGACTCAGCAACAGCAACGACCAGTTCAGCAGCCTTGTGGATATTGTCAAAAAGTAGGCCATACTTGGCAGATGTATTGGAAGAGACTGGAACAGTGCCTTATCTGTGGATCAGTTGATTATCAGGCTAGGGAGTACACCGTTGCTCGTATAACATTTGGAACTTCTAGACTTCCACAGCCCGAGGGACGAGTGTACCTCATAACAGATGAAAGAGTAGAGACCATTCCAATTTCGAATGAGAACTAGAGACAGGAGGCATTCTCGCATAGCTGGAGAAGACTGTGGATCGCCACTTCCCTTTATGATTCTTTCTAGCATGTAGACATTCCTCGTTGTTTCCTATTCGAGACTTGTTTCTAAAGTCTCTTTATCTTACTGTTGTTTCGTAGTAGCTACTTGTTTGATCCTTGTTGTCTTAGTACCTAATAAAACTACTTATTTTCTAAAGAACAGATAACATCACTTTCTATTATGACTTGGACTGCTAAAAATTCATTTTTAATCTTCATAAACTTCTTGAGAATTCTTCTGGATAAAGTTGAGAAAATATTCGACAACCTACAGTGACGTGGCAAATGTGCACTGCAGTCATTTGTCTGGATTATGGAGACTGTGAGTTCATTGCAGGCAGCTACACATTGGCGAGGCATGAACACTAAGTTAAAGTAATTACAGGTAATCATGGGCTCTCGGATATTATTGAGACTAAGTTCTAAATTTACAATATCTTCTGATGGTATAGGAAAAAGTTGATATAATATTTTGGCAATCTATTACTATCTGGACCATTCGGTTCACTGTGGCCAGATGTATACTGACGGGGCAGGAACTGTAGGGAAAGTGATTCCCGATAGGTATGATTGTTGGATACTATTGGGACTGTTATTCTTTGATCCTATTTTCATGACCATCATTTTGTACTACTTTAAATTATGCCAATTTCAAATTTGAATTTTATTGTTCTTAATCGTGCCTAATCGTGCCACCTGAAATTTCGAGGACAAAATTTTTCATGGGGGAGAGATTTGTAACTCTATTTTTTCTGAATAATAAAATTTGGGAATTTCTTCTATTAGAATTACATAAAATTATTACCTTCTAAATTTCTTTTGATTATCTTGATTTAATTACTATTAATTTTCCTAAGTTTCTATTAAATTTATTGATTAAGATTTTACTATTTAATTTCCAAAAATCTTTATTTTAATTGCTTAAATAAATTCCCTAAGTTCTAATTAAAACTTTTAATTTTTTTAATCAATCCCTTGGGCCAAGTTGGGCCACTCAGCCATATAGGCCGCCTGGCCATCAAAGCCATTTGGCTTATAAACGCTCTCAGCTCTCAACCGTTGGACCCAACCACTTTTTTATTTCAAACCAAATGTTCCAACCACTCTCTACTTCCAAAGGTTCGTCTGGATAAGAAGATGATGTCGCACCCTCGCCAAGAAGGAGATAGCCGGAGCGACTTCTAGAGCCTTCCTCGCCATCACCACCATCCCTTTGCCATCGCCTAAATCTCCATGACCGTTCGATCCTAACGGCTTTCGTAATCGTTCGATTCTATCTCCCCGTCGGCGAGTGACCATCGATGTGGCAGTCGAAGGTGAACCGTACGATCATAACGGGCTCTTCCCTTTTCTGTCTATTTAAGGACCTCCTCCGCCCTTTCTTCTTCACCACCGATTGACACGACGAAGCCCTGTCGGAAGCCACACTTAATTTCCCAAGTCCTTTTTCTTTCCTGTGCTTCTGAAGATCCGGCCATGGTGATGAGTCTATTAGTCCCGGGGCTTAATCAAAGATGGTAAAACAGATGCAATCGAGATCTGAGATGTCACACAAAAACTTTGCAGTGATCAAACTCAAGATCTACGATGGTACAATAAATCAAATAGCCAAATTACAATCTGAAGGAGGGAAACAGAGAAGAGAAGATCTCTCGTTCTTCTTTGCAAACGTGTTATAATTGGGACATAACGAGTTACAATAATCTAGAGAAAGATTAGATGAAGAACAGTTGCTGGGGTGTCAAAACACCGTTGCTCAAAATAAGATTCGTCCCACACGATCTGCTTCCAGGAACCAGCAAGTTGAAAAAACTTATGGAACGCTCGAAGTCACCTCTGTTCTGACTCCTCGAATGGACTTGCAATGGCGGCAGCAGCTCTCTCTCTCTTTCTCCTTTTCTGACTTATAATTTTCGTCGTAGCCACAAAGGAGGCCAGAAGAGAGTATATATAGAGAGAGGGTGGAAACCCTAGCCGCCTCTTCAGTTATGGAAAGATTGAATCAAATTACAAAAAGATAGCAACGAATTAATTCTAATCCCATAAAGATAGGATCTGAATTAATTCAAAACCCACAAAGATAGGAACAAAATTAATTCAAATCCCACAAAGATAGGTTCTGAATTAATCACATTGATTCATTATTTCCATAACTGATTTGTAATCTGCACAGTCAGCGTAGCCCTCCATGCGGCAGTAGCAGCAGCAGCCTGGCCGCATTGACCGCTTGGGCCGCATGGACCACATGAGCTGTATGGCCGCATGGACCGCATGAGCCGCATGGCCGCATGGACCGCATGAGCCGTATGAGCCACATGAGCCGTATGGCCGCATGGACCGCATGGACCGTATGAGCCGCATGAGACGCATGATCCGTATGAACCGCATGGGCCGCATGGGCCGCATGAGCCGCATGGCCGCATGGCCGCATGACCGTATGACCGCATGGACCGCATGAGCCGCATGAGCCGCATGAGGCCGCATATGAGCCGCATGCCGCATAAGACCGCATGGCCGCATGACTGCTGACGTGCTAAGTGCAAAGTGCGCCAACAAAATGCCACATTACGCCTCATGAGCCCCTGAGCCCGAGTCCGAGTCGCTAAGCCCCGTTGGGGCTTAGCTCCAAATGGAATTAATCCAAGAGAATGACAAAAGCATTAATGCTTAATCCTTGGAGCCTTATTCTTACCTCCTAGTAAAATCACCCATGGTTCCCTCCTTAGGGTCACCATCCCATGTGCATCTCTCAATAACACAACCAAGTATATATGTTGAGATAACTCATGGTGCATTTCCGATGTGGGACTATAATTTTATAAGGCATGTTGAGAGCAAGCTCTCTCCATGTAAAGAAAGCACCAATAATCCTCCACATATCACAACATATATATGTGTCCAGGGTTGAACGTTCCCTACAGTAACTGTCCATTTTGCATTAGGATAGATGTCGCTGACGACTTGAATTTTCCCGTATGGGTTAAATAACAATGTGATACAAGAATGGACTACGCCTTGAATTCTGCACCACAATTATAATTTTTTCCACTCACAAAGTGTAGTTACGTGTGCTTCTGGCTGCACATTAAAGGCCCTGTGCCAGCCTGGTTTCAGTGTATAATTTTGGGCATCTACAAGTTTACCCTCAAGAGACGGCCTAATATCTCTTTCCATACACTATAGGTGAGTTCTTTATTAAAGAGATATGGCATGAAGCCTTGCGCTTCCTTGCGGTGCTACACCGCTATGACATGGCCTGAAGCCGAGGTATTACCCCTACCTGGGAACCTCATCGTAGTGTCATACTACTGTAGCATGAGGTCACAAGCCTCTTTGTAGTGCCAAACTACCCAGCATGAAGCCTAAGGCTTCCTTGCGGTGTTACGCCGCAACGACATGGCTTGTAATGCCGAGGCTTTACCCTTACCTGGGTACCTCATCGTGGTGTCGTACCACTGTAACATGGGACCATCCTTCCCTTTGTAGTGCTGTCTACAACTCTTTAATTACGTCATACAGCATTAGGCTACCTGCCTATTTGCGGTGCTACGCCGCTGTGACTTGGCTTGCAAAGCCGAGGCATTACCCCTACCTGGGAACCTCATGGTGGAGTCACCCCACTATAGCATGGAGTTTCACTCCTTGTAGTGCTGCTCTACCGTGCTTCCTGTAAAGCACATCAGGCATTCACTCTGCCTGAGAACTCATTAAGGCGTTTAAGCCAACCTTCCACAGGATCAGTTTTTTCTGCAGAAAAAATACATAGTAGACAACAGTGGTTATAGGTCCGTATTCCTTCCATATTCCAGAGAACATGTACCCACTGCTACCTGATAGTTTCCCAGTCAGTGATCCTCCTTTGAACCAAAAGTTAGATACCTAGTAGATTTCTCTTTGAACTAATAGCATAAAACTTTATGGTAGGATTACAAAGACACTATCAGAATGCCTTCAAGCCCATTTTACAAGCTGTGTCATCGACCAACTGGCGCTTGAGGCCTTTCGTGAACGGATCTGCCAGGTTCTCCTGACTCCGAACATCAATCACTGCAATTACACCTCTTTTGATAAGATCGTGTACTGCCCTGTGCTTCAACCGCACAGTCCTCTTCTTCCCGTTGGAGAGGTCATTTGATGCCACCGCCGCAGTCGCCTGGTTGTCACAGTATATCGGTATCGCCGGTATCTGAGCCCCAACCACTGGAAGATCATATATGAGCTCCCGAAGCCATTCTGCTTCATCTGCTACAGTTTCAAGTGCATAGAATTCAGATTCCATGGAGGAACGAGAGAGTATAGTCTGCTTCTTCGACTTCTACGATATAGCAGCTCCACCCGAGGAAAAGACATGTCTACCTGTGGATCTCTCGCTTTCTACCTCTGAACACCAGCTCGCATCACTGAAGCCTTCCAATACTGTCGGATACCCGTTGTAGTGCAGTGCATATGTCTGAGTTTTCTTGAGATATCTCATCACCCGCTTCACAGCTTTCCAGTGCTCAACCCCTGGGTTGCTTGTGAACCGACTCAGCATTCCCACGGCGAAAGCTATGACAGGCCTTGTGGCAGTGGTTGCGTACATCAAACTTCCGATAATGCTAGAATACTCCAGCTGCCTGACGCTTTTCCTTGAATTTGGCTTCAGCTTATGATCACACCTGTATGGCGTATCGATCCCTGGAAGATCCTTATACCCATAGCGTGTGAGCATCTTCTCAATGTAGTGAGATTGTGACAGCGCTACTCCAGTGTCTGTCCGGATGATCTTTATGCCCAAGATGACATCTGCATCCCCCAAGTCCTTCATACTGAACTTGGTTGAAAAGAATTTCTTTGTCTCTGTGACACAGCCTATATCCGTACCTAGGATTAGCATGTCGTCCACGTATAGACAAACGATGACTCCTTTTCTATCAACGAACTTTGTGTAAACACATTTGTCCGTCTCGCTGACTCTGTAGCCGTTTGACCTAATAACTTTGTCAAACTTCTCATGCCACATCTTGGGAGCTTGCTTCAAACCATACAATGATTTCACCAACTTGCAGACTTTGTCTTCAAGACCTTTGACGACAAATCTATCTGGCTGTTGCATGTAAATCTCTTCGGTCAGCTCCCTATTCAGGAATGCGGTCTTTACATCCATCTGATGTATCACCAACCTATGTATAGCTGCTAGAGTGATTAATATCCTGATGGTGGTCATCCGAGCTACTGGAGCATACGTGTCAAAGTAGTCTATCCCCTGTTTCTGAGAAAATCCCTTGGCTACCAGCCTGGCCTTGAACTTGTCAATAGTTCCATCTGCTTTCATCTTCTTCTTGAAGATCCATTTACATCCGATGGGCTTCTCTCCTTCAGGTAGATCTACCAACACCTATGTGTTATTGGAGGTGATAGAGTCAAACTCGTCATTCACTGCCTCCTTCCAGAAGATAGCATCTCTGGTCTTCATCGCCTCATCATAGGTAAGCGGATTTGCTTCCACATGATAGGTGACAAAGTCATCTCCAAAATCTTTCGGTCTCCTCGCTCGCTGAGCTGACGGCTCTGCGAGTTCTGGTACAAGAGTTGTTTTATCAATAACAGCTTCTTCTTGGACTACTGGTCCATATGAGATTTCAGTCTCATTTGCACCTACATCATTTTTCAAAATGTTCGAAAGAATAATATTTTTGTCTTTTGCAAACTTGTCTTCAAAGTATTCAGCATCGCGAGATTCGATGATATGATTTGACTCAATATCAAGAAATCTCCTAGCATCACTCTTCTCGACATATCCCAAGAAGATCGCTTTCGTAGTCCTTGTCCCTAGCTTCTGAATCTTCAGATCTGGGAGCTTCACATACGCCAGACACCCCCACACTCGAATGATATTCAAGTTTGGTCTGACTTTGAACCAGAGTTCATGAGGAGTTACGTTCGAAGTTGCATATGGCACTCTATTTAGAATGAAAGTGGCCGTTAATGCAGCTTCTCCCCAGTAGCATTTTGGAAGACCTATAGTAAGCAGCATATAATTCATCATTTCTGTTAATGTTCGGTTCTTCCTCTCTGCTACTCCGTTGGATTGAGGAGAATATGGAGCAGTAGTCTCGTATATGATTCCATATTCTTTGCAGAATGATACAAATTCATGAGACCTGTACTCCCCACCTCGATCACTTCTCAACCTCTTGAGTTGTTGTCCAGTCTGCCGTTCAGCTTCGGCCCTGAACTCTCTGAACTTCTCGAAGGCTTCGTCTTTAGACTTGAGCAAGTAGACGAACGCGTATTTTGAGAAGTCGTCGATGAAATACTTCATCCCTGCCTTCGTGGAGAAATGTTTGAAGTCACAGATATCAGAGTGCACCAACTCCAGAAGATCTGTGCTTCGATTGACCCGATGAAAGGGTTCCCTTGTGATCTTCGTCTGAGCACACACTTCACACTTCTCCACCTTACCCCCACATTTGGAGATAAGTCCTAGACTAGACATTTTGTTAATTCTTTTACAATGAACATGTCCTAGTCAATTATGCCACAACTCAAGAGAATAATCAGAAAATGCAACTGCATTAATGTCATCAAACTGGTTGACAAGCTAAATTTTAAACATTCCTTCGGTTTGATAAGCCTTCCCGAAGTATGTTCCTTTCTTGGACATCACCATCTGACCAACATTGATGTCCATCCTCAAGCCTGCGTTGCAGAGCAGGCTCCCAGAGATCAGGTTCTTGGCAATCGCCGGAACATGCTTCACACCTTGAAGCGTCAGAGTGTTCCCAGAAGTGAGTTTCAGTTCCACGGTACCGACCCCCAGAACTTCAGTTGGGCCTGGTTTGCCATAACAACCTTCTCAGATATCGGCTGGTATGTGACGAACCATTCCTTGCCAGAACAGACATGGCAAGTCGCACCAGTGTCTATCCACCAGTCAGAGTCAACCCCCACATTTGTGACCTGTGCGATCATAGCAACAAAGTTAAAAACTAATAAAACCTTATTAGGCTCACCTTTTTCTGATTGTTTAGGCTTAGATCTGCATTCACTCTTGTAGTGGCCTTTCTTGCCACAATTGTAACAAGTCACGTGGGACTTAGTCTTCTGTTGCTTGAATGAAGGACCCTTCACTTTTAGATTAGTGAAGTCCTTCTTCTTGGGATGAGAAGCCGCCTGCTTTCCCTTGGGATCTCTCGTCTGCACAAGATTAGCTTTAGCCAACTGTTTGGACAGAGTGTCCACCTTCTGTTGGGAACGCATCTCGTCCTCAACATGGATCTCTTGAAGTAGATCTCCCAAGCTAATGTCTAGCTTCTTTCTGTGCATCCTTGCATAGAAGGTACTCCATCCAGCAGGAAGTTTTGAGACGATCCCTCCGACGACAAACTTGTCGGGAAGGGGCATCTCTTCGTCTTCCAGTTTCTGACGCAGCTTCAGAAATTCCTTCACCTGTGGCAGCATGGACTTTTCGTCCTCAAAGAGCAATTTGTGATATTTTTCAACCACAAACATCTTGCTCCTGTTCCTGTCTTCTTCATACAGATTTTCTACAGACTCCCATATGTCTCTGGCAAGTTCCTTCTTTGAGTAGGATTCTGCCAGGGAGTCCTCCATAGTATTCAGGATGAGAAGCCTGCAAATGCTATTTTCCTTTCTCCACTTGGCATGGAGTTTGGTAGCCACGTTGATAGTGGCAGTAGATCCAGTATCTGGAACAGAGGGTTCTTCCTCCAACAGAACATGATCAACGTCTTTTAGTTGAAGAGTTAGGTAAACCTTTCTCTTCCAGACTTGATAGTGCTCTCCATCGAACTTTTCCAACTTGCAGAAGTCCGATTGGAGGAGCGAAGCATTAATGTTTTCCATCTACACGGATCTTGCTTTGAGATTGTTAGTCCCGGGGCTTGATCAAAGATGGTAAAACAGATGCAATCGAGATATGAGATGTCACACAAAAACTTTACAGTGATCAAACTCAAGATCTACGATGGTACAATAAATCAAATAGCTAAATTACAATCTGAAGGAGGGAAACAGAGAAGAGAAGATCTCTCGTTCTTCCTTGCAAACGTGTTGCAATTGGGACAGAACGAGTTACAATAATATAGAGAAAGATTAGATGAAGAACAGTTGCTGGGGTGTCAAAACACCGTTGCTCAAAGCAAGATTTGCCCCACACGATCTGCTTCCAGGAACCAGCAAGTTGAAAAAAACTTGTGGAACGCTCGAAGTCACCTCTGTTCTGACTCCTCGGATGGACTTGTAATGGCGGCATCAGCTCTCTCTCTCTTTCTCCTTTTCTGACTTGTAATTTTCGTCGTAGCCACAAAGGAGGCCAGAAGAGAGTATATAGAGAGAGGGTGGAAACCCTAGCCGCCTCTTCAGTTATGGAAAGATTGAATCAAATTACAAAAAGATAGCAACGAATTAATTATAATCCCACAAAGATAGGATCTGAATTAATTCAAATCCCACAAAGATAGGAACAAAATTAATTCAAATCCCACAAAGATAGGATCTGAATTAATCGCATTGATTCATCCTTTACATAACTAATTTTTAATCTGCACAGTCAGCGTAGCCCTCCATGCGGCAACAGCAGCAGCAACCTGGCCGCATGGACCGCTTGGGCCGCATGGACCGCATGAGCCGTATGGCCGCATGAACCGCATGAGCCGTATGAGCTGTATGAGCCGTAAGAGTCGCATGGCCGCATGGACCGCATGAGCCGCATGGGCCGCATGAGCCGCATAGCCGCATGGCCGCATGACCGTATCTAAGTGCAAAGTGCGCCAACAAAACGCCACATTACGCCTCATGAGCCCATGAGTCCGAGTCCGAGTCCGAGTCGCTAAGCCCCGTTGGGGCTTAGCTCCAAATGGAATTAATCCAAGAGAATGACAAAAGCATTAATGTTTAATCCTTGGAGCCTTATTCTTACCTCCTAGTAAAATCACCCATGGCTCCCTCCTTAGGGTCACCATCCATGTGCATCTCTCAACAACACAACCAAGTATATATGTTGAGATAACTCATGGTGCATTTCCGATGTGGGACTATAATTTTACAAGGCATGTTGAGAGCAAGCTCTCTCCATGTAAAGAAAGCACCAACAGAGTCCTCAAGCGTTCATCAGTGAGATCGAGCAACCTTGTGGTCGTGTTTGACTCTTGATGAAGAAGACTCGTCAACGTCACCATGGATCGAGTCCTTCTTCTTCTTCTTAATTGTTTCTTGTAAATCTTCTCGCATCGGTCTTCCATTATCTTTTGAAATTGAAGGTTCGATCATCGTCTATGAACGATTGATTGTATTGCTGCCAATTCTTAACTCGTGGATCGGTTTCGTAAGTGACTCTTCTCTATCAATTATTTCTTTGATTCCTAGAGGCTGAACCTTACACTGAATCCCTAATTCAGATCTCTTGCCTTCGCGATTACAGGTTGGACGAATAGTTCCTAGATCAAGCAAAGAATTGGTAAGTTTTGAATTATGATCCTTCCTCTTCTTGTTGATTTTTTGTGTGGAACAATTGGTGAAATCGTGTTGGCATCATTGTTTTGATTCGAGTATTCTAGACAGGTTCTTTGTTTGATTTCTTGTTCTTTTGTCACCCCCACTATCCTAGATAGGGCTATTATAGTCATTTACATTATTTGTTATTTAAATATTTACTTAAATTATTATTGTTGGTGTATTTATCTTGATGGTTAAATAATAATAATAATAATTATTTTAAAGATATATATATATATATATATATATATATATATATATATATATATATATATTTTAAGGATATATATTTTAAAGATATATATATAATAATAATTATTATTATTTTAAAGATATATATATATATATTATATTATGTATATAAATATGTTATATATATATATATATATATATATATATATATATATATATATATATAACATATTTATATACATAATATTTATATATAAAGGACAAAAAAAAGGAAAAAGAATTTTATAATAGATTTATTGTATATGTGGTTAGCTAATAGTTTTATTATATAAAAATATAATATGTATACGTATGTGTTATATATATATATATATATATATATATATATATATATATATAATTAGAAAATAAAAGAAAAGCAAATATGAAAAAGACAAAAAATTGAAACAAACTAACCCCCACACACACGTATACACCATCAGTAGCAAGCAGCCAAATAGGCTTCCCCCTATGAGCAAACTCGAACCCCTATTTAGTTCAGCCAAATACACCAACTTCCCATATATAAAATGATAGAGAGAGAGAGAGAGAGAGAGAGGGAGAGAGTTTTTCTTAAACCCTAACCCTAGCCGTACGACACCAACCCAGCATCGCTACCCAGGACGACACGTCGACCACCGCAGTGCCACCATCGGCTGCCCATCACCGGAAAACACACGCGTGTGGCAAGCGTTAATAACAGCAGGTCCACAACAAGGTACCCCTTTTCTTTGTCTAAATTCTACGCGCACACTCGATCAAATTAAGATCCGTAAATTCCTACTTGTAGCATATATAACCCTCTTGGAACCCTGTTAGAAGATTCAGGTATAACTAACCCTGTTCTCTAAAAAATCGACATAAAGTTGTCAAAAAACTACGAAAAATAGAACATTAAAACTTCCCAAAACCCCAACTTGGTGGTCGATGTGCGACCAAAAAATTGTGAGTCTTGAAAAACCATTTGAACAGACTTGAAGACAACATATACAAGATTAAAACATTGTTTGTAGATCCTGATTTGATCAACCATGCGCCGTAAAAACCGATTTCCAAAATCAAGAAAAACTAGTATTTAAAAAACTGAATTTTTAGAAAAATTGTTCCAATACGACATGCGCCCCGACATACCGGGCGACATGGTCACGAACTGAAAGCATCAAAAGGTGCGTTTTGACTTCGTGGATGTATGAGCTTTAACAAAATTCAAATTGGTCGTGTGTGCGCGACGAATTTGATGCGTATCCGTCGAAATTTATCGTATCGACCATTTTGCAAATTTGTCAATTACTTTATGCACGTTTGTCATCTCGAGACGAAACTTACGCCAATAGGACTGTATTATTTTTTGGTCGTGTATGCTAAGATTGGTCTGATTCTGAGAAGGTCGACCAGAACGCTATTTTGGCGGGTCCACGATCCGATCCAACAGGCAAAATTGTGCACGACCCTCCGAAATCCAACTTTGGACATACGATTGGGTTCGTCTCGTCAAACCAAACCCGTAGACATATGGTTTGATAAATTTAGAGACCATAGATACTGGCATACTTTTTGGCCAAAAATTATTGTTTTGCCCCTATGTACAGAATTAGACTTATAGATAGATTGTTCTAGCTAATTTGACTATTCTGAGAACGTTGGTAATGTCTGTTTTAGCATTAGAAGACTATTGTGCAAGTTGACCATTCGTAGATCATTTGAGTAATTGGTAGTATCGATTTCCTCAGCTCAAGACAGTAAGCGAGTACATTTTCTGATAGTTTTCATTGTCTTGATATCTACTATATATGATACAGTTATAGTATTTTATTTGATTTTCGACACGAGATTACATGGACTAGTATACATTGGATCTTGTCATGAGATATTTTACCTGGTATATGAGTATATTGTTCGATCTTGTTTTCTGTACTTGTATAGACGCCGATTTAGGAGTGGGCTGGCCCCTACTTTTAAATCCCGTGTTATGAGGTGTCATGGTTGGATCCATTATACTATTCGGAGGATTTGGAGAGTTATTAGAGGTTATGTTATCAATACCCATCCTATAACTTATTCCTCTGCTGGCTCCACCATCACTTCACGTATGGTGTAGCCAGATCCTATATTTCTTGTGCTCGCTTTCCAGGTTGGCTGGCTTGACCTTATATATGCATTTCCTGTGATAGTCGGTCAAATGGAACAGTATGATCCTGACCCAAGCCGATCACATAACGCTCTAATATCTTATGTCACTTTCTTTTATATTTACATCATACCTCATATTACTTTTCACTGTTTGTATTCCAGTTTTACCTTATATCTCATCCTGACATGATATCCAGTCTACTTTACTGTTTTTACTTCTAATTTGATATTTTATTTTGTATTTTATTATAATTGTCTCTTATAGTATTTGTTAATTTACATGGAACTGCTATTAGCGTTTGTACTTGCTCATATCCTGACAGGATAACCTCCGTTGTTTTTCAGAGTATTTAGATGCAGACTGCCCAACCAATTATGGGTTTGGCGTAGATGGAGTCTATGAACAGGACCTGCCTATGGATCCAATGCTAGTAGAGGACGCACCGCCTGTAGTGACTTAGTTTAGCAAGATTTTGTCTGGATTACATTCCAGCTTGATACTTTAAAACTTGTAGTGTTTATTTGGGATCTTGTGTTATGTCTTTAAATTCTGAACTTGTGATTGTGACTCAGCACTATTTCAGACTATTTATTTCATCTTTATCTTTATCTTTATCATCGTGCTTATCTTTTTAGAATTATGTGATTGAGTTGTGATTATATTCCTCCGTTCGGACATGAAAGGTTATATTATTATGTCTTAGATACTATATGTTCTTGATGACCCTTACAACGTTCTACCATCGATGCTGATGCGTAGCCTGGACGTAACCACGTGCTCGTGCCCCTAAACAGGGTGCAGATCGTGACACATTTTTATGGTGGCCTATGCAGGTCAGAGTCGCAACTTGTACAATTTTGTAATGGTGCTCGACTTAGAGTGCTACTTATGAGCCTGGTGTTAGGATATAGGTTCTAGGTTATGGAAGGAGTTACTTAATCACATATTAGGAAAATTCTGATCTTTTGATTACCATGACAAACTCTCCTTGTATTTCGAAATAAATTATCCTTCCTTGATGATATCCTATAATGTGCCATATTGATTTCTTTGCTTGAATATGTCTTTAGCATGGCGAAGACTAGAGCTCAGACCACTGGGACCGCTGTAGCATCAGAGAGGTCCGCTACTTCGCGACCTATTTTCTAACTGAGGGAGCTGCGGATCAGGAGATCGACCCTACTGTCCCTGTCGTTCTAGAGGTAGCGGCAACAGTACCGGGGGGTCTTCCTCCACCGGCCCTGAGGACTGTACCCATTCTTCCAGAGACTCATTTACCTCCACCTGTATTGCCGATTGAAGCTACTCAGATGTCCGCGCTCCTTCAGCAGATGATAGAGGCACAACGAGCGCAGGTTGAGGCATCACAACGATATGCAGAGATTCTGAGGCAGAGCATGGAGAATGCGTATCAGTTAGCACTTGCCACTATAGAGAAGGTGACTGCAGTTCAGATTCAGGGCGCCCCCGCCCAGCAACCACAATAGCAGCAGGCGAGGCCTAGCTCCGTGATAGATTTCAAAAAGATGTTTCCTCGGGAATTCAAGGAAACAGAAGGGATCCCTGTATGCTGATGATTGGCTAGAGGATGTTGAACGAAGCCTGGGGTTAGCACAGCTTCCGAAGGGACTATAGGTGTCAGTAGCAACGAGTCAGTTCTTTAATATCGCTCTAACTTGGTACCACTCAGACCCTCGTTTGACAGTGATAGGTTTGACGTGGGAGAACTTCAGGAGGCTATTTAAGGATAATTCTTTCCTGACGTGGCTTTTAGTATACTGGAGGGCCAGTTTGCGGGACTTGTATAAGGAAACATGTCTGTAGACTAGTACGCAGCAGAGTTCTTACATCTGAGCCGGTTCGCCAAGGGCATGGTTCAGGATGCTGGAGAGAAGGCCCGTAAGTTCAGGAGGGTCCTGAATTACACTATTCGATCTCGCACATCTGGGCATTGTACGATGACCTTTGAGGAGATACTGATGGATGTACAAATTGCAGAGGAGGACTTGAGTCTCAGGCCCAAGAGAAGTAGCGATGCTATGGGTACTGGTTCCAGTACAGGACCGACCAAGCATCCCCAGACTCAGCAGAGGCCGTTTCAGCATCAGCATCAGCAGCATCAGGTACCAATACGTGTACAACATCAGCAGGGGCAAAAACAGATCCCTTACTATGGCTTCTGTGGGAAGCCGGGGCACATACGAGAAATCTGTAGGAATAGGTTAGGTGTTTGCCTATATTGTGGAGCATCCGGCCATCAGCTGAAGGATTACCTTGTTCATGCAGCCCGAAAAGTTCAAGACAGAGCACTACCTGCTAGAGCACCAGTAGGACCAGCTGTTCAGCAGAGGGGTCTGCCACTTTCGATCCAGTAATAGCATTTCGTCCAGCATCAGAGAGGAGTAGTTCAGGGTAGGGCGTTCACAATAACGGTCGATGAGGCCAAGCCTATAGAAGACGTGGTGTCAGGTTCTGTTCTACTCGATTCATTTCCTGTATTAGCTTTGTTTGACTCTGGTGCTATGTACAGTTTTGTATCTGTATCTTTTGCACTTAGACACAATATTATTACTGAATTACTGAGTAGGACTTGCAAGATTATGACTAGGGGAGGCATTATCCTGGTCAATAATATTTGCAAGGGGTGGAGAGTTATACTGAGAGGCCAGGATTTGATTGCATGCTTGCTCATAATGCCTCTTTCGAGCTACGATATGGTACTCGATATGGATTGGTTGAGCTAGAGTTTGAGTTCGCCAGAGGAGTAGCTGAGCCAGAAGATGGTTTCTGTGGAGCTATATTGTCGGTACAGGAATTGCCACATCCATTGATAGCAGAATTCTTGGATGTTTTTCCTGATGAGTTGTCGGGAATGCTGCCAGACAGGGATGTTGAGTTCTCTATAAACTTGGTGACGGGCTCTGAGCCTGTCTCGCCAGATGTCTATAGGATCAACAACAACGAGTTGGCAAAGCTGAAGAAGCAAGTCGACGTGCTACAGGACAAAGGCTTCATCAGATCTAGTTCTTCACCTTGGGGCACACCTGTTCTATTTATACCGAAGAAGGATAGGACGGTATATATGTGTGTCGACTACAGAGCGCTTAATAACCTCACTTTCAAGAACAAGTACCCATTGTCGAGGATTGACGACTTGTTTAATCAGTTGAGCAGCACGAAGGTATTCTTGAAGATAGACTTGAGGTCCGGTTACCATCAGCTAAAGGTGAAGAAGAAGGACATTTTGAAGATGACTTTTTGGGCTCGGTACGGCCAGTACGAGTTCACTGTTATGCCATTTGGGTTGACCAATACACCAGCGGTATTCATGAACTTAATGAACAAGGTATACCATTAGTACCTTGACAAGTTCGTTGTAGTCTTCATAGATGACATCTTGATATACTCGAAGACACTGAAGGAGCACGAGGAACATCTGCAGATTGTCCTAGAGAATCTCAGGAAGGAGCAGCTGTATGGAAAGTTGTCGAAGTGCGAGGTACTTCTAGAGAAGGTAGAGTTATTGGGTCATGTTGTGACTGAGCATGGGATCTTAGTGGACCCGAAGAAGATTTTAGCAGTTGATCTTGGTCCACACAGAGCTTTGTTGCAGAGATTCAGAGCTTTTTGGGTCTAGCAGGCTATTATCGGAAGTTCGTCCAGGACTTCTCTTGGATGTCAGAGCCGATGACTAGACTCACCAGAAAAGGAGTAGAGTTCGTCTGGACCGAGGAGTATCAGATTGCCTTTGATGAGCTGAAGAAGAGGTTGACCACAGCTCCTATCTTGACATTGCCATCAGGGATAGGTGGTTTCACTATCTATAGTGATGCATCTGGAAGGGCTTGGGTTGTATTCTTCAACAGCACGAGAAGGTGATTGCTTATGCATCCAGGCAGTTATGTCCTCATGAGAAGAACTATCCCACACATGATCTGGAGTTGGCAGCTGTTATCTTTGATTTGAAGCTGTGGAAGTACTGTCTTTACGAAAAATGAGTTTAGATCTTCACGGATTAGAAGAGCTTGAAGTCCGTATTTACCCAGAAGGAATTGAATATGAGGAAAAGATGGTGGCTAGAATTGATGAAAGACTTTGATATTTCTTTATAGTACCATCCAGGAAAGGCTAACGTAGTTGCAGATGCCTTGAGCAGGTATCCAGTTGCTATGTATTTGATGGCAGATCATTATTTATTGGCCAATCTTGATAGTTTGGGTATCGAAGTGATCGCTCCAGGCATGGTGGTTCGCATGTGGGGTTTACAGATTCAGTCTGTATTGATGGACAGAGTCAGATCAATACAGTTTGATAACGGGACCCTAAGGAGCATCAGGGAGCAGGTGTAGGCAGGATTGCTAGATGATTTCTCTACAGCCAAAGATGGGTCGCTGAGGCACGGTACTAAATTATGCATTTCGAGTGGAGAGCTTCGGGAGAAGATTCTGCAGAAAGCGCATCGTTCTCAGTACTCTATGTATCTTGGAGCCAACAAAATGTACAGAGACCTGAGAGAGCACGTATGGTGGTATGGCATGAAGTGAGAGGTAGCTCAGTTTGTATCTCGATGCTTGGTGTGCCAGCAGGTGAAAGTCGAGAGACAGAGACCAAGTGGTCTGCTTCAGCCACTACCCATTCCAGAGTGGAAGTGGGAGCACATCACTATGGACTTTGTGTCTGGACTTCCATGATCTCCAAGAGGGAATGGTACGATTTGGGTTATCGTTGATAGATTGACCAAATCTGCCCACTTTTTGCCTTTCAAGGTGGGACTATCTACGTAGAAGCTGGCAGAGATGTACATGCGTCAGATAGTCAGATTATACGGAGTTCCAGTGAGCATAGTCTTGGATCGGGATAATCATTTTACTTCCCACTTTTGGAGGAGTTTGCATACTAGCTTGGGCACTCAGCTCAAGTTCAGCACTACGTATCACCCCCAGACAGACGGCCAGTCGGAGAGGACCATCCAGACACTCGAGGATATGCTTCGTACTTGTGTTTTAGACTTCGGGGGCTCTTGGGAGGACCATCTCCACCTGGTAGAGTTTGCTTACAACACCAACTATCAGGCCAGTATAGAGATGTCACCATTTGAGGCTCTATACGGAGGGAGATGTCGTACTCCTTTGTCATGGGACGATGTCGGCGAGAGAGTTTTTCTTGGCACAAAGATGGCGGTGGATGCAATAGAGAAGGTTACGTTGATCAGGGATATACTTCAGGTGGCTTGGGATAGACAGCGGCATTGGGCCGATAGCCACCAGAGACCGTTAGAATTCGAGGTTAGTATCGATTTTTTTGTTTGTGCTTGCTTGTGATTATTTGGTTTAGGGTCTTGTATTGAGTCTTGTCTTGTGTCTAGGTTGGCGATACAGTGTTCCTGAGCATTTCTTCGACACGGGGCACGATTCGCTTTGGCTGAGGTGGGAAGTTTAGTCCGTACTTCATCGGACCTTTCACTATTCTTGAAAGGGTCGATGTAGTGGCCTATCGACTAGACTTGCCACCTACGCTCGAGGAAGTTCATAACGTGTTCCATGTGTTACAGTTGAGACGGTACATGGCAGATCCTAGCCATGTATTGGATCATTCTGTGATAGAGGTGGGGCCTACTCTCAACTATCCAGAGCAGCCTGTAGAGATTCTGGATCATCTGAAGAAGGTGCTCCGGAACCAAGTTATACCCTTGGTTCGTGTCGCATGGAGGCATCACTCTCCAGGCGAGTCTACCTGGGAGAGAAAGGACGAGATGCGGGAGCGTTACCCTTATCTCTTCGAGCCTTGAGGTATTATTCTCTTTGTTCTTGCTTGTGTTATTGTGCTAGTTTGCTATAATTTTGAGGACGAAAATTTTTTTTAGGAGAGTAGATTTGTCAACCCCATTATTCTAGATAGGGCTATTATAGTCATTTACATTATTTATTAATTAGATATTTACTTAAATTATTATTGTTGGTGTATTTACCTTGATGGTTAAATAATAATTTTTATTATTTTAAAGATAATATATAAGTACTGTTGAGGTTTTTAATTATAAAACATTTAATAAATATAGGAAACAAATAATTAGCTTTATTTATAAATAATTCAGATTTTATTTATATATATAATTTTTTGATATTTATACATTTATGGGTACATATATATATATATATATATATATATATATATATATATATATATATATATATATATATATATATATATATATATATATATATATATATATATAGGACAAAAAAAGGGGAAAATATTTTTATAATTGATTTATTGTATATGTGGTTAGCTAATGGTTTTATTATAGAAAAATATAATATCTGTATGTGTGTATGTATATATAATATATGGTTGTATATATACATATATGGTTGTATATATATATATATATATATATATATATATATATATATATATATATATATATATATATATATATTAGATATATATTAGATATATATAAAAAAAAATATATATATATATATATATATATTAGATATTTAATTAAATTATTATTGTTGGTGTATTTACCTTGATGGTTAAATAATAATTTTTATTATTTTAAAGATAATATATAAGTACTGTTGAAGTTTTTAATTATAAAACATTTAATAAATATAGGAAACAAATAATTAGTTTTATTTATAAATAATTCAGATTTTATTTATATATATAATTTTTTGATATTTATACATTTATGGGTATATATATATATATATATATATATATATATATATATATATATATATATATATATATATATATATATATATATATATATATATATATATATATATATATATATATATATAAAGGACAAAAAAAGTGGAAAAATAATTTATAATTGATTTGTTGTATATGTGGTTAGCTAATGGTTTTATTATAGAAAAATATAATATGTGTATGTGTGTATGTATATATAAATATATGGTTGTATATATATATATATATATATATATATATATATATATATATATATATATATATATATATATATATATATATATATATATATATTTTTTTTTTTTTTTGTATATTTTTTGTATATATATATATATATATATATATATATATATATATATATATATATATATATCGTCGCAAGAGCCCTCCGGCGTCCCCCTTCCGGTCGCCATCGCCGGAGCCCCCTGGCTCCGGTTGGTTCGCCTCCCAGCCTCGGCCTGGGCAGGTGAGCGGCCAGCCCTCGGGTCTCGCGACCTCGGGCCATCCCCCGCTCAGGCCTCGGGCCGTGTGTAGCCCACGTGGGCCTCCTGACCTCGGGCAGCGCGTTAGCCCGCCCTCGGGTCACGCGTGGGGGGGGGGGGGGGCAGCTCCTTTCGAATTTGGATTTAGTTTCAAATTCGAACTTTCTTTCAAAAAAAAAAAATCCTATCAGGGCAGAGTGCCCACACCCCCCTCCATGCCCCACTCTCCCTCATTTCCACTTTTCGACTTTTGGTTTTGCAGTTCCGATCTGGTATTAAGGAATATAGATTCCGAACCTTTTTTTTTTTCTACCATGTATCTTAGGACCCGTTTTGTGTTTTCCGGTCCAGCACCCGCATGTAATGCTCCTTCTGAGCTATCATTATTTTCAATAAAAGTTCTTTTGATTAAAATATATATATATATATATATATAATTAGAAAATAAATATAAAAATATATATATAAATATATATATATATATATATATATATATATATATATATATATATATATTTATATATATATATATATATATATATATATATATATATATATATATATATAATTAGAAATAAAAGAAAAGCAAATATGAATAAGACAAAAAAGTGAAACAAACTAACCCACACACACACGCATACACCATCAGTAGCAAGCAGTCATATGGGCTTCCCCCTGTCAGCAAACCCGAACCCTTATTTAGTTTAGCCGAACACACCAACTTCCCATATATAAAACGATAGAGAGAGAGAGAGAGGGAGAGAGTTTTTCTCAAATCCTAACCCTAGCCGCACGACACCAACCCAGCTCCGCCACCCAGGATGACACTGTCGACCACCGCAGCGCCACCATCGGCCGCCTATTGCCGAAAAATACACGCGTGTGGCAAGCGTCAACAACGGCAGGTCCACAGCATGGTACCCCTTTTCTTCGTCTCATTTTTACGCGCACACTCGATCAAATTGAGATCCGTAAATTCCTACTTGTAGCCTAAATAACCCTCTTGGAACCCTGTTAGAAGATTCATGTATAGCTAACCCTGTTGTCCGGAAAATCGACACGAAGTTATCAAAAAACTACGGAAAACAGAACATTAAACTGTCCCAAATCCCCAACTTGGAGGTTGATTTGCGACTAAAATATTGCGAGTTTTGAAAACCATTTGAACAGTCTTGTAGAAAACATATACAAGATTAAAACCCTTTTGTAGATCCTGATTTGATCAACCATGCGCCGTGAAAGCTGATTTCCAAAATCAAAGAAATATTGTTTAAAAAACTAAATTTTTAAAAAATATTCCGATACTACGTGCGCCCCGACAAACCAGGCAACGTGGTCATGAACCGAAAGCATCAAAAGCTGCGTTTCAACTTCATGGATGTGTGGGCTTTGACGGAATTCAAATTGGTCGCGTGCGCGTGACGAATTTGATGCGTATCCGTCAAAATTTACCATATCGACCTTTTTGCAAATTTGTCAATTACTTTGTGCACGTTCGTCATCTCGAGACGAAACTTGTGCCAACATGACTGTATAATTTTTTGGTTCTGTATGCTAAGATTGGTCTGATTCTGAGAAGGTCGACTGAAACGCTATTTTGGCGGGCCCGCGATCCGATGCAATAGGCAAAATTGTGCACGGCCCACCAGAATCCAACTTTGGACATACAGTTGGGTTCGTATCATCAAATCGTACCCATAGACATATAGTTTGATGACTTTAGAGACCGTAGATACTGGCACGCTTTTTGGTGCAAAGCGAGTCCAACGGCGGACATCGTTTTGGTCCGAAATTATAATTTTTTCCCTGTATCCAGAATAGGACTTATGGGTAGACTGTTCTAGCTAATTTGACTATTCTAAGAATGTTGGTAATGTCTATTTTCGTATTAGGAAAACTGTTGTACGATTTGACCGTTTGTGGCTCATTTGAGTGATTGGTAGTATCGATTTCCTCAGCTCAGGACAGCAGGCTAGTACATTCTCTGATAGTTTTTATTGTCTTGATATCTACTATATCTGATTTAGTTATAGTATTTTACTTGATTCTCGACATGAGGTTACACGGACTAGTATACATTGGATCTCACCATGAGATGTTATTCCTGGGTTACGTGGTATATGAGTACATTGTTCGATCTTATTTTCTATACTTGTATAGACACCGATTTGGGAGTAGGCTGGCACCCTAGTTTTAAATCCTGTATCATGATGTGTCATGGTTGTCACGACCCGCACCCTAGAGTAAGGGCACGAGACGTGGGTACGTCCAGCCTACGCCGCAGTGTCGGCGGTAGAACGCTGTCCTAGGTCAACATACATCTAACAATATATCTCTAAACAATTTATACTCCCCGAATGGGGGTGACATAGCAGTAAATAAACTCAATCACAGCTAAGGAAGAAGAAAGCACGATATGATATGGTACTCAAGGAAAACAGATGATAAAGTAGTCTAAGATAACATCCCAGCAATATCCAGAGTACAAATTCAGCTACAGTACATGAAAGAATATATACAACTCAAATCTCTAACAGAAGTAAAAGTCTAGCTAAACAGTCTCATGACAACATGAAATAAGATAAACCTAACTAAACTAGTCTAGGCAGTGGGGGTGATGTCCTCAGCTAGAGCTGGGTCCTCCTGAGAGTCCATCTCGCAAGTGTCGTCTAGGGCTGTCCCGTAGAAGGTATCCACACATGCCACCTTCTCGTCCTCTGTAATATTTTCAACAGGTCCAGTCAGGACAGAAGCGAGCACAGTACATCTCAACAGTTCATAGCAGGTTAGAAATATAATCATGCAGTAAAGTAAGATACAGGTACTGAAAGAAATGCAGTATGTAAACAGAGAGAGAGAGAGAGCTGTAATAGAAATATCTACTATAAATAAAGACTAACTAGTGGCTAGTGAGTCAGAGTAGAATATAGACATGTAAATGGCATAGGAAATTCTGATAAGACACTATGGAAAGATTCTGAGAAGATACTACTTGGGTATTATTCACATGTCTACTTCTACTCTCCGTACCCCCAATCAATACACAAGGATCCAACCAGGTTATGTTATGATTCCATGCAAAGGCCCTCGAAGGGTGATACATGGATGTCCCATAAATGGGGATTCTAGGAGATTCTAGGATACCCAGTAAATGGGATAAGAGATTCTAGGAGACTCTGTGATCGTAAGAGTATATGTCACAAGTGATCAAAGAACCAAAGTGATACGCCATGTAAGTGAAACGCACAGAACATGTAGTACCAGATGCTCCCTAAGGATAACATCTCAAGAAGGGATCCATATAGCACCAATCCGTGTGACCAACGTGACAGTAACAAGTAAAGTAATTTAATGCAAAAAATAATTCTAAACAGGATATGAAATGATCAGAGAATGTACTCGCCTGGTATCTGAGTGTCCAATATGAAAGTAACTGTCCGAGGAGTGGTGTCTGGCTGCTAATCAGAACATCACAAGTCACAACAAGTCCAGAATGGTAAAATGAAACACTGCAATGCATTCTACATGAATCTAGGTCAATCTAGGCCAAAGTCAACTCTTGGTCAACTCTGGTCAACCCTAGAAGTCAAACTAGGTCAACTATAGTCAAACTAGGTCTAACCAAGTCTAAACTAGGCTATCAAGTCTAAATTAGGTCTAATAAAGCTGTACAAGTCCAATCTAGGCTCACCAAGCTATACAAGCCTGGACCAAGCTATCCCACACATTACCTAGGCCTATTCTTAACACATGTATATATATTACCTATATATAGTAAATACACAAGTTGTATATATATGTGACATATATATATTTATATATATATATATATATATATATATATATATATATATATATATATATATATATATATATATATACTTGTATAACCCATACATCCTATGTAGGTATCTATACTAGATACCCAATATTTACACAACTACCATATATATATATACACACATTACATTATATATTACCTATTAAAAAAAATATATTACCTATTAGCATATATTCACATAGGAAAAATAGGATATATATAGAGAGGGTATGTGTGAGAGAAGAATGTGAGAGTGGATGAGGAGAATGTACAAAACAGTGTGTGTGTGTGTGTGTGTGTGTAAATGGAAGACCTTTGTGTTCACAGATTTGGTGATTGTGAACAATGTGTTAGCAGGAAAAGGAATTAGGTGACTGAAACACAACAGTGCTGGATTTGAATGACAGGAATGTAAATGTGTACATTTATGGGCTGAAACATGTGACAGGTAAGGAGAATAGGCAGGAATCCAATCAAGTGTTCTTGTGCTCAAGAAAACCTGTGTCATTAGTGTTCTGTGAGACAGTGCAACAAGTATTCTCAGTTTTGGGTAGTTAGGCAAATAGGAAGAAAACAATCATGATTCAAACTATCATTCCTTCACAAGTAACCAATGATGAACACATTAAATAATCCCCAATATGACCCAAATGCTAGAGACTAAACCATATTGAACAACATGCTGTCATGACTAAAAGAATTCGAAATGGACAGCAGTTTATATGTTCAGGAATTAGAGTTCAACTCAGATTGAAAAACACAAATATCACTTAACACCCAACTCAATATCTCAGGTTCATAAACAACCCAGATTTCAGTCTAATTCCAATCTCAGGTTCATCATGAATTCAGTGAAGAGCAAACTCATTTCCAGGTTATAAGAGAAGGAAAAGAAAGGAAGGAAAATCAGTTCACTAATCCAAACAGTGACCCCCAGTTCTCAGTTATTAAGAAAGGAATAATGTCAATTAAATTAGTTTTAAGAAAAGGAAAAGAAATCAATGGCAGTGTCATATAACAACTAGCCAACCCAATCCCATGTCAAAATCCAAATTGAATTCTAAAACTCAACACGAATTAGCTAACCACATTACAGTGATGTAGATACACATGTACATGGATTTAAAATGGCAATTTAATCACTAATCAAACAGGTTGAAACTGGAATGAATTTAGTGAATCATCAACAGTACAATGTATCAATATACTAAGAACTTTCTAATTTGATAGATCAAAACATATTAATATGTTGAAACAAGAGTTGGTAATTAACATACCATAAGTGCTTGTGATGTACTCCCAATATCGTATCCAGAACCTGACACGAACGTGTCCAAAAACCCACACAAACACAACACTATTCTGGACTGTACAGTGACAAACCCGTGCACACACGAATACATATCCGAAATGACACAAGAGCATCTCAAATTTGGAGGGACTCGTGTCAGCCATTGCCCCTTGGCCCACGCCAAGTGGCATGACCTGAGTCGCAGTGTCCAGTGAGGAATCCACCCCGAGAGGCAGGATATGTTGCCTGTGCACGCGTGCATGCACCCTCGTGTATACGTGTCCTGAACGATACGACGCGACACGAGAACCACCTCAGTCAATCACGAATGTATAAGCGACATCAAAATATTAATTTCCATTTAAATACAAATCGAAAATCAATACAAAATGCCCATTGAGGCATTTCCACAAACACTAGTGCACAGTCACTGATACGTGTCCGATACGGACATGTACAGGACACGAATTGGTACGAAACCTAATCCTACAGAATCAGGACACTTAGGGCTAGGTGTTAATGCAAGGAAACCCTAGTTTTAATGAGGGGATAGGATTTTACCTCTATGTGTTCTTCTAACACAAAACTCTTCAAAATGAACCTCCAAAAGCTCACCCAATTCCTTCAAATTGTCCCAAACCTGTGATTGGACTCCACAATCAGCAAAAAAAGACGTTGATTAGGTCACAATGGAAGAAATCCCAAATAAAATGGAGTCCTATCCATTAAACTATGAAGAGAACTAAATGAAGGCTTACCTATTCCTTAGAAAAATGAAGAACTAATAAAGAAAAGGGGCACAAATTCCTATAGAGACGTTATATAGGCAAGGGGAGAGTCTTGGCTGGTCATATCAGTTAGGGTTAGGGTTTTTAGGTTTCATCCTATGGCTAGGAATGAATCTAGACTAATGGGTGGCCTAGAACAAAGGGCTCTTTCCTAGTCTTAAGCAAAATCACTTAACTTGACTAAACTTGACTTAAAGCCTTAACCAAACCATCTAATCCTCAAAGTGGCTAACTAAAATTAGTTATGACTAATCTAGGTTAGGTCCAATCTAGGTTAGGCTAACCAAAACCACAAGGCAATAATTAAATTAGTATTTAAATCAACCATTCAATTAAATTATTTAAAAATTCCTAATAATATATATTAAATTCAAATAAATTCTAATAATTTCAAATAGCCCCAAAAATGACAAAAATACCCTCAAACTAGAAATGTGGTAGTGACAAATCTACCCCCCTTAAAAGAATTTTGTCCTCGAAATTGAAAGGCAAAATACAACTGATGAGAAGGATATAAAGTATACCTCACGGTCCAAAAAGATATGGGTAACGCTCGCGCATCTCATCCTCCCGCTCCCAGGTAGACTCTCCTGGAGAATGATGCCTCCATGCGACGCGTACCAAGGGTATCACCTGGTTCCTCAGAGCCTTCTCCCGTCGATCCAGAATCTCTACTGGCTGCTCTGGATAGCTGAGAGAAGGCCCAACCTCAATCTCTGAATGATCAAGCACATGGCTAGGGTCAGCCACGTACCGTCTCAACTGTGATACATGGAATACGTTGTGGATCCCCACTAGTACAGGCGGCAAGTCTAGCCTGTATGCAACGTCACCGACTCTCCCGCTGATAACGAAAGGGCCGATGAAGCGCGGGCTAAGCTTCCCGCCTCCACCAAAACGTATCGTACCACGAGTCGGAGATATCCTCAAGAAAATCTGGTCTCCGACCTAATCACAAGCAAGGTCTCAATTAATTATAATAAATAAACATGATCAAAAATCACAAACAAACAAACCTAAATCTAATCCTACTCTAATCTGTACCTCAAACTCCAACAGCCTCCGGTGGCTATCGGCCCAGTGCCGATGTCTGTCCTGTGCCACGTGAAGTCTGTCCCTGATGAGCTTCACCTTCTCGATTGCGTCATCAACCATCTCTGGCCCCAGTGAAGCTCGCTCACCAATATTATCCCAAGATAAGGGTGTACGACACCTACGCCCGTACAGAGCCTCGAAAGGTGACATCTCAATGGTGGTCTGGAAACTGTTATTGTAAGCAAACTCCACCAAATGAAGATAATCCTCTCAGAAACCTCCAAAGTCCAGGATGCACGTCCGCAACATATCCTCAAGTGTCTGAATAGTCCTCTCTGACTGTCCGTCCGTCTGGGGGTGGTATGCAGTACTAAACTTGAGCTGAGTGCCCAAGCTGGTCTACAGACTCCTCCAGAAATGGGAAGTAAAGCGACTATCCCGATTTGAGACGATACTGACCGGAACCCCATGAATCCTGACTATCTGCCGCATATACATCTCCGCTAGCCTCTCTATATACGTACGCACCTTGAATGGCAAGAAGTGAGCCGATTTGGTCAACCTGTCAACGATGACCCAAATCGTATCTTTTTCTCCTGGTGTACGCGGCAATCCTGATACGAAGTCCATAGTAATATGCTCCTATTTCCACTCGGGAATGGGCAGTGGCTGCAACAATCCACCGGGCCTCTGCCTCTCTGTCTTGACCTGCTGACAGACCAAGCACCTAGCCACGAAGCGAGCCACCTCCCGCTTCATCCCTGACCACCAAACATGCTCCCTCAGATCTCCGTACATCTTGTTGGCACCCGGATGTATAGAGTACTGTGATCTGTGGGCCTCCTACATAACCTGCTCCCTGAGCTCTCCGCTGGACACACATAATCTGGAACCGTACCTCAAGGCACCATCCTCTGCAAGAGAAAACTCACCCTCCAGCAATCCTGCTCGAACCTGCTCTCAGAGACACCGCAGAGCAACGTCCTCAAACTGTGCCGACTTGATCCTCTCCACCAAGTCTGACTGAATCTGTATGCCCCACATCTGCATCTGCACTCTGGGCATGATCAACTCAATCCCAAGGCTCTCCAAGTCTGCAAGCAAATGCCGATCCATGGTCAAACACATGGCTGTCGGATACCTACTCAAGGCATCGGCAACCACGTTGGCCTTCCCTGGGTGATACTGAAGTAGGATGTCAAAATCCTTCATCAACTCTAGCCATCTGTGCTGCCTCATGTTCATCTCCTTCTGAGTGAACACATAATTTAAGCTCTTGTGATCTATGAAGATCTCCACCCTCTCACCATACAGATAATGCTTCCACAACTTCAGAGCAAAAATCACTGCTGCCAGCTCCAGGTCGTGGGTAGGGTAGTTCTTCTCATGGGGACGTAATTGCCTGGAAGCATAGGCAATCACCTTCCCATGCTGCTGCAAGACGCAACCCAGCCCCTTCCCTGAAGCATCAATATAAATAGTGAATCCACCTGATCCTGAAGGCAATGTCAGAATCGGAGCTGTCGTAAGCCGCTTCTTCAACTCATCAAAAGCTGCCTGACACTCCTCTGACCAAACATACTCAGCATCCTTTCGGGTCAACCGAGTCAACGGCTCTGCAATCCGGGAGAAATCTTGCACAAATCTCCGATAATATCCTTCCAGCCCCAGGAAACTCCTGATATCTGTAACTGAAGTTGGCGCTGCCCATGCCTCAACTGCTACAATCTTCTTGGGGTCAACTAAGATACCATCTCTAGTCACCACATGCCCCAAGAAGTCCACTCGGTCTAAGAAGAACTCACACTTGGAGAGCTTCCCGTAAAGCTGCTCCTTCCTGAGAATCTCCAGCACGATCCTCGAATGCTCCTCGTGCTCCTCCTCAGTCTTGGAATATATCAAGATGTCGTCAATGAACACCACCACAAACTGATCCAGATACTGGTGGAACACCTTGTTCATAAGGTTCATAAACACTGCTGGTGCATTGGTTAGCCCAAACGGCATAACCAAAAACTCAAACTGCCCGTACCGCGTCCTGAAAGCGGTCTTGGGAATATCCTCCCCTTCACCTTCACCTGGTGATATCCCGACCTCAGATCAATCTTGGAAAATACCCGAGCTCCGCTCAACTGGTCAAAAAGATCGTCGATCCGCGGTAGTGGGTATTTGTTCTTGATCGTGAGGTTGTTGAGTGCCCTATAGTCAATATACATCCATACTGACCCATCCTTCTTCGGCACAAATAATACTGGTGCACCCCATGGCGACGAACTCGAGCGGATGAAGCCCTTGTCGTGTAGCTCATCCACCTGCTTCTTCAGCTCTACCAGCTCACTGTTGTTCACCCGATAGACATGCTGAGAGATGGGTTCCGCTCCTGGAACCAAGTCTATCGAAAACTCAATGTCTCTGTCTGGTGGCATCCCGACAACTCCTCTGGGAAAACATCCATATACTCTGCGATCAAGGGGTGTGGAATCGCCTGCTCCTCGACCGAGACTCCACAGAAGACTCCGCTGCTCTACTCTGCCTGACGTCTGGAGTACTCGAACTCTGGCTCCTCCGGCGCTCTGAAGAGAACTCTACCCCCTCTGTAATCAATACTGGCATGGTGCCTGCTCAACCAATCCATGCCTAGTACTATATCGTAGTTCGGCAATGGCATTACGAGCAGGCTCACCTCCAACTCACGGCCGCCCAAAACTACTCTCCGACCCTTACAAACATCACTTACAAGGATAATGCCACCCTCGGTCGTGATCTTGTAAGTCCTAGGCAATGATTCAGCTACGATACCGTGTCTAATCACAAAAGATACTGATATGAAGCTATGCGAAGCACCAGAATCGAATAATACAAAAGTTGGACTGGAGTCGAGAAGAATCGAACCTGCAATCAGCTCTCCGATGGCCTCCGCATCCTCTGCTGCCATGGCGAATCCTTGCCCCTGCTGGCCTCCCCTGGCCTGCTGCTGGTACTGGACGAACCTCTGCTGCTGCGTCTGCAGGGCTGGTCCCCTCTGCTGGCCTGCTGGAGCCCTGGCTCCTCCTCCCGGGCCAGCTCGTGCTATACAGCACTCCCTCATCTGGTGGTCTACTGAACCACACACCAGGCACTGGCCCAGCCTCTTCCGGCACTCATTAGAGATGTGCCCAGGCTTCTTGCAGTAAGCATAAGTAACACCCTGTCTCTGACCTTGCTGGTGCTGTCTCGGCTGTTGCTGTTGATGAACTGGCCTCTGCTGGATCGGCTGCGGCTGAAACTGCCTCAGCTGCTGGTGCTGAAAGTGGGGCCTCTTGGCCTGGCCTCCGCTGCTGCTGCCCCCAACTGGGTCTCGCCCCCTCTTGAGCCTAAGCTCAAGATCATCCTCTGCCAACAAGGCTCCCGTCAAGATCTCCTCGAATGTGGCGTCCCTGTTGCCCTTGGTCAAGGACTTGACCTCCTTGACTAGACCCTTCCGGAACCTCTGGGCCTTTGCCGTCTCACTCAAGCCCTCTCCGAACCTGTCGAGGCGACCGAACTCCCCAGCGTACTCGTCCACTGAAAGGCTCCCATGGACTAGGCTCTCGAACTGCGACTCCAAGGCTCTGAGTGCTGAATCTGGGAAGAACTTCTTCTTAAAGAAGCCCTTGAACTGCTCCCAAGTCTGCCAATCTACCCCCACCCTGGGGTCTGACTGATACCAGGTGCGAGCAAGATCTCGTATCCGGCTAGCTGTGGACTCAATCTGGAGATCTGCTGGTATCCGGGCCAGGCGGAAGATCTCCTCTATATGCTCGATCCACTCATCGGCATATAGGATCCCCTCTGTCCCCAGAAAGTCTCTGGGGCTCATCTTCTAAAACTGCTTTATCCCCGGTATCCTCGGCTGATGGACCACTGGTCGAGCTGCAACCGTCGTAAGGGCCAACTCCATGCCCCTGTCCTGTCGAACCTGCTGCCGGTCCATGAACTACTGGAAGTATGCAAACATCTGCGCTGCATCCACATATCCTGTAGACGGCGGCTGCTGGAAAGGATCCTCTGGGATGATCGGGTCCTGCCTCCGAGCCGGTGGAAGCATACCCCCTGCTGCTGCTGCCGAGGTCTCAATACGAGCAGAGGTGGCAGGAGCTGCAGTCCCCTGGCCCTGCTGTACTGGCTGAGAGGTAGCAGTCCCCTCTATAGCATCCCCATGAATGGTATGCTGCGATCGAGTCTCTACCATCTTGAAGATAGACAAACAAGAGTATCAATTTCTGAGAAAGAAGCAAAATAACAAAGGCGGGCAATTAAAATTCAAAGGATCAATTGACAATAAGGATTTAGATGGCAATAAAAGAAATTTTTCCTAAAGAGATTGAGTACCTTAAGATTAATGTCCTATATCCTACTGCAGGCTGTAGTGATACTTTAATTCGAATACCACTACACTTCTAGTCTAGACCTGCATGGGCCACCACTAAAAACGTGTCACGACCCGCACCATAGAGTAAGGACACGAGACGTGGGTACGTCCAGCCTACGCCGCAGTGTCGATGGTAGAACGCTGTCCTAGGTCAACATACATCTAACAATATATCTCTAAACAGTTTATACTCCCCGAATGGGGGTGACATAGCAGTAAATAAACTCAATCACATCTAAGGAAGAAGAAAGCACGATATGATATGGTACTCAAGGAAAACAGATGATAAAGTAGTCTAAGATAACATCCCAGCAATATCCAGAGTACAAACTCAGCTACAGTATATGAAAGAATATATACAACTCAAATATCTGAACAGAAGTAAAAGTCTAGCTAAACAGTCTCATGACAACATGAAATAAGATAAACCTAACTAAACTAGTCTAGGAAGTGGGGGTGATGTCCTCAGCTAGAGCTGGGTCCTCCTGAGAGTCCAGCTCGCAAGTGTCGTCTAGGGCTGCCCCGTAGAAGGTATCCACACAGGCCTCCTCCTCGTCCTCTGTAATATTTTCAACAGGTCCAGTCAGGACAGGAGCAAGAACAGTACATCTTAACAGTTCATAGCAGGTTAGAAAATATAATCATGCAGTAAAGTAAGATACAAGTACTGAAAGAAATGCAGTATATAAACAGAGAGAGAGCTGTAACATAAATATCTACTATAAATAAAGACTAACAGTGGCTAGTGAGTCAGAGTACAATATAGACATGTAAATGGCATAGAAGATTCTGATAAGACACTATAGAAAGATTCTGATAAGATACTACTTGGATATTATTCACATGTCTACTTCTACTCCCCCGTACCCCCAATCAATACACAAGGATCCAACCAGGTTATATTATGATTCCATACAAAGGCCCCCGAAGGGTGATACATGGATGTCCCATAAATGGGGATTCTAGGAGATTCTAGGATACCCAGTAAATGGGATAAGAGATTCTAGGAGACTCTGTGATCATAAGAGTATATGTCACAAGTGATCAAAGAACCATAGTGATATGCCATGTAAGTGAAACGCACAGAACATGTAGTACCCGATGCTCCCTAAGGATAACATCTCAAGAAAGGATCCATATAGTACCAATCCGTGTGACCAACGTGACAGTAACAAGTAAAGTAATTTAATGCAGGAAATAATTCTAAACAGGATATGAAATGATCAGAGAATGTACTCGCCTGGTATCTGAGTGTCCAATATAAAAGTACTGTCCGAGGAGTGGTGTCTGGCTCCTAATCAGAACAGCACAAGTCACAACAAGTCCATAATAGTAAAATGAAACACTACAATGCATTCTACATGAATCTAGGTCAATCTAGGCCAAAGTCAACTCTTGGTCAACTCTGGTCAACCTTAGAAGTCAAACTAGGTCAACTATAGTCAAACTAGGACTAACCAAGTCTAAACTTGGCTATCAAGTCTAAACTAGGTCTAATAAAGCTGTACAAGCCCAATCTAGGCTCACCAAGCTATACAAGCGTAGACCAAGCTATCCCATACATTACCTAGGCCTATTCTTAACACATGTATATATATTACCTATATATAATAAATACACAAGTTGTATATATATGTGACATATATATATATATATATATATATATATATATATATATATATATATATATATATATATATATACTTGTATAACCCATACATCCTATGTAGGTATCTATACTAGATACCCAATATTTACACAACTACCATATATATATATATACACACATTACATTATATATATATTACCTATTAGCATATATTCGCATAGGAAAAATAGGATATATATAGAGAGGGTATGTGTGAGAAAATAATGTGAGAGTGGGTGAGGGGAATGTACAAAACAGTGTGTGTGTGTGTGTGTAAATGGAAGACCTGTGTGTTCCCAAATTTGGTGATTGTGAACAATGTGTTAGCAGAAAAAGGAATTAGGTGACTGAAACACAACAGTGCTGGATTTGAATGACAGGAATATAAATGTGTACATTTATGGGCTGAAACATGTGACAGGTAAGGAGAATAGGCAGGAATCCAATCAAGTGTTCTTGTGCTCAAGAAAACCTGTGTCATTAGTGTTCTGTGAGACAGTGCAACAAGTATTCTCAGTTTTGGGTAGTTAGGCAAATAGGAAGAAAACAGTCATGATTCAAACTATCATTCCTTCACAAGTAACCAATGATGAACACATCAAATAATCTCCAACATGACCCAAATGCTAGAGACTAAACCATATTGAACAACATGCTGTCATGACTAAAAGAATTCGAAATGGACAACAGTTTATATGTTCAGGAATTAGAGTTCAACTCAGATTGAAAAACACAAATATCACTTAACACCCAACTCAATATCTCAGGTTCATAAACAACCCAGATTTCAGTCTAATTCCAATCTCAGGTTCATCATGAATTCAGTGAAGAGCAAAATCATTTCCAGGTTATAAGAGAAGGAAAAGAAAGGAAAAAAAATCAGTTCACTAATCCAAACAGTGACCCCAAGTTCTCAGTTATTAAGAAAGGAATAATGTCAATTAAATTAGTTTTAAGAAAAGGAAAAGAAATCAATGGCAGTGTCATATAACAACTAGCCAACCCAATCCCATGTCAAAATCCAAATTGAATTCTAAAACTCAACACGAATTAGCAAACCACATTACAGTGATGTAGATACACATGTACATGGATTTAAAATGGCAATTTAATCACTAATAAAACAGGTTGAAACTGGAATGAATTTAGTGAATCATCAACAGAACAATGTATCAGTACACGAAGAACTTTCTAATTTGATAGATCAAAACATATTAATATATTGAAACAAGAGTTGGTAATTAACATACCATAAGTGCTCGTGATGTACTTCCAATGTCGTGTTCGGAACCTGACACGAACGTGTCCAAAAACTCACACAAACACAGCACTGTTCTGGACTGTACTTTGACGAACCCGTGTACACACGAATACGTGTCCGACACGACACAAGAGCATCTCAAATTTGGAGGGACTCGTGTCAGTCATTGCCCATTGGCCCACTCCAAGTGGCATAACCTGAGTCGCCGTATCCAGTGAGGAATCCACCCCGAGAGACAGGAAACGCTGCCTGCGCGCGCGCGCATGCACCCTCGTGTGCACGTGTCCTGAACGACACGACACGACACGGGAACCACCTCAGTCAATCATGAATGTATAAGCGACATAAAAATATTAATTTCCATTTAAATACAAATCAAAAATTAATACAAAATGCCCATTAAGGCATTTCCACAAACACTAGTGCACAGTCACTGATACGTGTCCGATACGGACACATACATGACACGAATTGGTACGAAACCTAATCCTACAGAATCAGGACACCTAAGGTTAGGTGTTAATGCAAGGAAACCCTAGTTTTAATGAGGGGATAGGATTTTACCTCTATGTGTTCTTCCAACACAAAACTCTTCAAAATGAACCTCCAAAAGCTCACCCATTTCCTTCAAATTATCCCAAACCTGTGATTGGACTCCACAATCAGCAAGAAAACGTTGATTAGGTCACAATGGAAGAAATCCCAAATAAAATGGAGTCCTATCCATTAAACTATGAAGAGAACTAAATGAAGGCTTACCTATTCCTTAGAAAAATGAAGAACTAATAAAGAAAGGGGCACAAATTCCTATAGAGACATTACATAGGCAGGGGGAGTCTTGGCTGGTCATATCAGTTAGGGTTAGCGTTTTTAGGTTTCATCCTATGGCTAGGAATGAATCTAGACTAATGGGTGGCCTAGAACAAAGGGCTCTTTCCTAGTCTTAAGCAAAATCACTTAACTTGACTCAAACCCTTAACCAAACCATCTAATTCTCAAAGTGGCTAACTAAATTAGTTATGACTAATCTAGGTTAGGTCCAATCTAGGTTAGGCTAACCAAAACTACAAGGCAATAATTAAATTAGTATTTAAATCAACCATTCAATTAAATTATTTAAAAGTTCCTAATAATATATATTAAATTCAAATAAATTCTAATAATTTCAAATAGCCCCAAAAATGACAAAAATACCCTCAAACTAGAAATATGGTAGTGACAATGGTTGGATCCATTATACTATTCGGAAGATTTGGAAAGTTATTAGAGGTTATGTGATCAATATCCATCCTGTCACTTATTTCTGCGTTGGCTCCACCCTCACTTCACGTAGGGTGTAGCCAGATCCTATATTTCTTGTGCTCATTTTCTAGGTTGGCCGGTTTGACCCTATATATGTATTTTCTGTGATAGCCAGTCAAATGAAATAGCCTGATCCTGACCCAAGCCGATCACATAACGCTCTAATATCTTATGGCACTTTCTTTTATATTTACATCATACCTCAGTTTATTTTTTACTGTTTATATTCCAGTTTTACCTTATATCTCACCCTGACATGATATCCAGTCCACTTTACTGTTTTTACTTCCAGTTTGACATTTTATCTTGTATGTCATTTTAATTGTCTCTTATCGTATTTGTCAATTCATATGGAACTGCTATTGGTGTTTGTACTTGCTCATATCCTGATAGGATAATCCCTCTTATTTTCAGAGAATTTAGATACAGACTGCCCGACCAACTACGGATTTTGCATAGATGGAGTCTACGATCAGGACCTGCCTGTGGATCTAGTGCTCGTAGAGGACGCACCGCCTGTAGTGACTTAGTTTAGCTAGATTTTGTTTGGATTATACTCCAGCTTGATACTTTGAGATTTGTAGTATTTATTTGGAATCTTGTGTTATGTCTTTAAATTCTGAACTTGTGATTGTGACTCAGCACTATTTCAGACTATTTATTTCATCTTTATCTTTATCTTTATCATCGTGCTTATCTTTTTTAAAATTATGTGATTGAGTTGTGATTATATTCGTCCGTACGGAGATAACAGGTTATATTATTGTGTCTTAGATACTATATGTTCTAGATGACCCTTACAACATTCTACCGTCGATGTTGTGGTGTAGGCTGAACATACCCACGTACTCGTACCCCTAATTAGGGTATGGGTCGTGACATCTTTTGATCTTGATCAAAGTTGCGACGAGTTTTGATTGTTTTCTTAAATTTTGGATCGAAAATAATTCAAATTGAACTAATGTTTCTGTAAACTTTTTCTTGCGCATCACCTGATTGATGCAATGCCTAAACTAGCCTGTCTTACTATTCTGGACCGGAGAAGCCACTAGATCGGTTTGAGGACACCCGGATACGGTTGGACACTCAAACCCCTTCGAGATAACTCTGATCAGATTTGCTCTAAATCCTTCTTTGATTAGAATGGGGAGTATGTATATTGAGATCAGATTGAATTGGGATGCGGACACGAGATGGTGTCTTGATAGAACTGGCAGACACGAGAGAGTAAGTCTGATGGAATGATGGAGTTGTAACTGTAGGTTGCTGGCCGTTAGGTTGATAGTTAGGATGAGTTGGCATAAATGTTATTGTGTTAGAATAACAGTTGAAATTGATAGTTGTTATGTTAGGATACTCTGGAACTTGTATTACTGCTTTGCTAACCACTTGGACCTGACCTAAATGTGTCAACTGCAAGGACTGAATGGTCATGGGAAGACAATTATGACTTTAGTGTCAACAACAAGATGATATAGTGAGTCTTTAGTCTATTAAGCTTTCTGACTAATTCGTAAATTATTTAGTGGGTTAGTATTGGTGAACCTTATTGATTTGGCTAACGGAGACTAAGAAATTAGAAATAGTTGAGTTGGTAAGATTGGAAGGCTTAGAGTAGATTAGAATTAATTAAGCTAATATTATTTCTTTATATAGTTTGTTGGGATTAGAATGATAGAACTGTAGTGATATAAAGAGAGTATTCTTAAACAGTAGAATAGTTGACTCATTTAGAATGTTATTAATTACAATTTTCTATTTATAGGTGATCTAGAGATTTGACCAAAAATCTGGAAGAAAGGCAAGTACTCGTACTCGATCATCACATGCATGCATTCATATTGCACTTGACTTGCTTGTACTTTATTTCACTTGCTTGCATTCGTGTCATGTCGTGTCGTATCGGGGAAGGAAGAACACCTAAGGGCATGTAGTCACCTAAGCCTGTGCGTGTATTTGATTGGAGTTTAGGCACGATAAACCTTATACCATTCTTGCATACAAGTATATTGGCGCCTTATACGACATGCTTGTTTACTCGATTACTAGTATATAGTACACGGATGCCTTATTATAGACATGCCTGATAGCTTACCGTTGCTATATACCTTATTCCTAATAGCGTAGCGTACATGGTATGCCTTACTATACACTTGACTTATAGTATGCCATTGCACTATACTCTTGACTTGAGCGCTACATGCTTGATGGTGTTCTTTGCATATTCATATAGATAGTGCATCTGTCATTTACTTTCCTTTCCTATATTTATTAGTTTTATCATTCCATTGATATTCCGTGATTGGTTGAGCTATTTGTATTTTGCTCATTTTACTGACAGGATCGTTGATTACAGGTGAGGTGGATCTTTAGATTTCCATGGCTAGCATTGGAGCTCACTGTATATTGAGATATATATTCATGTAAAGGATATTGATTGGATGTATTTGGGTATATGTTGCTGTTTGATAGCATTATCTTTTACCGAATTTGTACCCGGTCATTCATGTATAAGTTTGTAATAATTGTATATTGATTTGTGATGATTGGTAGTGGATAACTCGTGATAGATGCGGTGATGAGAATATATAGATGATGACTAGACTAGACGGATCACTACCGCTGTCAACGACAGTGTAGGCCGGGTATGACTCAGCCCGTACTCGATTATTCGAAAGCGGGGCATGACATGTTTTTGTGGTGGCCCATGCAGGTCCATCTAATGGTGCTTAGAATTAGAGTACCGTTGGAAGCCTGCAAAATAAAAAACTCATCACAGCATAGTACTGTTATGATATTGCTTATTTTCTGCTTTATTGTCTTTTATATCTTGCTAACACACAGTACACAAATGAGTCACTGATGGTTCTCCTCCTGCCATTTCAGAAAATGTCCAAACGAAGGAGGGAACCTCATCCGTGAGGCTGCACTCCGATTATAGCCCATTCTGGGGGAGGATTATCTGCCCTACCTATGGTAGATCCAAAGCGTTTCGGTACCCACATACCACCTATCATTAGAGCTTCTTCACGACAATCCATCAGTTCCATGGGGGCACACAGATGCATGAGCTAGTCCATGGGCTACTGGAGGCCCAGAGAGCTCAGACCCAGAGTCTGCTGGATGCTCAGAGGGAGGCCCAGATAGCCCAGACCCAGAGTCTGTTGGATGCTCAAAGGGAGCAGACTACTATATTGTGGGAGGGTATTAAGAGACTAGTTAGCCCACTCTTACCACCACCACCTCCACTTCCCCAGACTACGGCCCCACCCACATTCCAGATTCCACCTTCTTCGACTACCATACTGACCCCGTCATATATCCTACATACATCATACATTCTACATCCATCATATATTCTACCTCTACCACCCACCCAGGCTCTGGTTCATGTTACCACTAATTTTGTTCAGCGTGAGCCTATTTCTTTCATTCCACCTCCCATCCATACTCATGACTCTTCCACTTATACTCACACTACTTCCACCCACCACCAGATAAAGGGGTCTGTTCTAGACTTCAAGAGAATGGCACCCAGAGAGTTCCTGGGACCGAGGGTATACTCTACGCCGATGAGTGGCTAGAGGGCATGAAGAGGGTGATGAGACGATCTAGGCTTCTGGAGGACCTTAAGGCAGAGACAGCCGGCATGCAGATGCATGATCTCGCACGTACCTAGATTAGGAGTGAGCCTCAGCTTGCAGTACCTGGATTGACATGGGATCAATTTGTGGAAATCTTCAAGAAGAAGTTTTTCCCGGCTATAACTAGAGAGGCTTTGGGGCATCAATTTTAGACTCTTGAGCAGGGGATCCTCTTGATTGATGAGTACATAGTAGAGTTCGAACGACTTAGCCACTTTGCAGAGGGTAGAGCCAGAGACCTAGTTATTAGGGCCAAGAGATTCTTGCAGGGTTCGAACCATGAGCTTCGTTACCTAGTCACGACCAACAGAGCGAGTTGGGATGGTTACCATTGCTCAGAGGTTAGAGGTTGACCTAAACCTCCGACCTAAGAGAGACCTTGACACTAGTAGAGGAGGTAGCTACTCGGGACCACCGAAACATCCCAATACCCAGCAGACGAAGACCTTCACATTTCAGCCACCTCAGAGGACTCAGCAGCAGCAGCAACCAGTTCAGCAACCTTGTGGATATTGTCAGAAAGTAGGCCATACTTGGCATGTGTGTAACACCCAGTTTTCTGAAATTGGGGTATTTTTGAAAATTTATTATTTTTATTATTTATTAGTGGTATTTTAGTCATGGTATGATTTTCTTGTGATTTTAGTTAAGTTAAACCAATTTCTAAGTCATGACTTATGACTTTGTGACTTTGTTAGTATAACCCTAGTGTAAACCCTAGAGATTTCATAACCTAGAGACTAACCATGATCATGTGAGCCTAGCCATAGTTTTAGAACATCAAATTAGGGCTTTTAGCCTAAAGGGTATTTTGGTAATTTTCTAGGATTTATTTGGATTTATGTGTTTTTATTATTATTTTAATTATTGATTAGTGTCATGTTAGTCCCTAACCTAGTTTAGCACTAATCTAGAGGTTAGCCACTAACCTAGAAGACTAAGTAGAGGATGTTAGCTTTATGTGTAAATATCTAGTTGATAAATATCTAGATATTACTTTTTAGATATTTTAGAAAAACCTAAATATCTATCTACCTAGTCAAAGCCTTAGGGGCTAAGCTTTGCAAGGTAGAAAGGGGCCCTATAGCCTACCCCTACCCCCCCATGGCAGCCAACAACACCCCCCCTATATATGTACACCCCTTCACAAAAAAGTCCCATTTTCATTACTTGGAACCTTGATTTTTCCCTCTACTTCAACCCTTCACCACTTAACCATTTTAGCTCCAAATTGAGCCTAGTTTCTTGCATTGGACTCCCCTACACTAGAGGATACTATCTAGGGCCTGCTATCAAAGATTTGTGGAGCTTTGGGCATCACCAAGTGAAGAGGACACCCCCCAAAACCTTGTTTTCTTTGAGTTTTGCACTCATAGGTAAATGTCCATAAACATAGTTAATATTGTGTTTTCTCTTCATATTTGCATGCATCTAGGTACTAGGGTACTGTGTGTCAAGTTTGGTAGGATTTAGAGTTGGTTTGGTGTCCGTATCGGACACGTATCTAGGTTTTTAATGAAGTGTTTGATGATTTGCCTCAGTGAATGAAATGTTAATGATTTCGAAAACTATTGAACAATTTTCTAGCCCTATAGGTGTAGATCACAGAACCCCATCACTGAGCACAAAATCGTATCGTGTCCGTGTCCAAAATGGACACGAACATGCTGTTTACAGACTGTGCACTGTCCCTGAAACCCGACTGTTAGACACTTACTGTCGTGTCCACACGAGTCGTAGACACGATACAGGAACATAGACCCAAACCTAACCTCCCCACCAGTCCACTGACACGAGCACGAGGCCCTACGTGCCACGTGTGGAGCACACGACCCCTCGACACACGCGCACGAGACTGAGCAGCCTCCCCTGCTACTCGACCCTTAGTACGGACACAGTAGGACACGAAGACACGGGAAAATTGACACAGAGGAGGGAGCAACCTCTGTCATGCCCCCCCTCGAGTTTGAGACACGTTGGTGTCGTGTCGAGAGAGCACGGACACGTGCACTGGTCGTGCACTGACAGTGCACGCACGCACAGAGTCCACTTCGCGCGTCTCGTATCGCGCGGACACAACACTTCGACACCTCGTGTTTGCACGAGTGTGTAGCCCATCATGTGGGCTACACGTGGATATGACCACGAGGCCCCACGTGGCTCGTGCCGTGTCCATGAGACGCGAGAACCCATGCACGACGCGGTGTAGAACACTGAGTATCAGTCGATTTTCTTCGACTGATACAGAGTTCGTACCGTATCCTGAGGACACGTGGACACGAGACAGGCTATCTAAACCCTAGACCAACCCTAGGCGAACCTACCCACACGTGTACGAGACTTCTAGACACGTGTGTCGTGTCCTAGAGCTAAGTGCACGCGTGCACGATGCCTGTGATACTGCACAGTGTCAGGATTTACCCGATTGGGTTTTTGGGCATTGGGACACGCCGTGTCGTGTCGTGGTGGACTACCATTGACACACGCGACACGTATATATGTGGGGCTAGTGTTACCAACCAATAGTATCGAGCCTTAGCTCGGTTTTTCGTGTGAAATCGAGTTACCTATTTACCTAATGCATAGCCCATTATTTTCCAGTTTTAGGATTTTCCAGATTTTGCAAAATCGAATTTCAAACCTAAATTTGATATGTTTAATACATTGTATATATGTATTTTAGTGTATATATATGTAGTATATATGTATGTGTGTGTGTGGGTGAAATTTGGGGTTTATTGGGTGTATATACATGTATATATACACATGTGAGTGTGTGGTGAGTTGTGTGTGTGTGTTCCTGTGTGTGTCTGTGTTTCTTTGGAGTGTTCAGTCACTGTTAAGTGACTGAACAGGGACCCCCCCCAGACCAGTTTTCCCTCACTCTCTCTCTAAGATTTCCTCTCTCTACACTCTCATTATTTATCTCTATATATATATTGTATATAATATATATTAGGTATATTATACATATACATTATGTATGTATATATGTTATATATATATTGTAGTGTGTATATATGGTTATATATATATGTGGGGTATATGGGTATTTATATATAGTGGCTATATATATAGGTTTTACATTATATAGTATATGTATATATATATATATATATATAAATATATATATATATATATAGGTAAACCTAGAACTAGTTGACCTAAGCTACTAGCCTATGGGCTATAGCTATTAGCCTATGGCCGTTAGGGCTAACCCTAATTAACCAAATACCCATGACTTAACTAGTTTACCCCCTGTTTGACCAAGTGTTGACCAAGGTCAACCTTAGGCCAAACTTGACCTAATTGACCTAGATTGACTAGGACTAACCTAAAATGACTAGTTTAACTAGTCTGACCTAATTACTTTACTGACTGGTCTTTGTTTGACCAATACCTTAGTTGGTCTAAGTTTGACTTAGACTTGACCCAGATTGATCATGTTGACTAATATTTGACTAGAATGTTGACCAAGAGTTGACTTTAACCTAGATTAGACTTGTTTAACCTTGAATGACTTAGTTTAACTTCTTATGACCTAATATGACTTGATTTGACTTAGATTGACTGTAGAGTTGACCAAGTTTGACTTTGACCTAGATTGGCTTAGAATTCATATAGATTGCATTGTAGATTTCATTTACCTTCATTTTGGACATGTCATAACTGTATTACTCTATTTTAGGACATTGTGACCCTGGTACAGACATCTGATATTACACTACTCTTTCCAGAGTGTCAGGCGAGTACATTCTCTGATAGTTCTTTCATTACTTGTCATTTACTGTATTTCAGTTCTAGTTAGCTATATGTGATTCTCTGTACAAACACGATTAGTATTGTTGGACCCATTACATGCGACACTCATTTATTCATGTCTGGCCTCTATATCTGGAATCACTACTGGCATCACCCTACTGGAATCATTTCTGGAATCATTGGCTGGACTCATACTGGTTGTAGTGTTGGATTATTGATTCATTTGTAGGCGGGGAAATACTTGAGTAGACATGTGAACATACCTAAAATCTGGAACCAACTCCCTTGGAACTATTCTGGAATGCTAGCCATCCCACACTTGGCCGAGTGTGCGATGTGCCTGATTACCCCTAGCCGTTTACATGTTGATCTCAGTATTTTAAAACACACTGTTAGAGTATAGTCTGGACTTACCCTGGAATCATGGATCACTTCTGGACTCATTTTTACTGGACTCATCTGTACTGGAATCATCTAGTATTGGATTATATGGACTGGACTCACACTGGGATTACCTTTTATACTGTCTGGACTTATACCATGTTATTCTAGTTTAGCTAGTTTACTACAGTCTTCTTTGCCATGTTTTCTTCTCTTGTTAGTTACTTACTTTCCTTGTACCCTCACTATTTCTCTACATCATTATCTGTATAAAACTGCCATGCTCATCTGTATAACTGTCTAAAAACTGCTTTATAGTCCTTGTCATTTACTTGGGATTTCTAGATGAGATATGCTCGTTCCTGTCCTGATTGGACCTGTTGAAAATATTACAGATGATACTCCTGACGACACATGCCCTACTTACCATGGACCTGGCGAGGGATTAGCTACCTTTGGTTCCGACTCTCAGGAGTGATTCAGGAGTTTAGCTAGTAGACTTACTTAGCTTTCATGTTTTGAGCTTGTTGTATTAAACTTGAGATATTGAGTTGTATTAGAGTTTATTTGAGACATTGTTGTTATTTTAGTAGTTTAATTTCTGTTGTTGTTAGTTGGTATCTAGATTTCTGTGTTATCTTATCGTGCTTAGACTGTGATTGAGTATATCATATCTTTTACTTGTCCTCCCTTCGGAGTTGAGATCTTGGCAAGTATATTATATACACTGCATGAGATTAGTTAGCAACCTAGGACAGCGTTCTACCGCCGACACTGCGGCGTAGGCTGGACGTACCCACTTCTCGTGCCCCTACACAGGGTGCTGGTCGTGACACGTTTTTAGTGGTGGCCCACGCAGGTCTCGAGTTTATGTAGTGGTATTCGAACTAGAGTATCACTACAGCCTGTGATAGGATTTGATAATAGGCTTAGAGAGAGGATACTCAATCACAACTAGGAAATTTCCAAGGATTTGAATCTACTGACTTTTGTTCAAATCTGTATAATCTATTTCATATTGTTCTTCTTGATACTATCATCCTTGTACCTTACTTGAATACTTGACCCGATTGGTTAAGGATCTTGGACTATGTATCTTCTTTCATCATTTCCACCCTTACTTATATCTTATGCTATAAGTTTATCCTTAAGTTTTACAAGCTTATCCTTTTCGAGCTTGATCATGATATATTTTATTGGGTATACACCCACTAACATATTATCTAATCAGAACCGGCGCATGATGGTCTGATCAACCTATTGCGTTTTGGTTCGCTTTTTCATATATTAATCTACGTGGATGAAGACATAGTTAAACTTGCCTTAGAATCTTATCCGCAACAGCCTTGACAATTCTCCTTGGAATTATTTTATCGCCTATGAACCTCGTATTCATATCCAGTTGGATTAAATTTAATCATGACCTGGATCTTCATCATTGGATGTTCGTGCTCATACTTGATTTCATTGATTTCCCATCTTGCCCAATCTCGATTTATCCTGAAATTGATCAACTTAGATCGTGTCAAGACAAAAATCTATTTGTGATTGTTTGTACCTAAACTTTCAATTTTCTTTTTATGGAAGGGTAACTTTAATGATTTTTCACTTGTTAATGACCTATTTTCATATAGGATGGTAGACGACCCTATAGCCTTTATGATTGTTGTTTTCTTATCTTCCCAATTAGGACACTTTAGATTGCTTGTACGTTTTGATACCATAGGACAGTATTGATCTAGAATGACTAGTGCACCTAGATGAGACCACAGACTGTTCCATTTAACCTGTTCCCCTCGTACTACTATTACACCACAATTTTTAGCTTAATTTAGACCATAGACCTTTCCCACTCTAAATTATGATCATCATAGGTATATTACCCACTGCAGTCATTTATCTGGATTATGGAGACTGTGAGTTCATTGCAGCCAGCTGCACACTAGCGAGGCATGGACTCTAAGTAAAAGTAAATACAGGTAATCATGGGCTCTCGGATATTATTGAGACTAAGTCCTAAATTCACAATATCTTTTGATGGTATAGGATAAAGTTGATGGAATATTTTGGTAATCTATTACTATCTGGACCATGGAACCGAAGGTTCACTGCGGCCAGATGCATACTGACGGAGGAGAAATTGTAAGGAAAGTGATTCCCGATAGGTATGATTATCGGATACTATTGAGACTATTATCCTTTGATCATGTTTTTGCGACCATCATTTTGTACTACATTAAATCGTGCCAATTTCAAATTTGTATTTGATTATTCTTAATCGTGCCTAATCGTGCCACCTGAAATTTCGAGGAAATTTTTTTTAAGGGGGAGAGATTTGTATCTCTACTTTTTCTAAATAATAAAATTTGGGGATTTCTTATATTAGAATTTGAACAAATTATTACCTTCTAAATAACTTTTGATTATCTTGATTTAATTACTATTAATTTTTCTAAGTGTCTATTAAATTTATTGATTAAGATTTTATTATTTAATTTCCAAAAATATTTATTTCAATTGCTTAAATAAATTCCCTAAGTTCTAATTAAAACTTTTGATTTTCTTAATCAATCCCTTAGGCCAAGTTGGGCCACTCAGCCCAATAGGCCACCCGGCCATCAAAGCCATTTGGCTTATAAATGCTCTCAGCTCTCAACTGTTGGACCCAAACTAGTCGGAGCAACTTCGAGAGTTCCTTGCCATCACCACCGTCCCTTCGCCACCGTCCAAATCTCCATGACCGTTCGATCCTAATGGCTTCCGTAACCGTCCGACTCCATCTACATCATCGGCGAGTGACCATCGACGTGGCAGTCGAAGGTGGACCGTCTGATCATAATGGCCTCTTTCCCTTTCTCCCTATTTAAAGACCTCCCCCGCCCTTTCTTCTTCACCACCGACTGACACGACGAAGTCCTGTCGGAAGCCACACAAAATTTCCTAAGTCCTTCTTCTTCCTTGTTCTTCTGAACATCCAGCCATGGCGATGAGTCCTCAAGCGTTTATCAGCGAGATCGAGCAACCTTGTGGTCGTATTTGACTCTCGACGAAGAAGACTTGGCGACGTCACCATGGATCGGTGAGTCCTTATTCTTAATTGTTCCTTATAAATCTTCTCACAACTGTAGAAGCATGAAAATTTCAGCAACGAAGGCTTATGCGTCCAAGCCAATGAGGACATATGCGCCCAAGTAAACACATATGTGCCCAAGTCACCCTGTGAAGCTCTATGTGCCCAAAGTCACCCTGTGAAGCTCTATGCGCCCAAGTCACCCTGTGAAGCTTTATGCGCCCAAGCCAAGCTCCCCCAGAAGGAGGGCACATAGCCCTATTTCAGGCTATGCAAGCTAGAACATCCCCTGACTCAGTCAAAGCCACGATCAAAATTTGCACCGAAGCGTACGGCCACGTCAGTCTCCACGAACAGTCGTGAACTGAAGCATGTGGCCACGTCAGCACCACGATCAACCCACGACTATGCAGCCTGCATGTGCCTATATCTTATGCGCCCAAAGTAGGACCATGCGCCCATATGAAAACCAGTTTATTTCCTCATGTGGGCGCATAACATCATTCCAGCTAAAAAACTATTATAAAAGAGGTCTCATCCCTCTTCAAAACACAGAACGGAGAGCATTTTCAAGAGCCAAATTGCTGCACTTCTTGCCAGTGAGCCAAAAGTTAGTAATTTTCTTAGGTTTTCTCCCACTTTTGTAATCGGAGTGTCAACGGAGTAAAGGAGCAATTGTTGTTCGATCTCCATCGTCCCATTCCCCAGAATTCTTTTTTTGTACTCGGGGATCCTCAGTGCAGGATCTCTCAGGCGCACTCGATTTGTGGTGCCTTGTGCCAATAAAGAAAATATTATTTCTTTTTTTTGTGTGTCCACAAAAATGGTAACTCTGCTGGGGACTACCTTTTTCTCTAGCAAGAAGGTGGTGACGCAATCTGATACTGACAAAGTAGGGAGCACTCAGAAGATGTTGATCGTAAAGTTCGATCAGCAGGCGTTCGAAGAGATGCTCTCGAGGGACGGCTCTTTCCTCAAAATCAGCGAAGCCAAACAAGTCTCACAAGACTTGGCTTCCGAAGGCTTGCTGTGCATATCCTGCCAGTGTCGTAGCAGATATAAAACTGGAGGAATCTGTCACATGGGCGCATGGCTCTGCTACAGAAGCTTCCGAAATGAAGAAGGCTCACACCGTTTCGGGCTCTACTAGCCTAACGACTTCTCTCTTGCGCAACCAACAATAGAGTGTTCAACGCCCGAGACTTGGCAAAGGAAAATACTACGACGCCAAGAATTGGAGTGTGCGATACTCTGGGCAAACCCAGTAAGGCTCACAAACGAAAGAGGCGAAGCCGGAAGAAAATGGCGCTGCTCCACCAAGCATGCGCCCAAGGGGGTATATGGGCGCATAACTCTAATCAGAAGGCTTCTGTCTTCGACAGATTGGGCATTCAGGGTCATGCGCCCAAGGCTATGCGCCCAGGCTCCACTGATCCATACTATGTGCCCACATCGAGGAAGCTCAGACATGCTGCCAAAAAGCATGTGCCCAAAGGCAGTCTCCAGGGCCTATGTGCCTATAGTAAAAGGACAGGCCCCAACACGTATAGCACGGGGCTGTCTTCAAGGACATCACAGAACTTAGGTATGGGGGTTGCCCCTGCACGTGAACTAAGTCTGGATGTGCCAACTCTCCTTACAAACCCACATGTAAAGCTCGGCGATGCATGTGACATGGATTTTAAGACAAAACTCCCTTCCGTTGACTTATGCAACATAATAAATCATAAGCGTAAAGCGAGGAAGGACACAATAATTCATGGTGTACATCCGTTTACCAGTATTGTCATCAACTGTTGCTGCTCCAAACTAACAAAAGTGCCCCAGAGGCAGTCCGTGTTTCGACGACTGAATTTCTCTGACGATAAAGAGCTGCTGTATGTTTCATCCAACATGGCATCATGGGGACCCCCTTATGGAAGTCCCAATCAAAGATGGTGGACCATGAACCCAACTTTCTCTTTTAATTCCGCAAGAAGGAGATGATGAAGTCTGTCAACAGATGGCCAGCATGATGTCACATCTGAAGGATTCTATATGGGTAATCGGTCGAAGGCAAGATTCCGTACAGATGACGATAACTCCCAAGCTGGGGGCAGCATTCCGTCAGAGTCTGAAGCGGATGACCTTCACACTGGGGGTAGCCTTCCAGAGAACGATGATCTCTCCGAGTCTGACGGTGACTATCTGCCTCCCCTACCTAAAGATGAGGGACTTGTCAAATCAGAAACAGACAGTATCAGCACAAGTTTGTTGGCCCATTGGTCATAGTCAAACCGTATTTTAATAATTGATCAAACTCTGTCTCGATATAAATGCAAGTCAACTCATATGTTACCTACGACGTTTTGGACACTGCTCAACAATGGTTATCAACAATGTTCAAGACTGAAGCCGTTTGCCACTTCGAATGTACTTCCTGCTAAGCAATATAATTTTTATTTTATTTGAGTCTAGGATTACATTGTACACCGAGTCATACTGGCAAATAGGCTATCCGAAAATATTTTTCAAAACCATCCTATTCTTTTACAAATGACCCATATTTTTGTAAAATATTCTTTTTACAAAAAGCCCTTGAAGGATTGTTCAAAAAGCCAAATTTATTTTCTCCAAAAATGAACTGGCAGAACCTCAGGAGAACTTGGCCCGAGTTCGGCCGGAGTTCGGCCAGAGTTCGGCCATTTGGAACGTTAGTGAACGTTGGGTTTTTGAACTTGGTCATCTTTTAGTTACGGGTTGTTACAAAGAGTTCTGTCCGAATTCTGCCCGAATTCTGTCAGAGTTCTATCTTTGGAAAAGTTATAAATAGAGAAGCATTTCGATCTTTTTAATACATGTATTCACTTTCAATCTTCTCTCTTCTTAAAGCTTACAGTCTTCCAAAGAGTTCTTAAAAGCTTTTATTTTCAAATCCCAAGCCAGTTATAATCCTCTAGTCGATTTGCCAGTGCGGTACGGTCTAGAAGTTTCAAGAGAGAGTGTAATCAGAGGCTTGATGGAAGATCTCTTCACAATTGAAGTTGGACGAGTTCTTCGTATCAAAGCTCGCGTCTGTAGAAGTTGCAAGGACTTCGTATGAAAACTTGCGGGATTTTCCAATAGTGGATTCAACTGGAAGCTAGAGTTCTTCCGACTGGACTAGTCCTCACCAGAGGAAAACCAGTATAAATCTCCGTGTTTGCGTTTGCCTTCTGATCACTTTTAAATTCTATCATTTACTTCTTGTGATTATTATTATATCTGTGTTCTAACTGCTAACAAGTTTTAATTAGCAATATTCCTCTGCCTACTCTATTCACCCCCTCTAGAGTATTCTGTTTTACGATTTTGTTCCTACAATTGGTATCAGAGCAGGTTATACAGGTAAAGCAAGGTAAAACAGCAGTTATATTCAATTTTATATAGATCACAGCTTTACACATAGCAACTGTAAAATTCACAAGTGAAGGCAAAGCCACAAACAAACCTCCACTGTTTGACGACACAAACTACACTTATTGGAAAACACGTATGAGTTTCTTTCTGAAATCTCTTGATTTTGACTTATGGTCTATGGTTATTGATGGCTATAAAAAGCCACCTCGTATAAATGTTGATGGAGTTTTAACTGAAAAACCCCATGACAAATATACAGAGGAAGAAAAGAAAAAGGCCAGTCTTGATGCACGTACTATTAACGCTTTATTTTGTGCTTTAGACAGAACTGAATTTAACAGGGTATCTATCTGCACAACTGCAAATAAAGTATGGAAACTTCTTGAAGTCACACATGAGGGCACAACTCAAGTCAAAGAATCAAAGGTCAGCAGACTTACTCAAGAGTATGAGGCGTTCAAGTTGAAGCCCAACAAAACAGTTACTCATATGTTCGAAAGATTCTTGGATATTGTAAATCCTTTGTCCTCCCTAGGCAAAGATTACAGTAACCATGAAAAGATTCGCAAACTCCTGCGAGCACTTACAAAGAACTGGATTCCGAAGGCTACTGCAATCATTGAAGGAAACGACCTTACTACTATGACACTTGAAGTACTCATGGGTAAGCTACTCACTCATGAACTAGAGCTACAAGACTTTGAAGAGCCTGCACCAAAGGAGAAGACGATCGCTTTCAAAGCTCAGCACAGAAGATCTACCGAAGATGATTCAGACAAAAGTGAATCTGATACTGAAGATCAAGCACTCCTTACAAGAAAATTCAAAAGATTCTTGAGATATGAGAAGAAGACAAAAGAGAATAATGGTGGCAACAGTTGGTATCAAGATGACGCTGTTTGCTACGGCTGCAAGAAGAAAGGACACATAAAAAAGGACTGTCCTACAAACACATCAACAAGCAAGAAGAGCGACAGATACGAGAAAGGGAACCTGAAGAGATCAACCTCTCGGAAGTATGCCAACACCAGCATATGGCATGAAAGTGAAGCCAGCGACTCAGAAGATGAACAATCAGAAGCCGCTGCAAATGTATGCTTTAGGGCATCTGATCAGGTACTCTCAGAACCTATAATTGATACATATGATGACTTCACCTTTGAGCAATTAGGAGAAGCCTTCAGTGAACTGTTAAGTGATTACAGAAAACTGCGTAGCAAATATCAGACCTCTAAGAAGGTACTCAAAGAGTATAAAGGTGAAATAGGAAGACTTACCGACCTACTAGCTGAGGTTAAAGATAATGTTAGTGAGTCTGGTGAGCTTTCGTCTATTAAGCTCTTACTACACGAGACTACCAAGTCATCCGAAGAAAAAGACAAGGTTATTGACCATCTGAAAGAAGAACTTTCTAAAGAGAAGAAAAGTCTTCAAAGTGCACAAGTCAGAATGGAAGCACTCACTTCTGACTATACTAAGTTATATGACACTTCCGAAAGATTGGAAATTAGGTTAGGAAAACAGCTCGAGACTGCTGCTTCCTACCCTAACACGTGTCACTTACCGAAAAATCGGAACATTCCCAAACCTAACACTGTCAGACCTAACCCTATCAAACCTTTGCCTAAAAAGGTTATGCCCAAACAGGATAATAGGTATGCTTTCTTCTATACTAGAAAACCTTAAACCTACCAACCATGCACACCACTCAGCTTTCAACACTCAACATGCTAAATGTTATTATTGTGGCCTCATTGGTCATATATCTTCTGTATGTAGAATCAGAAAGCTAGTAGATTTAAATATTTATGTATGGATACCAAAAACTAACCAGTCAGGACCCTACAAGAAATGGGTACCAATAGTTTCATCTGCAAATTATTTTGTAGGTGGGACACCCTTCACATGCTAGGAGCAAATGGATCCTCGACAGCGGTTGCTTACGGCACATGACCGGTGACGCTTCATTATTCGCAACACTGTCGAAGAGGAATAAAGAAGGATATGTCTCCTTCGGCAATAATTTAAAAGGGTATATAATCGGTATTGGTGATATTGGTAAAGCTCCCTATCCAGTAATTAAAGATGTTTGTCTTGTTACTGAGTTAAAACATAATCTGCTCAGCATAAGCCATTTAGCTGATCACGGTTATGGTATTAACTTCGTAAAAGACAAATGTACTATTATTGATAGTTCAACTGGTAGTACTATATTTGAAGGTATTAGAGAAGACAATATATATGTTTTCTATTTGTTGGAAGATACTAACATTTCAGATAGATGTTTAATGGCTAAAAGCGATGAGAGTCATCTGTGGCATATGAGACTCGGTCATGCATATATGGATACTGTTTCCAGATTATCCACAAAGAAGCTAGTACGCGGTTTACCGGACATTACATTCAAGAAGGATTCGGTATGCAGTTAATGTGAAAAGAACAAAGCTACTCGATCCTCTTTCAAGTCAGTAAATGCTGTATGTACTACTAGACCTCTACAATTACTATATATGGACTTATTTGGTCATAGCAGAGTTGCTAGCCTCGGAGGTAAGCTATATGCTTTTGTAATTGTAGATGATTATTCTAGATATACGTGGGTATATTTTCTGACACACAAAAATGATACATTATCGAAATTTATCACCTTTTGCAAGAAAGTACAGAATGAAAAAGGGTATATGATCACTCGTATTAGAAGCGATCATGGAGGCGAATTCGAGAATGCAGAGTTTGAGCAATTTTGTGACACACACGGTTTTATACACGAATTCTCCTGCCCTAGGACTCCACAACAAAATGGAGTTATGGAACATAAGAACAGAACTCTATCCGAAATGGCCAGAGTAATGTTAAACCAGTTTAGTCTACCGAAGTATTTCTGGGCTGAAGTTGTCAATACAGCTTGTTTTGTTCTCAATAGAGTTCTAATTCGACCAATCGAAGAAGACTCCATTTGAGCTATGGTTTGATAGAATTCCATCAGTTTCATATTTTAGAATATTTGGTTGTAAATGCTTTATTCTTAATACTAAAGATAATTTAGGAAAGTTTGACGAAAAGGCCGATGAAGGTATATTTTTAGGTTATGCGGGCAAAAGTAAAGGATACAGAGTCTTCAACAAAAGAACTATGATCATCGAAGAGTCGATCAATGTCACCTTTGATGAACTAAATCAAACGACAATCGATGACAATGACGAAGATCTCAATGTACCCAGCAAAGCACCGGCTGATCCTCCTAGAGAAGATTCAGGAACCAGCTACCTTCGGAGTCTGCCAAAAGGATTGAAGTTCACGGCTGATCATCCAAAGGATTTAGTAATTGGTGAGATTACCAAGGGTGTAAGTACTCGCTCCTCTAATAAAGATATAGCTTCCTGTGTTGCTTTTGTATCTCAGTTTGAACCCAAAAATATTGATGAAGCATGTAGTGATAATTTTTGGATAGATGCTATGCAAGAGGAATTAAACCAATTTGAACGGAATCAAGTTTGAGAACTTGTTCCCAAGCCTATTGATCATCCGGTCATTGGCACCCGATGGGTATTCCGAAATAAACTGAACGAGAATGGTTTAGTGACTCGTAATAAGGCTCGACTCGTAGCTCAAGGATACAATCAAAAAGAAGGTATCGACTACGATGAGACTTATGATCTAGTTGCGAGATTAGAATCCATTCGCATGTTATGTGCATTTGCATGTTTTCATAATTTTAAATTATTTCAAATGGATGTCAAAAGCGCATTTTTAAATGGTTTTATAAAAAAAGAGGTTTATGTAGATCAACCATCCGGTTTTACTGATTTTAAATTTCTTGAATATGTTTTCAAGTTGAAGAAAGCTTTATACGGTTTGAAACAAGCCCCTCGTGCTTGGTACGATCGTCTAAGCTCTTTTCTACTTGATAACGGTTTTTCAAAGGGAAAGGTTGACACTACTTTGTTTATAAAGTCTTTGAATAATAATATTCTTTTGATTCAAGTCTATGTAGATGATATTATCTTTGGATCTACTGATAAATCTCTGTGTCAAGAATTCTCAAAGTGTATGCAGAATAACTTTGAGATGAGCATGATGGGAGAGTTGAAGTTCTTTCTCGGACTGCAAATCAAACAAACCAACAATACGACGTTCATAAATCAAGCTAAGTATACAAAAGATCTACTAAAGAAGTTCGACATGGAAGCAGCAAAGCCACTTAGCACTCCAATGGCGACTTCAACCAAGCTTGATATTGATGAACAAGGCAAACCTGTCGATATACGTAAGTATCGAGGTATGATCGGTAGCTTACTTTATTTAACTGCCAGTCGACCAGACATTATGTTTAGTGTTTGCTTATGTGCTCGTTTTCAAGCCAATCCTAAGGAATCACATCTATGCACAGTTAAGCTATCTTTTGATACCTTAGAGGCACTTCTTCTGTCGACTTATGGTATCCCAAAACCACGTCGTTTGACCTAACCGGTTATTCCGATGCTGATTTTGCCGGATGCAAAGTAGATAGAAAAAGCACCAGCGACACATGTCATTTCCTAGGAAAAAGCTCTAGTCTCTTGGTTTAGTAAAAAATAAAATTCTGTTGTATTGTCAACAACAGAGGCTGAGTATATCGCCGCAAGATGTTGTTGTGCACAAATTTTATGGATGAAACAAACCTTAGAAGACTATGGATTGCATTTTACACATATACCCATTTTCTGTGATAACACTAGTTCTATTAATTTGACTAAGAATCCTGTATGTCATTCTCGTACTAAACATATCGAGATTCGACATCATTTTCTTAGAGATCATCAACAAAATGGAGATATAGACCTTGTATACATAGACACACAGAATCAATTAGCTGACATATTCACAAAACCTTTAGCGGAAGATCTTTCAATTATTTACGTCAAGAATTAGGAATTTTAGATATCAATAATATTAATTAATTTTGTTTTATTAATTATTTATTCGATACTCATAAACTGTTTTCGAGACAAGCCTAAAAAGAGTCTGTCTGTCATCATGACTACGGTCGAAGCGAAGTGGTATTTGAGAGTTCCCCGGTGAACCTCCGTTAGCTGGGACAGTACTCCTACAGCTAATCTGAGACAGATGCTGAGTAAAGAATATTAATTTGTAAAATAATATTAATTATATTATTTTGAGATTTAAAATTACTAAACTTTGAATTAAGCATTTGAAACGAATTAATGAAAAAGAATGTGGTCTCATTTGAATTCTTTATATATATATAAGCCAGGCAACCCTAGGCGAATTCGGCCCGAGTTCGGTCCGAATTCGGCCAGAGTTCGGATTGGTGTTTATATATAACAGCAGCAACCCGAGGCCTCCTTCTTCTTCATAACTTCCCACATCCTCAAAACAGCAGCTCCGCCCCTCCGAACCCTAGTTCTACTCCCTCTTTGTTCTTTCAATCCTTGTGGTGTTTCGCATCAAAACTTTGGATTCGTGCGGAGATCGTCATCCTCTACAATATATTCGATTCTTGGAAGGTATAATCCCTTCTTCCACCACTTTTCAATACTTAGGGTTTGTAGAAATTTTTGGGAAAGAATGCCTAAGTTTAATCCCTTCAAGAGGAAGAAGACCAATGCCAGTGAAGAGGCATCGTCTTCAGATCCACATACGGATTGCCTCTTTTCTCCGGTCTAATCGGACGATGGTGCGTCGGATGAGTTTTATTTTAAAACTTTCGATCAAGCGTTATTATGGTACGCTGATTTTAACATGCATACTATTTGCACTGGATCGCCGATTAAGTGGTCTGTCTTTCCGAATCCCCGTCCTTATTTTGAGGCATTAGGGTTACAATATTTTGTCACATTACAATTCCCCATTGCCACTAATGCCATTAGATTATTTTACTGTAATTTCGTGTTAGACACTTTTACAGCGAGGATACGTGTCGAAGGAATTGATATCGAATTCACTGATGACACGTTAGCAAAAAATCCTTGGTATTCCAAACGAAGGTACCCCGCTCGATGACATCACTGATTTTGATTTCCCCGATGGTACGACACTCGTGAGTTTTAAGAATGAACTTTGTGCACCAGCACGCGTTCTTCCTAGAAAGTTCAAGGCTAATAACTTGAACTTGTTTAACTACGAATTACATCGCATCATCTATTCCACCTTACTTCCAAAATCTACTTCTAAAGATGATGTCACTGCACTTGAGCTCTCTGCTCTTTATCATATTCTTAAGGGATTCCTTTTTTGTCCCGTAAGACTATTATTCAGATGATGGATAGATGTCGCAGGAGAGACCGCAACCTATCTTATGCGATGCTCATTCCTCGCATATTTCAGAGATTTGATATTGATTTATCTACTTGTGCTGTCGACCCCGAGCCCAAGTTTCTCAAACTCTCTCGTCGCAGCATTGCATCTGTTCCTCCACCCACTGCACCTACTCCTCCTGTACCTACTTCCACTGATCCCGCAACACCTGTTCCTCCTCATTCTTACCCTATGACATTTGAGGGTATCCATCAGCACTTATCAGATCTGCAGTCTTTTTATGTTGAGACCTCTAGGGAACACGAGTTTCGTGATGTGATTCGGTTCCAGGCGATTGCCAACTCCTTCGCCGATCTGAGGTTTGCGCAGACGGGACATTCTGCTAGCTCTCTGCCTCGAGACCCTTCTGTTTCTGGCTACCGCATTGACGACGAGGCGGTACACTCTCTGTTCCAGCCAGGGAACGCATATGATTGGTATCGTACCACTGGCGCCACTCCTCACACTTCTGGCGCTGGTACTTCTAGAGCTGGTCCTTTTGGACATGCTGGAGATGCAGCTGATGATGATGATGTTGATGATGATAAGTTTTGATATGTTAGATTATTGAGACTGTTACTTTTTGTCTTATGTTTACTTAGAAATGCTCCGACATTCCAAAATTTTATCAGTACTTTTTCTTATGTGACTATTCATGGACATGGTTGTTTTTCGTTATGCCTCAGTTTTTGGCATCTTAGTATATTTTTCAGCACTCTATTTGTTTCAGTTTATAGTAGCACTATCTTTTTATGTTGCTTCATTCTTTACATACTGCCTGAGACAAATACATGCCTGTGATGTTATTCTATTTCTATGTCATGATTATTTATTTTTCATGTGTTTTCTTCACTGTTTGTTACTTATGCATTGATTGCGGGGGAGCTTTCTCTTTTGCAATTATTTTGCTAAGTGACAACGGGGGAGAATAAAGATCTAACATCTTTGTGAAATACATGATATGAACAATTTTTCTTTACTATTTTGATTTGATTCCAAGCTTAGATGTTATATCGGCAAGGTTGTCAATTGTCAAAATAGGGGAGATTGTTGGCCCATTGGTCATGGTCAAACCGTATTTTAATAATTGATCAAACTTTGTCTCGATATAAATGCAAGTCAACTCAGATGTTACCTATGACGTTTTGGACACTGCTCAACAATGGTTATCAACAATGTTCAAGACTGAAGCCGTTTGCCACTTCGAATGTACTTCCTGCTAAGTAATGCAATTTTCATTTTATTTGAGTCTAGGATTACATTGTACACCGAGTCGTACTAGCAAATAGGCTATCCGAAAATGTTTTTCAAAACCATCCTATTCTTTTACAAATGACCCATGTTTTTGTGAAATATTCTTTTTACAAAAAGCCCTTGAAGGATTGTTCAAAAAGCCAAAATTTATTTTCTCCAAAAATGAACTGGCAGAACCTCAGGAGAACTCGGCCAGAGTTCGGCCATTTGGAATGTTAGTGAACGTTGGGTTTTTGAACTTGGTCATCCTTCAGTTACGGGTTGTTACAAAGAGTTCTGTCCGAATTCTGCCCGAATTCTGTCAGAGTTCTGTCTTTGGAAAAGCTATAAATAGAGAAAAATTTCAATCTTTTTAACACACGAATTCACTTTCAATCTTCTCTCTTCTTAAAGCTTACAGTCTTCCAAAGAGTTCTTAAAAGCTTTCATTTTCAAATCCCAGGCCAGTTACAATCCTCTAGTCGGTTTGCCAGTACGGTACAGTCTAGAAGTTTTAAGAGATTGTAATCAGAGGCTTGATAGAAGATTCAACTCTTCACAATTGAAGTTGGACGAGTTCTTCGTATCAAAGCTCGCGTCTGTAGAAGTTGCAAGGACTTCGTATGAAAACTTGCGGGATTTTCCAATAGTGGATTCAACTGGAAGCTAGAGTTCTTCCGACTGGACTAGTCCTCACCAGAGGGAAACCAGTATAAATCTCCGTGTTTGCATTTGCCTTCTGATCACTTTTAAATTCTGTCATTTACTTATTGTGATTATTATTATATCTGTGTTCTAACTGTTAACAAGTTTTAATTATCAATATTTTGCTGCCTACTCTATTCACCCCCCCTCTAGAGTATTCTGCTTTACGATTTCGTTCCTACAAAGTTGTACTATTTTCTCTGTTCATCCTCGCATGTTATCTACATACATGGCAGACGGAAAAAGACCTGAAGAAGCCAGTGGTCAGACCAATAAACGGCTAGAGGGTCTTGAAACAGCATTTGCTAAGATCACTGATATGCTTACCAGTATCATGGCAGTCCAAGCTGCTGCGGCTGTTCCTCCACCGCAAGAAAATGTCTCAGCTCATATTAGTCTAGCTTATAGCAACAACCCTCCTTCAATATAAAAGGAGTATCATTCCGTTGCGCCTCCTCCAAATCTTGCAAATGCTGGTGGTGGTCCTTCACCAACGACGCCCAACAACCGTACAACAGCCGTTTCCCAACACCTGCTCAATCAACAAGATGCAATTGATTCTCTGGTTGCCCGTCTTGATACCATCTCACACAAAGATGAGCTTCAGAAGATGGGGATATCTCAACCTTATCCCCTTGAATGGGAGAATGCAACTTGCCCTCCCAACTACAAGCTGCTGACGCTAAATTCATTTGACGGGATGGCTTCTCCTCGTCAATACATGACATACTTCAACACGCAGACTCTACACCTACCCCGGGACGATCCGTTCTTGTCAAAGCTGTTTATTAGAACCTTGCAGGGGGTAGCTTTCGAATGGTTTTGCAGTCGGCCTAACGGTTGCATTAACTCTTTTAAAGGCTTGGAGAGGTTGTTCCTCAACAGGTTTTACGAGAGTGGCATGCATGTTAGTATGTCCACCCTCATCGAGACCAAGAAAAGGAGGACTGAGTCTGTCATTGCCTTCATCGAACGCTTCGGGCGGTTATCATTGAAGATGCCCTTCGGTATACCAGACTCAGAGCTTATGGATACTTGCCGACATAACTTCCTCCCTACAGTGAAGTTCTGTCTGGGTATACATAAATATGATACATGGCCCACTTTCATTGGGACTGCTGATGCTGCTGAAAATGACGTTCCTAATCTGGAACTACTAGGGTTAAAAACACCCAAATCTGAAGACAAATGTAAGCATCTTCAAACTATCCCTGTCCGTAGGGGTAAAGGGAAGAAGTCCTGAAGGTCGACACTTCCAAGGGAGCTTCCAATTCTTAGGGCAACTCTGACAAGCCTAAAGAGACCTTCTCCTTTGATGAAGACGATGTCATTACCATTTTTCACACGTTGACGAAGGGTAACAAATTGACATTGCCTCCAGCTCGACGTCCTGCAGAGGTGAACCAATTCAACGATCCCAAGTATTGTCTTTATTATTAGTACGTGCATCACTCTACCAAGGATTGCATCGTCCTGAAGAAGAAGGCACAACAGCTTATTGATAGCCAAGTGATCAACCTTGAAGCTAAAGACAAGGATGTATCTTCTAACATGATCTCTCTTCAGTTTGGTGACTTTTCTCCCACAGAAGTCCCAGACGGCGTGGTCTCAATCCCCAAGATAATAATGGAAGTCGTCAACCTACCGCCAGCTCGCAACTCAACCTTGGTGCCACTCACGACTGAACGTAGTGAGATCATATGGGTCCATCCGGACCTTATGTAAGAAGTGACGCAGGGGGTGGTACCTCCCAAAGCAAAAAAGGGCAAGAAATACAAGTCATGCCATATGGTATCTTCTCCCATCTATGAAGTTCTATCTGGCGAGACGCGATCGGAAAAGGCTTATCTTCGGACGTACGAACTCGCACGAGAAGAAGAAGTACCTTCTCAAGCTCCTGCTGCCCCAACAAGCTCAGAAGTCGGCCCGTCTAAGCCTTCAACTACCGACAAAGCCAAGCAGAAGGAGATACGATTTGACAAGTCTCTGAAGGCGCCAGCACTCAAAGGCATAGATCGGCCCTACAACTTTGACATACTGGCACAACTGGCCAATACACTTGCCAGGTTGTCTCCGTTCGATCTATTGCGACTCTCCAAAGAAACACGGAAAGCCTTATGTGAGGCATTATTACATGCTGACTCTTATCTTGCTGAATTCAAAGCTCCAGCTGAAGACCTTGTCTTTTGTCCCCACTGCCACAGTACTATGGAAGTGGTGTCCAACATCACCTTTTCACAGGAGGACATGCTACTAAAAATAATCTTCATGATAGACCCCTATACTTTACAGGGTATATCGGGGCGATCAAGATGGACCGCATGCACATCGATCCAGGTTCCTTCCTCAGCATCATTCCTAGAAGTTTGCTTCAAATTCTAGGAATCCCTCTGCATAAGCTATCTGCAAGTAATACAACTATCATGGCTTTTAATGCTGGTCGAAGCCATCCGTTGGGCAAGATCCATCTCAAGTACAAGATCGGTGATCTTCGAACGGAGGTTTCTTGCTATGTGATTGATGTTAATGTATCCTACAACGTATTGTTGGGACGTCCGTGGATACACGAAAACATGATCGTTCCTTCCACACTTCACAAGTTCTTCAAGTACGTCAACAGCGACGGTGTCGTGAAGACGGAGTTTGTCGATGTCGATCCTTTTAAGAGCATCGAAGCCTATTATGGAGATTCGGTACTTTACCAATCTCAGTCCCCCAAGGATGACGGCAACGAACCTAACAATGAAGCTGAAGCAAGTTTATCCTCCAATGATGGTCCCCTGATTATCCGAGTCAAAGGACGTACTACTCCAAAAAGTACTCCGAAGCCTCTCACAATCTGGGTAAAAAAGAAGAATCCTGACAATGTCAAATCATTGACCATCATTCTCCGCAAGACACCTCGGAAGGAACTTGCTGAAGTCCATCCTCCAAACCATAAAGAATTATCCTACGTGGTGAACTTGGCCAAGACTGTGGCTCCTCTTCCAGATGATGATCCCCTCAATGGGTATATCAATACTCATAATAATGTACCTTCAGCGGATGATGTTATCCCTGAAGAAGAACTTGCGTATTTTCTTAGTAAAGGTTTATCTTTGAATTACATTGATGTCTATCAATCTGAAAACCACTATATAGATACGTTATACGCTCTAGAGCACGGCATAGGACCATACCTCTATATGTCGGTCACGACGCCTCACCTGTGAGAAAAAGTTTACCCAGAAGATATCTACTACTTTATCGTTCCATCCAGAAAGAAGGGTGAAGAACTAATTATTTTCGGTCGAATAATTGGCGAAAGAAAGTTCGTTCCGGACTCTACTTCTACCAAGCACAACACGGAAGCTGATTATGACTCTGGAAAAATATAACTTTTCCAAGATAGTTGGCAGGCCAAGAATATCATCCAGAACATGGGATATGACATCAAAAGCGACCAGGGGCTAAATTACGGCCAGGGATGAAGGTTGTCAATACGATACATTGCTCCTTCCGGTAAACCGGAGAACTACTATCAACAAAACGGTGTTGGTTTGGGTTATGTCACTCCTCCAAAAACTCCCAAAAGATCAGATGATGAAGCAGATCGTTGTTCTCATTCTTCTGATTCCTGCCTCTGGGACTCAGACTCCAACATTGGCGATATGTTCAAAGCAACTCTGTCCGTCAATATGGTTTCAGTTGACCAAATTGCGGACGATGTCCAATCGATCGAGCTTGAACAACGGACTCAAAAGATAGATACTAGATAGGAGCTGCACTTCGAACAACGTAAACCACCTACCAAAGACGAAGTCATCCAAGTCAATTTAGGAGATGAATCATCTTTTAAACCAATCTTCATCAGTAAAAGTCTATCTGGCGATGAACGACAATCTCTTATACAACTTATAAGAGAATACATCGACATCTTTGCATGGAGCTATGAAGACATGCCAGGCCTAGACCCTAAAGTCGCCATGTACCGCCTAAATATTTCGTCTAAAGCTAAGCCAGTGAAGCAACAACAACGATGATTCCGACCAGATGTCATGGAGGCCATCGACAATGAAGTCAAGAAGCTCATTGCCAGTGGATTCATTCGTGAAGAACAACACCCTGACTCGGTTGCCAATATTATTCCAGTCATAAAAAAGAAAGATAAAGTTTAAGTCTGTATCGATTACCGTAATTTGAACTTTGCATACCCGAAAGACGAGTTCTCTCTACCGATCACCGACGTAATGATCGATAATACTTGCGGCTTCGAGCGGATATCATTCATAGATGGGTTCTCAGGCTACAACCAGATCAAGATGTTCTCCGACGATGAGAAGCATACATCTTTTCGAACACCGTTGGGGTTGTACTGCTATACGGTGATGCCCTTCGAATTGAAAAATATAAGGGCGATATACCAGCGAGCCATGAACACAATTTTTTGCGATCATTAGCAGAAAATAGTGTAGTCCTGCGTAGACGATATTGTAGAAGCATGGAATTTCAGGACCATAAATCCTATGCGCTTAACATCACATGCACCAGGGAGCTCAGATGAAGTACTTGGCACAGCAAAGCATAGACATTAAAAGAAGATTTTTATTTCATATAAAAGTTTGTTACATGTCTTAAAAAGAGCTGTACAAAGGAGAATTTCTATAAAAAAAGACCCTAAGTCTACAGCTAGGCGCAGCAACCATCATGCGCTCTCAAACAGGCGCATCTCGCCATGCGCTCTCAGACGGGCGCATCCCTTCAGCAGCTCAGTTATGTGCATCCTCAGTTATGTACATCCCTTCAGCGGCTCAATTATGTGTATCCCTTCAGCCAGGCACATCGTGAAGTCTCAACATATGCGCCATCAAATACTTCGACTCATGAACCACTTATTGAGCAGAAGGAGGGTGACAATCAACCCTCTAGCTTCGAAAGAGCCTCCAAAGACCAAGGAAGACTGCAATCGAAATGCGGCTAAAGGAGCAGCTTTCAACCCAACCAGAATGGGCAATACCCACTCTGACAGAAGAAAGAGCCTCCAAAGCCGCAGTACCACAATTCCGATCTGCGGCTCTTCCAGCATAACGGAGACGAGGCTCGAGCATCCCGATCTTTGGATACAACAGGCACCTTCTGCCTGCCTCAGAAGCCCTCGACTCCGACTTTTGGATGTAATAGTCACCTTCAAGTGCATCAATGAAGACAATGCGTCGCATCTTCACCGTCGGGAGCATCTCGTCAACAAAATGTGCTCGAGCAAACAAGTTTATTTTTGGTAGGATGTGAGAGAATGAGAAGCAAACCCTCTCTATGCCACTCTTTATAGGCCGAAAAAATCAAACCCATGGGCCAAGTGGCTGGCTCTCCGCAGCTTTTTCAGAACACGAAGCGTCGCCAACGTCAGCATCATCATTACTCCCCTCCGGCAGTTACAATACACGTGCCCGCCTAACCACCTCGCATGCGCCTCCGCAGTCGTGCGCCTAAATCTCTGCATGCGCCTCAAAAGCCATACGCCTCAGACTTTTCTCTGATCCCTAAAGACAGAAGTAAAGGCCCGCATGTACCTCAAATGTCATGCGCCCCGACTGGTTCATGACTCCTAAAGGTTACGAGCCAAAGCCTCCTCACGCGCCCAATCCCAGGCGCATCCTATCAGAATCACTCCCCACCAAATCCGAGATCTTTGAGCCATGTACCTACGACACGTGTCCTTTGACTTGATTCAGCCTTTGAAGGGGTGCTAATCACCCAAGATCTAAGCAGCTGAAAGATCCTCTCCATTGCTATGTGTCAGCTCTACCGCAGCCTACAAATGCAACAAGAAGAGTTCAACTCCTCAATCAGAGCGCATCATCCATGCGCCTCCATCAACCCACCACGTAGCGCCCACACGTACAGGCGTATCCTACATATGCGCGCATGAGCAGCCAGCCTACAAAACTATAAATAGAGGGATCATCTTCTTCTGACAGACAGAGATCTACACACATCGCACAACCATCGACATACATATACAGAGAGGCAGATACAGACACTCAACGTCTTCTTCCTCTCAGCAAGCTCCAGCACCCAGAGCAACTCAAACCTTCAGAGAACCAAAAACCATCGTCAGATCGTCAACGAAGTCAACGTATTACCACTCGCTCCATCGGCACAAGGGACCCAGATAAACAAAAGTGTACTCCTAGGACTACGTCTAAGTCCTAAATTGTAATACAGTTTTGTTTGTATTAAAATTACATCAAAAGATTTTAATGGCAAATAAGCTGGCGACTCTGCTGGGGACCTCTTTCTCCTCTACCGAGAAAGCTGTGTCATAATCCGACGACGTGAAGGTGGACTCCTCCCACAAGACGCTGGTCGTACGCCTCAATCAACAGGCGTATGAGGAGTTCATCTCTGAAGGCAGTGCGAGTCCTTCGGAGCGGCTGCCGAAGCCGAAGAAGACTCGCCAAGTCTGGGTGCGCAAGGTCGACGCCTCTGGCACCACCACCGAAGGGGATTCGCCAATGCAGCCTTTCCTTCCTGCTGACGTCCTCAGCAACCAAGATGCGCCCACCGGTGCAGCGCATCCCTCGGAGAAACATACGACTGACCACATTCCCCAGCCATCTTCATCTCAGGCGAGGAAGATGCGTCGAAGGAGCAGGGACGCAACCAATACCCCACGCATCACAACTGATGCGCCGCAGAAGGTCGCTATCTTTGACAGACTCATTTGCTGTAGTGGCGAGAAGAATTTGGACTCTAAGTACTATGCGCCCCAGCGGGCTGGTACGAAGAAGTCCAAGATAGCACGGGCCATGTGCCTCAAATGTACTATGCCGGCAGTAAATCAGAAGCATGCACTCACAATCATACGCGCTGCTGATGGTAAGCTGTATAAGGTCGACTCGGGTGCTTCTGTGCCGGAAATGAGTCGACCTTCAAAGTCCTTGTCTCACTGGACCGCATCTGTTGCGTTCACAACCGAGTCGAGCAAGGCAAACCCTGTGGTCTTGAACTCCCGCGCCTACTCTGGCTGTGCGTCTGAGGTTCATTCAAGTCACTGTAAATGTTGGTCCTCCACTACTGATCTGAGCACTTGTTTGGTGTTGGATCAGGGGGCGCAATATTCACTTGACCACCCCGACGCTTGGCCTTACCATGCGCATGATGGGGTACGAAGGTGGCACTCTCCTCCAACGATTTGCGTAACTAGATCACTCACAAACGCCGATCAGGAGAGTCGACTGACAAGCATAATGTGCCCCTCACTGGGCACACCTGTGCTGTAGTCACCATCAACTGCTGTTGCAAGGCAGCAGCTCCACCAAGACAGTCGGTGTTCCAGCGGCTGCGATCATCAACACCCCTCCGACGTCGCCTCGGGAAGAAGGTGTCAATAGAAGAGGAGCCAAAACTCAACGTTGCTTCATGCAATGTAATCTCTAACTCCACGTCCGTCCGAAAGGGGACTGGCAATTCCTCATCCTCATCCAAGAGCCAGCCGAGGAAGACCAAGACAATTGTCCCGTCCTCTGGAGTGTTCGAAGGCACTCGGGGGAGAAAGAAGATCTTGGAGGAAGCTGGGGGTAGTCAAGCCCTTGTCGATCCTCCTTCTGAAGACGAAGATGTCCTCCAGAGCACAGCTGGGGTGGATCTTCATCCTGGAGATCAAGTCAGCCTCCCGGACACAGCTGGGGGAGGGCTAGCCCCTGTGGATCTGCGTCTCAAAGACGAAAGAGTCCTCCAAGATAGAACTGGAGGTAATCAGGACCTCGCGGATACTTCTCACGAAGACGAGGGTGTTCTCCAAAATGTAGCTGGGGGTAGCCAGGACGAAGCACCAGGGAAAGTTTCTCGCCTACAAGAGAGCGAGGCCGAGAGTGAAGCCTCAACTGATCCATCCGACTATAGCCGTGTCATGATAGTATACATGACTGGGGGTGATACCGAGCCGGATGTGCCGCCAGCAGACCTCGTCCAGCGCATGGATACCCTGGAGGGAGGACTCAAAACCCTCTCCGCCTCCATGCAAACACTGACTCAAGCAGTGTTTGAGATACGGTCAGCTTTGGCCATGGCACCTTCTATCGGTCCTGGCCCAGGGGCCAATGGAGAATCAAATGTACCCCTTCAACGCGTATCCTTGGATACAGATCGCCGTGAAGCACCTCGGACGTTGGAGCCATCAAATGCTCAACTCCAGGCTGTACCACCTTTCCTATCTCCCAGCTCCATGGAAGACGTGGTCGAGATGATCAGGAACTTGCGCGAGTGCTTTGAGTCCAAGAACAGACAAGAGGAGCGCCAGAAGATAGGAATCCCCTAACCTTATCCCCTTGAATGGAACAAAGTAGTTTATCCTCCTAAATATAAACCCCAAACATTGACGCCGTATGATGGGAAGGACTCTCCACGTCACTATCTTACGTACTTCCAGTCCCAAACGGGACATCTCCCGAAGGAGGACGTACTACTCACCAGCATATTTATCGGGGCACTGAAAGGAGTAGCATACGACTGGTACTGCAGCCTTCCCGATAACTCTATATCTTCTTTCGACGATCTGGCGCGTCTCTTCTTCGATCGTTTTTACGACGGCGGGAAGGACATGACAATGGTGTCCCTTATAGAGATATGCCAGAAGGAGAAGGAAACAGTTCGAGTATTCATCGAACGCTTCTGACAGGCCTGCTTCAGACTGCCTCCAGGCATGCCAGAACACGCAATCCTCTCCTCCTGCAGCATGAACATGCTGCCTGCAGTCAAACTCTGGCTCAACTCCACTCCTCCTTCCGACTGGAATTCCTTGATCATCGAAGCCGAAGCAGCCGAAAAGAAGGCGTCCAATGCTCGCCTTCTGGAGTTAGTTTCTCTGCCTTTGAGGACAAGGGGAAACGGCCTGCAGCCAACAACCCCGGACGAGAGACGAAGGAGAAACAGGCGTTGACTGTCAATGCCTCCAAAGGTGCATCAGCACCCACTCAAAAGTCTCCACTTGCACCAAGGCCAAAGGTGGTTTATTCTTTCAACGATGAAGACACCCTGCAACTCTTTGAGATACTGAAGCAGGGTGACAAGATCAAATTGCTGGACCCGAAGCGTCCTGACGAGGTTGGGAAAGTGGACAATAAGAGGCACTGTCACTACCATCAATTTGTCGGACATCCAACCAAGGACTGCTATGTCCTCAAAAACTACATCCAGCGCATGATCAATACGGATGTTATCTCTGTCGACTAAGAGGAGAAAACAGTCTCGGCTAACCTAGTGTCACTCCAATTTGGCACCTTGCCGCCAACCACAACACAAGATGGCGTCATCCCCATCCCTAAGGCGACAATAGAGGTGGTTAACTTACCACCTACTCGTGACAACGTGAGTGGACTCATCCCATTCACCACATCTCGGGGAGAGGTCTTGTGGGTTCACCCTGATCTCGTCTTCGAGGTTACTCAACCGAAGGTACGCTCTGCCTCCAAAACTAAGGGCAGGAAGATCAAGTCTTGCCGTATGGTCTCTTCCTCTGCGGAAGAGGCACTTCCTGTACAGACGCGTTCAGATCAGAACGCCCAACCCGACGAAGCTGCCGTCGAGGTGGTGCCTCCTTGCACCGTCCCTGCTGCCCAGGAAGAGGGCCCATCTAAGCCCCCAGTAGCCAATAAGCAGAAGCATGTAGAGGCCCGCTTCGATAGGCCTCTACGAAAGGAGAATGCTTCGGGGCTAGCCAAGCCCCACAACTTCGACATACTGGCACAACTTGCCAGTACTCCTGCCTGCCTATCTCTGTTTGAGCTTCTTCGCCTTTTCAAGGACACTCGTAAAGCTCTTTATGAAGTTCTGAAGGATGCTGAGTCCTTCATCAGTCAGGTCAAGCAGTCTGAAGATCTTCCGACTACATATGCTCACTGTCATTGTGCGGATGAAGTTATCCCCAACTTAACCTTCACCCAACAAGACATGCTGCTCAAGCACAACCGACACAACAGGCCACTGTACTATACAGGGTATGTCGGTTCCGTCAAAGTGAAGCGGATTCAGATCGATCCGCGATCTTCCCTCAGCATCATTTCGAAGACGCTGCTCTTAACACTGGGGATCCTAATGTACCGACTGGCGCCTTCCAACATAATAATCAGTGGCTTCAATGCCAGCAAAAGCGAGCCGCTGGACAAAATACGGCTGAAGTGTCATATTGGTAACCTCAGAACTGAGGTCACTTGCTATGTTATGGACGCCGATGTCAACTACAACCTCCTACTGGGTCGACCGTGGCTGTATGAGTACATGGTGGTACCATCCACACTCCACCAATGTATGAAATACGAGTCCACCAATGACGTCATCCGGACGGAGTTCGCGGACATCGACCCTTTCAAGGGGGTTGAAGCCTACTTCACTGATTCCAACTTGTACAAGTCATCTGACGAGAAGGAAGCCAATGATGCTGAAGATAAAGCGAAAACGGCAGCAGAGCCCGACATGGAGCCGGAGATAATTTCCGATGCTCCTTTAAAAATTCGACTCAAAGGGAAGCCGCCTCAGATGTTGCCTTCCATGAACATCATACCTGGAAAAGCACCAACTGCTCCAGGTAGAACACATACTGAAGCTCCCTTGAAGATACGGCTCAAGGGAAAGCCACCTCAAACATCGGCTCCCCTTGTGGCAAAACTACAAGGGAAGGCACCAATTACCGAAGGCGCAGTTGAGGCACCTCTGAACGTGCATCTTAAGGGCAAACCGCCGCAATCATCTGTCTCATCCAAGCTGCCGGAGAAGGCCTACATAGCCCTCTCGGACCCCAAGATCAAAGCTGTGGTGGACTCTCCCGATCCAATCCCAGTACTCACAGACGAAGAGCTAGGAGAATATATCTCTGCTGATGTAGATGCACCCTCTCTGGACAATGTAATTCCGCGGGAAAAAATCTCGTATTTCATCAATAATAGAGTGTCTTTTAATTATTCTAGTCTTCCACATTGGAATGCCATGTATACATTAGATAACGCTCTATGGTCGTTGCAAGCACAAATAACGATCGTCCATTATGTAAATCGAGTAGTCCCGTCCCAAGGGGTCTGTTATGTAGTCCCACCGAGGAATCGAGACGAAGAATCCATCATCTTCGACAAAGTCGAGCGTCATCAAGACCTCCCGCCACTCGAGCAAGAATCAGATACCGACAGAATACAAGTCTATCGGTACGCGGACAAGACAAAGTACCTCATCCAAAAGATAGGTTATGACCTAAAAAGCAACAAAGGCCTGGACTACGGCAAGGGTCGACGTCTTCCTCTCCGGCTTCCAACACCTAAAGGAAAGCCGCAGGACTACTATCATCGAACTCGACGGGGGGTGGGCTATGTCACACCGCCGTCAACACCAGAGAGTTCAGAGGCAAAAGAAGTAGAACATTCTCACTCGTCCGAAGCATCAACTTGGGATTCCGATACCAGTATCGGCTCAGTCTTCAAGAGAGTGCTATCAGCCAACATGATATCTACACAATGTCAAGAAGATGAAGGCGAAGACCAAATGCCAGAATTCTTCGAAGAGGAACCCTAGACTCAACGCCTAGGAGAACAGTGGGAGTCTCGTTTTGAATTACGTGAACCCCCTACCGAAGACGAAGTCGAACAGATCGACCTTGGGGATGGACCTTCTTCCAAACCCATCTTCATCAGCAAAAGCCTAAAAGAAGAAGATCGGGAATCTTTAATCCAGCTGGCTAAAGAATATATCGATGTCTTCGCCTGGAGCTACGAAGATATGCCGGGACTTGATCCCCGGATCGCGATGCATAGGCTTAACATCTTACCTGATGCCAAGCCTATAAAGCAACAACAACGACGTTTTCGTCTGACATCATGAACGCTATCGACTAGGAAGTAGATAAACTCTTGACCAGCAGATTTATCCGTGAAGAACAACACCCGGATTGGGTGGCCAACGTCGTTCCTATCACCAAGAAGAATGGGAAGATACGGGTCTGTATCGACTTCAGGGATCTCAACATTGCTTGCCCGAAGGATGAATTCTCGCTTCCAATCACCGATGTGATGTTCGACAACACATGTGGCTTCGAACACATGTCCTTTATGGACGAGTATTCGGGCTACAACCAGATCAAGATGTTCCTCGATGACATAAGACACACGTCATTCAGGACTCCGAAGGGGTTTTCTGCTACACAGTGATGCCCTTCGGCTTGAAGAACGCTGGTGCTACATACCAACGAGATATGAGCACCATCTTCTATCAACATCTGTACAAGATAGTCGAATGCTATGTTGATGACATCGCGGTCAAGAGTCGTCTCAAAGGAGATCATCTACAAGACCTCAAGAAAGTCTTCGATCTCATGCGAGCGCATCAACTCAAGATAAACCCCGCTAAATCCTTCCTAGGGGTTTCTAGCAGAAAGTTCTTGGGCTTCATTATCACGACGAAAGGCATTCATGTCGATCCCGAGAAGACCAAAGCCATCCTTGACATGGACCCTCCGAAGAACCTCTGAGAACTTCGAGGCCTGCAAGGGCGTCTGGCATACATCCGGAGATTTACAGCAAACATTTTCAAAAAATGTCAACCCTTCACCCAGCTCATGAAGAAGGGAGTCTCTTACGTCCGGACAGAAGAATGCCAAAAAGCTTTCGACGACATCAAGGCTTACTTGACGAGCCCGCCAGTCCTGGTGGCACCTGTCGCAGGTAAACCATTTCTCCTCTACGTTTGTGCCATGGATCATTCTTTCGGCGCTTTGCTGGCTTAGAACAGCGATGCAGGCTTTGAGCAAGCGATCTACTACCTCAGTAGAACACTAATCAGGGCCGAACACCGGTACAACCCCGTTGAAAAAGAGTGTTTGGCTTTGGTATTTGCCATCCAAAAAACTCGCCATTATGTCTCGGGTCAGACAATTCATGTCATCTCCCGAGTCAATCCACTCAGAGTTCTCATGACGAAGCCAGGGTCATTAAACTCCTGGCTAGCTACATGGACGATCCTGCTAACACTATACAACATGGCCTTCGTTCCACAAAAAGCCGTCAAGGGTCAGGCTCTGGCTGACTTTTTAGCTGCGCACCCCATCCCAGAGTCCTCAAGACTCTATGAAGACATCCCGGATGAGGTCCAAGAATCAAACGTCACCGAAGAAAGCTCTGTCTGGCAGATATTTTTTGATGGCGCTTCAAGAACAGGCCCCAAAGGCCAAATCATCGCCAGAGTGGGGGTGGTCTTAGTCTCCCCCGATCAACTGGTCATCCAGCGTGCCTACTCCCTTTTGAAGTCGTGTTCCAACAATGTTGCCGAGTACAACGCGCTCATCATGGGACTCCAGCTGGTGCAACAGCTGGGGGTGAATCATCTGGAAGCCTACGGTGACTCAAAACTCGTCGTTAACCAGATCAGAAGGCAATACGAAATTCGCCATGAAGATCTGATTCCTTACCATAAAGTTGCGTTGAACATCATTTCAACCTTCACCAAGTTCTTCATCGAATATGTACCTCGTTTACAAAATTTGGAGGCTAACGCTCTGGCCGGCCTCGTAGCGTCATTGGCAGTACCCCTCGGGACTCAACACTATGTCACGGTAGTGGGTCGAGACTTGGTCTGTCCTAAAAACAAACTATCCTCCCGAATAGCCCATGCCATGTCAACAAGTACTGGTGTTAATGTCCGAGACTGGAGGCTCCCGTTCATCGACTTTGTCGTCTACGGAATTCTCCCTGAGGACCCGAAAGAAGCCGTCTCAGTCAGGAGGCGTTCCCTTCGATTCTATTATGATACAGCTACTAAAATGCTGTACCGACGCTCCTACGATGGACTTCTCCTTCGATGTTTGTCCAACAAAGAAGCAGCCGAAGCCCTTCGAGAAGCTCACGATGGAACCTGCGGCGCCCATCAACCTGGCCCTAAGTTGCAGGATCGACTGTGACGCATGGGCTACTACTGGCCAACCATGGCAGCCGACGCTGTCGACCATGCTAAGAAGTGCCATGCTTGCCAACTCTATGCTGACTTCATCCGTACACTGTCAGAACCACTACATCCTACGGTCGTCTCCTGGCCCTTTGAAGCCTGGGGCATGGACATTGTAGGACCGATCACCCCTCCTTCATCAAGGGGACACCGCTTCATCCTAGCCATCACCGACTACTTCTCCAAATGGGCAGAAGCAGTTCCACTGGCGGAAGTGAAGAGCTCTAGGGTGATCAGCTTCATCAAGCACCATGTCATCTACCATTTCGGGGTACCTCGGAGAATTATCCACGGTAACGATCCTCAGTTCATCAGCCATGTTTTCAGCAGATTCTGTGACAAGAATTGCATTCAAAATGTGGCATCAACCGCCTACAATCTAGCAGCACATGGATTGGCCGAGACGTTTAACAAGACTATCGTCAAGCCACTTAAAAAGGTCGTGTCATCCAACAAACGCGACTGGAACGAAAAGCTCGACGAATGCCTTTGGGCCTACCGCACAACGGTACGGACCCCGACGGGCAATACACCATTCTCCTTGGTCTACGAAAGCGAAGCGGTACTGCCTCTCGAGATCCAGATACCCTCACTCCATGTAGCAATCACAAATCAACTCATAGAAGAAGACAATCAACGTCGCTGCCTACAAGAATTGGAGACACTTGACGAAAAATGTCTCCTAGCTCAACAATGCATCGAACTCTATCAAGCCCGTATATCACAGGCTTTCAACAAGGAGGTCAAGCAGAGGACTTTCCAAGTAGGCAACATGGTTCTGGCATTCAGGAGGCCGATGGTGTTGACTCACAAGACACTAGGAACGTTCGAGCCCAAGTGGAAGGGACATTTCATCATAGAGACGGTATACTCAAACGGTGCTTACCGCCTCGCCAAACCCAATGAAGACTTGTTCATGATGCCCATCAATGGACAGTTCCTAAAAAAGTACTACTCTTGACATCTTTTAAACATGTACTTCCACAAAAACCTTACGCTTTCGGAATCCAGCTATTCCGTGGCATTCTCCAGCAGAAGAACAACCACGTCCACATTACCTCTGAGTTGTTCCCCATACAAAGCGGGATCTTACACTCCGTAAGACTACGCTACCTCACCATGTTTACCACGTCCACATTACCTCTGAGTAAACATCCCGTACAGACAACCCCCGCGTTGCTGTACATTGATCGCAGAACTTCCACGTCCACATTACCTCTGAGTAGTTCCGCGTATCCCCTCAAAGTCGTTCCTACCACGTCCATAACACCTCTGAGTAGGAAGATTCTATCATTTGAATCCCATATTTGCCATGTCCACATCACCTCTGAGCAAACATGTCGGTTCTCTTGAACTTATTATCTGTACCTAAAAACTAAGGTGCGCAAAAGATAATAGGTCCACACAAATCATCAGGTTCATGACAGCAGAAATGAACGCACCACAAAAACTCTATATTCTTTATTTCGAAAAAGTAAAGGATTACACCCCCAGCAAGAGTTGCAAATTACACAAAAACAAAAAGAAGAGACTACAATCCCTAAACCTCCCCGGGATTGGCCGAAAGCTCTTCAATCCGACGCCTCAAGTCTGTCGCCCGAGTCTCTACGGTCGCCAGGACCCGGCGTTCGGCTTCTTGACGCATCGCTTCTATGGCCTCAGGAGAAGTGTCATCCTCATGCTTCTCGTCCAACTATTGCCGCTGCTGAGCCAGGGTAAGAGCCCGGCGGGTGAAGGCTGCTTCCTCCTCCTTATATGCTATATCGCTCAGCATCTAATAAGAGTTGGGCCCGCTGGTCTTCAAGGAGGCGAATCTTGGCATCAACCTCCGCTATACTAGCGTCGCAGCTCGTAACTCCACCTTCTCCTGCGTGGACTGAGATAACCTCTCTACCGCAGCCTCAGTTTCAGCCACCTTGCATTCCCAGACACCCACGGTGGCCTGATAAGAGGACTCAGCCTCAGCAATCAACTTTTCTTTTTCTGCGTCTATCAGGGCGGAGAGATTATTTCATTGAATGCACTGAAACTCGGAAAGCAGCTGGTCTAGCTCGGCCACCGAGGCCTCCAGAATCTCATCCATATGACCATGGCCCTGGTGGAGACGTATCAGACCGATGTGGGGAAGTGTCATAGATTTTGCCATTGCGAAACTCCCATTGGCGTTCATCACTGTCGATACACCCTTCAGCAACATCTTGTACACTACCTCAACGATGAATTTTACGTACTCATCCGCATCCGCCAGCACTTGTGGTATCATGGCAGGAGTTGGAGGAGCTGTCCTAGATGGCAGACCTGAAGAAGACCCGCCGACCTTAATCTGCGAGGCTGGAACGTCGACCTCAATAGACCCTCCCGTACCAGGGACTTGAATTCTGCTACTAGCTCGAGATGCCAAGAGAGCAGAAGGAGTTGGGTGGGGTGTCGATATCGTCCCCCAAGTCGAAGAAACAACAGAGGGCTTCTGTACCAGCAAGCCCTTACCCTTTTCCGTCTCAAGGGGACTATCAACATCCGGAGTTGCCTCCTCCACCGAGGCACGAACTGCAACCAGCACAGAGCCTTCCTCTGGCAAGCTGGCGGGATCAACTTCCGTTTCCTGGCGGGGCACGTCCTCTGGTGTCAGGCTCGGCAGACGAGCCTCCCCCTCATCATCGAATTCCTCCACGGGAATAGAATCTGTCGCTACCTTCCGATCGACAGCTACCTCAGCCTCCACTGCTGAGCCTGGGGTAGGGCTCGACAACACTACAGTCGACCTCCCCTCATCATGACAAGGAGGGGAATCAACCCTTTCCTCTGTTTCAATCACGTCTGTTGCCCCCGCAACAGACTCACGCATCTCTAGAGGAACGTCATCTGAAGACGACGAACTCCACTCCACTTCCTCATCTGGAAGTCCCATGTCTGCTGGACCCTCAACGTCCAAAGACCCCATGGCGGGTGGCACCATTTTGGGAACTGCTTCAGCCTCAGCTTCCCTTCCAACATAATCTGGAGATACTGGAGTCTCCACAACAACGATATCGTCTGGGTTCTCCTCCACGAGAGATATCACAAACGACGGAATATGCTCTTCAGATGAGCCCGCCACCTTCCTTGGTCTGCTGCCACCATATTTTGGAGTACGGGGTCTCCTTTTTAGCGACTCTTACAAAAGAAAGCATAGGTCATAAGAAATGTTGAACCTAACCAGACTATATGGGACATCCTTACCTTCGCAGGTGCTGAGTCCGATGACGCTGTCGGTGATGATGCCTTCTTCTGCCACTTCGATGCAGAAGAGCCAGCCTCTGTATCCGCACGTCTTTTCGGTTGATCGAACGAGGGCTCTGCCTGACCCCCTGTGGATACGGTAGGAGTACCTCGATAACCCACCTCTGGCGGACGGTACGATCGAGCCTTCGCCAATATGTTCCCGGCCACCGCTAACTTGGTGCCGGCAATGAGACTAGTCGCCTTATCATATCCGGTAGGCACGACATTCATAATACAGTAAAATTTGGCGGCCGAGAAAAGAATTGGCAGCCACGGATTCTGGACGGGCAGCGTGAAGCGAGCTCCGGTACATCCGGCATTGTAGTAATGCCAAGCTCGTGCACCATCCAGCAAACTTCCAGTATACTCCAGGTTAGTACTGGGATTATCCAACATCAACTGAGCATAGCCGAATTGTCGTGCAAAACGGCTTGGCAAATACGGTTCCAGGTAACACTGGTTCCTATTCCGGTATACCAGATGGGATGGCCGGATACTTTACAACCAGCAGAATCCCCATGGAGGCAGAGTGGTGGCATCTTTACCCGAATCTATTAAGTCTTCGTTGGCCTCAAAACCCGAAAAGACAGGACCAACTTTGGTGATCTCCCACCCCTGAAGGTAGGATAAAACTTTTCTGCAAACAGGAACACCAGCATGCAACCAGCTCCTCTAGTAGAAACGACGGAGGAACACATCTCCGGCCCTGTGGTCTTTTTTCGAGCCCGAACTCATCACATTGGGATGGTGTAAGATTAACCACCCCATCAAATAGTGAAACAGCAGTTCGGCACGGGGAAAGTTGTCATTCCTACCTCATTCATGAACCACATTTCCCGTAAATTCTCGTAAACCTCGCAGCAGGTTATACACCATTGCGGGGAGCAGAGCTAGGCTCCGGCCAAAAACTAACTTCACAGCCGGCAGGATTAGATTCTGGGTCACCCTCTCCACAGAGCCTGACCCGCCCGAGAAGACAAAATCCTGAAACCAAATCATCAGATACGCAGCTAACACTGATTTTGACGACATCCGATGAGTAAGGTGCCAGAAACAACTATAGAAGTGTCCGTCCGACTGCCGATCCTTGTTTTCCCGAGGATTCTTCTCACCTAACCTGCTCATTTTGGAGAGCACCTCGCTACGGGAAAGCGCCGACGGAGTGGTATACTGGGAGGGATCCTCCTTGTCTTGCTTAAAGACGTAATCTCTCTAGGCGGTCACATGAGGCTGTGACCCGCCCTTATCCTTCTTCTGTATATAATAATGATGACTCGCCACTTCCTTGAAGACAGCTATCATCTCCTCGGCTTTGTCCCCCAGGACTTAGAACTCCTCGTTGGTCGGGAAGTATTCCTCATAAGGTTCTGATCCCCAAGGGAGCTTTGACACCTCGTACATTTTATGAAGTACAAGTCCCAGCTCCCCCACCGGAGTGAAGAAAGTCTCGGTCTAGGTGTTAAACATCTCCAGAAGTGCGAGGAACATATGCCTGCTAATGTCGATACCTGCCTGAGTAGTGCAGATTGCGGCAGTCAGCCCAATCTTCCGAAGTTCAGTTTGAAACTACGACAGAATCCAGAGTGTCAGCTTGTCCCATTTAGAAACATAATGACACCAACCCTCTACCCGAAATTCACCTTTCGGGTACGATTGCTCCAACAATAGCATGTGATTGGCAAAAGTTGAAGCGCCAAAAGCAAATGTACTGATGGGAACGTCACTGTAAATGCTCCCAGGACGTAGAGTCCGCCAGGTGAAAGAAGGCCCAGCCTGCACGACGATCAAATTATCCCTCTGATCAGAGGTAGAGTCGATCTTAATGATGCCTGCCACAGCTCCCCCCTGAGATGGGGTTACCTCCCAAGACATCCTACTCTTGGAAGCAAGACAACAGAAAGCCGTCAAAGGCCATTGACGCTCAAGTTGCTTAAGAGTCATATGTACCCCCTGCTGTAAAGAACCAATCTTCCTTGACCTTCAACACCTTTGCTTCAATAGAAGTAAGGCGGTCCCCAAACAGGAATTCAGGCTTCAAGAAAGTTACATTACCAGAAGTGGCAGATTTCAAAACACCACCCATGCGGTTGGTCCCGGATTTGAGTCATTCTTTCGGGATGCTGATCCAGCATAATGGCAGCTTGGGCAGGGTTTATCACCTCCTCATTATAATCCACCCCCATCTGATAGAGGGCAGCATCCAGAAGCACTTCATTCAAGAGCGGGACAGTTATCGACACTGGTTGTCAACAAAAGAAGGCAAAGATTCAGAGATGTTAGAAACAACAAAAGAATATGAGCCACATTCTCATCAAAAGCGTATAAGGCTCAGGCGCGTCTAAAAAAGAAGCTTCGGTACATCATCAGGGTTTAAACCCATGCACGTCAGTAGTGGAGCTTCGGCACATTATCAGGGTTTAAATCCATGCACGTCAGCAGTAAAGCTTCGGCGCATCATCAGGGTTTAAACCCGTGCGCGTCAGCAGTGGAGCCTCGGTGCATCATCAGGGTTTAAACCCATGCGCCTCAGCAGTGGAGCCTCGGCACATCATCAGGGTTTAAACCCATGCGCGTCAGCAATGGAGCCTCGGCACATCATCAGGGTTTAAGCCCATGCGCGTCGGCGAAAAAAATCTCAGCACATCATCAGGATACAAGGTCCATGCGCATCGGCGTATGGTAAAGGATGACGAAACTCACCAACCACCGCCGACCGAACATCGACAGGCGGACGAGGGATATCACCCGCGACAGCCTCTACAGGCTCATTCCCTTTGCCTCGTCCCTTGCCACTACCACCGCGAGGAGTTTTAGGAGCCATTGCTTGAAAGAAGAAAGTTAGGGTTTTTCAAAAAAGAAAAACTCTAAAAAAGAAAGCAAAAAGAGGAAGAACTCTCTCCCTCTCTCTCCATCTCACGCCTATTTACAGGTTCAGTCGTACGCGTGAACCGATGAAGTGTTACCTCAACCGCCGCCTCGGGTTCTGTAAAGAGATAACTGCAAATAAATCCAAAAAGATCATCATTAATCTTCTTGGTTATCGAAGCGTTATCATTTGCATTTACTGAAAGAAGCATGTGCCCCATCACTGATGCGCGGAGTAATCATGCGCCCGAACAGTCGTGCGCCCCATAGAAGATGCCACCATGCTTATTATTCAAAGTATTCCAAAACTTGACAAAAAGTTTTGAAAACTTTGAAGGGGGTCTTGTAGAAGCATGGAATTTCAGGACCAAAAATCCTATGCGCTTAACATCACATGCGCCAGGGAGCTCAGATGAAGTACTTGGTACAGCAAAGCATAGACATTAAAAGAAGATTTTTTATTTCATATAAAAGTCTGTTACATGTCTTAAAAAGAGCTGTACAAAGGGGAATTTCTACAAAGAAAAGACCGTAAGTCTACAGCTAGGCGCAGCAACCATCATGCGCTCTCAAACAGGCGCATCTCGCCATGCGCTCTCAGACGGACGCATCCCTTCAGCAGCTCAATTATGTGCATCCTCAGTTATGTACATCCCTTCAGCGGCTCAGTTCTGTGCACCCCTTCAGCCAGGCGCATCATGAAGTCTCAGTATATGCGCCATCAAATACTTCGACTCATGAAGCACTTATTGAGCAGAATGAGGGTGGCAATCAACCCTCTAGCTTCGAAAGAGCCTCCAAAGACCAAGGAAGACCGCAATCGAAACACGGCTAAAGGAGCAGCTTTCAACCCAACCAGAATGGGCAACACCCACTCTGACAGAAGAAAGAGCCTCCAAAGCTGCAGCACCGCAATTTTGATCTGCGGCTCTTTCAGCATAACGGAGACGAGGCTCGAGCATTTCGATCTTTGGATGCAACAGGCACCTTCTGCCTGCCTCAGAAGCCCTCGACTCTGACTTTTGGATGTAACAGTCACCTTCAAGTGCATCAATGAAGATAATACGTCGTATCTTCACCTTCGGGAGCATCTCGTCAACAGAATGTGCGCGAGCAAACACGTTCATTTTCGGGAGGACGTGAGAGAACGAGAAGCAAACCCTCTCCGTGCCACTATTTATAGGCCGAGAAAATCAAACCCATGCGCCAAGTGGTTGGCTCTCCAATTCCCATGCAATGAATTTGCATTAACAGTGATGGACCTGACGCTTCGAATTCAGCCAAGTCAAGAACGACTATTTAAAGCACTCGAAGAACGTAACTGTCAGGCCCATAAAGGCATGTCATACAAAGCGGATGTGCCGGCCAGACCGCGTATCATACTGACGTTCTAATCAACCTCATAAGGATGTGCCCCCATGCGCCTAGTGGAACGCCGATCGATGTGCCCACTCAATAACCCATCACCTGTCAAAGAACAATAAATACTGAAGTCTGACAGAGTTGGCAGCACGTCCCCCGAGGACAGAACAGTTGACAGCTATTTCAGAACACGAAGCGTCGCCAACGTCAGCATCATTATTACTCCCCTCCGGCAGTTACAAGCCACGTGGCCGCCCAACCACCTCGCATGCACCTCCGCAGCTATGCGCCTAAATCTCTGCATGTGCCTCAAAAGCCATGCGCCTCAGACTTTTCTCTGATCCCTAAAGACAGAAGTAAAGTCACTACTAAAGTCCCGCATGCGCCTCAAAAGCCATGCGCCCCGACTGGTTCGTGACTCCTAAAGGTTACGAGCCAAAGCCTCCTCATACGTCCAATCCCAGGCACATCCTATCAGAATCACTCCCTACCAAATTCGAGATCTTTGAGCCATGGACCTACGACATGCATCCTTTGACTTGATTCAGCCTATGAAGGGGTGCTAATCACCCAAGATCTCAGCAACTGAAAGATCCTCTCCATTGCTACGTGTCAGCTCTGTCGCAGCCCACAAATGCAACAAGAAGAGCTCAACTCCTCAATCAGAACACATCGTACATGCGCCTCCATAAACCCACCACGTGGCACCCCCACGTACAGACGCATCCTACATATACGCGCATGAGCAGCCAGCCTGCAAAACTATAAATAGAGGGATCATCTCCTTCTGACAGACAGAGATCTACACACATCGCACAACCATCGACATACATATACAGAGAGGCAGATATAGACACTCGACGTCTTCTTCCTCTCAGCAAGCTCCAGTACCCAGAGCAACTCAAACCTTCAGAGAACCGAGAACCGTCGTCAGATCATCAACAGAGTCAACGTATTACCACTCGCTCCATCGGCACAAGGGACCCAGATAAACAAAAGTATACTCCTAGGACTACGTCTAAGTTCTACATTGTAACACAGTTCTGTTTGTATTGAAATTACATCAAAAGATTTTAATGGCAAACAGATATCGCAGTTAAAAGTCGTCTCAAGGGCAACCACCTCCAAGACTTGAGAACGGTGTTCGAACTAATGTGTGCACATCAACTCAAGATGAATCCAACCAAGTCTTTTTGGTAGTCTCCAGCGGCAAGTTCCTTGGTTTCGTCATCACTTCAAAGGGTATACAGCTTGACCCGGAGAAAGTGAAGGCTATCCTCGATATGCATCCTCCAAGAAACCTCAAAGAGCTACACAGACTGCAAGGAATGCTAGCCTACATCAGACGATTCATTTCGAACCTTTCTGGAAGGTGTCAACCATTCACTCAGCTCATGAAGAAAGGCGTATCCTTTGTCTGGACTGAACAATGTCAATGTGCATTCGACGACATCAAGAATTATCTCACAAGCCCCCCAATATTAGTAGCTCCAATAATAGGGAAGCCCTTCTTACTGTATGTTCGCGCTATGGACTATTCCTTTGGCGCCCTATTAGCTCAGAAGAATGAAGGCGACCATGAACAGGCAATCTACTACCTCAGCCGCACAATGGTGGGTGCCGAGCACAGATACACATCTGTGGAAAAGGAATGCCTTGCACTGGTATTTACTATCCAGAAGATGTGCCACTATGTGTCTAGGCAGACTATCCACATCATATCTAAAGTCAATCCTTTCAGAATACTCATGACTAAATCGGGTTCTCGCAATTCCTGTTTAGCTACGTGGACAATGCTGTTGACTCCATACGATATGTTGTTCGTCCACCAGAAGGCAGTAAAAGGCCAAGCGTTAGCTAATTTTCTAGCAGCTCATCCAGTGCCAGAATCTTCCAAACTCTACGATAAAATCCCTGATGAAGTAGAAGAGTCTAACACCGCAATTAAAGAAATCCCTATTTGGCGAATGTTCTTTGACGGTGCATCAAGAACAGGACCTAACGGAAATATTGTGACCGGAGTAGGCGTCATGCTCAGCTCACCCGACCATCTGGTTATACATCGTACATATTCTCTTGTGGAACCCTGTACCAAAAACATGGCTGAATATAATGCCCTATTGATCGGCCTGCAACTGGTAAAATAGCTGGGAGTTGACTATCTAGAAGCTTACGGAGATTCTAAGCTAATAGTTAGTCAGGTCCGAGGGGACTATAAAGTTCGTCACGAAGATCTTATCTCCTATCACAAAGCGACAATCGATTTGGCGTCTACTTTCGCTGGATTCTTCATCGAGCACGTGCCTCGACTACAGAATAAGAAGCAGATGCTCTAGCCGGTCTTGCTGCTTCCTTGACCGTCCCTACCAATACTCAGCAGTCGATCACAGTGTCTGGTCGAGAACTATTCTGTGTGAAAAATGCCCTACATATTCATCACAGTTACATAACGGAAACAAACATCGATGTTAAAGAGTGGAGATTTCCTTTCATAGACTACGCCGTCGATGGAATCCTTGCCGTCTAGTGGAATCCTCTTCGAGGACCCAAAGGAAGCAGTGTCTATCCAAAGACGATCACTGTAATGCCCCTGTCCCAAAATACGTAGGACTAGGAATGTAGACATGCCAGCTGTACTCATACGAAGTATTCTCCAATATATGGAAATCTCATATGAATACATAAGTTGTAAAATGTAGTAGAAACCATAACGACTAATCTCATCCATAAAATAAAGGAAAATTAAAGATATCATAATACCAACTATGAAAAGTCTTTATACAATATGTTGGGCGGAGACAAATCTACTACCAACAAGCAAGGAAAGAAATACATAAAGAATAAAATAAATTTGGCGAGCGAGCGAAGACGATCATAGTACAATCATCCTCGATGAAATGGAGTCGGTCACGGCTAGAACTAGAACACCTACGAAAGACAAGAGCACACACCTGGCGAGATAACCAGGTCCTCAGAGGGACATAACAAGACACATAATATCATGCCAATAACTGAATAATAAAAGCTCAACAGAAAAATATATGTGACTAAACAGATAAAGGTCTTAACCATTCTATGTGAAAATGCAATTTGAAGACAACGTTCCACACAAGGGCTCCCGAGACTAGAAACACGACGCGCTAGCATTTCAACCAAGGCACTAGTGGCATCTAGAGAAAAGTAAATGCACGGCCCATTAGCACTCGAGTGAGAACTAAGGGGCGTCTACAGAAAAGAAAATGTACGGCCACTAGCTCTTGGGTGAGTCACTAATGGCAGCTAGACGAAGATAAATGCACGGCACATTTGTGTTTCAACCGAGGCACTAGTGGCATCTAGAGAAAAATAAATAAATGCACGGACACTAGCTCTCGACAGAGTCACAAATGGCAGCTAGACGAAGGTAAAGGTGTGAAAGCCCCTGCACCTAATAACTGTCTTCACCCACCCCATGCACTACTCATGCTGAATCCACACCACGATATTTCTAATAACCGCTAAGTCTTTTAGACAACTATATTAGCAGTTATATCCTAACGCTCGTCTTGTACGCACGGATGTACGGTCGGTATGCAAGTCCGAATCTATATGAGACACGTGACATCGTGGCACACAAGTGTTGGCCCATGAATACGGCACAAACAAAGGTGGTCCCTTAACTCTAGGCTAAATGCATAAAGAAAACTAAAATATAATAATTTACAACTACATAGGATTTTGAAAGAACAACTTATAAAAAATAAAACATGCATGATATTGAGCAAGAAATTAAACAGTAAAGGCAAGGTGTCTTACCTGGTATCCGAGTGAGGTAAGATAATGTCCTGGCGACGAATCAACAACAGCGCACAAAGAGGAAGGTGCAGGAACAACTTCAGATGCTAAAAATAGTCTATTATCTAATTATGATTAATACTGCACCTATTATATTTATTTAATAAATTCTGAAGTTAGGGTATGGTATAGGTTTTCGTATTAGCTTTCCGAAAAACTAAACGGATCGCATTTTCGTTTCCGGAATCTCCCGAAATCGCAAAAATACTGTAACACGTTTATTTTTGGGACACTAAATACTCAAACTGTTTTGTAGAAATCTACAGAATGAATTTTGTCTATTAAAATATGTTTTTGGAAAATTTACCTCGATACACTTCTTTTAAAAATAACTAGAGGCGAAACGGAGTTCGGAGCTAGGAGATATCGTCGTTCCAAGTTGCTCTTGCTGCTAAAAAGCGGGGCTGAATTCTAATGACGAATTTTAGAATTTCTATTGGACTAAAATATAATTTCGAATTATGGCTGATAGAAGGGGGATGTATTGGGTTTATATAGGTATTTAATTCAGATTTATCTCCTAAATTAGATAGGATTTGATTTAAATAAAAACGATCTAATTAATGCTAGATTTGATTCCAATAGGATAGGAATTTATAATAGATAAATCTTCCAATAAATTTAAATCAAATAAATTATTTAAAAAAATAAATCAATTTGATTGCAAACCTTTAAATGATCACCATAACAACTTTAAGTATTATTCTACATTATCAAATAATTCAAATCATATGAATCCAAATCCAAATCAAACTCAACATAATAACTTTAAAATAATATCTAATATTTATAAAAATAATTTAAATCAAATAATAAATAAATCATTTAATCAAATAAAATTTTAAATCAAGATTAAACAAATCATAATGCTCCAATTAGTCATCGTAAGTATTTTAAACAATATTTAAATTATCAACATAATTTAAAGTATAGTTGATAACCATCAAGATAATTTAAATAAATTTAAATATAATCAAATAACTGATTAACATATCAAAATAATACTCGATGTCATTAAATATTATAAAACTTACTTTTTATAAATCCAAATCGTTATTTAAAAATAAATAGACAAATAGAAACATTATTTCAAACCATTAATTTAAAACTAGTTTTTGGTAACAAAAGTAATCACAAAATATCTTTTACAAAATTTCTACGAAAATTACTTTTAAACACGAAATTAAAATATATAGATATAATTTAAAAAATAATAATTTCGGGAAGATGAGTTACAAATCTACCCACCTTTAAAAATTTTTGTACTCAAACTTTAAGGACTACTAGGATAGACGGACTTGGTTGATCGGTAAAAGGATAGTAAGAATTTGTGATAAGAGAAAATAGATGGAAGGAAAAAAAGAATTTCTTTAATGAGAACATTAATCAATTTGGATGAAAAATAGAAGAAGTGAATAGATATGGCTTGATGTGCACGGACACGATGCACAAACACATTTGTAGGTGGAGAAAATTAATGAAATAGAGAATAATGAGCCTCTCTTTATATAGGAGGTGGAAGCTACTATTTAGATAAGAATTATGATAGTTGCAAATCACTTTAGATAATTTCTCTATTTATTTTAAATCAAATTTAATAAATTTCAATCCAAATCTAAATCAATTTAAATCTAATTAAATTCCATCCTTTAGTTTAAAATCAATCAAATTTCAAATATATATATATATATATATATATATATATATATATATATATATATATATATATATATTAATTTAACTATTTAAATAAATCTATAAAATCAAATCAAGATTTAAATCGCCACAATAATTTCAAAATATATTTTCCAAAAATGCTAATAATAATAATTTCAAAAATTACGTTATTATTTAAAAATAAACTAATAAATAATTACGAAATATATATGTATGTCCAACTAATATTTACATAAATATAGTTTTCTAATATACCATTTTATAGGAAAATTATTTATTATTATATCTGTATAAATGAAAGGCTTTTCATAATTAAAATCATAAACTTAAAAATTTAGGCACGATAGCTAAAAATAATTATTATCTATATTATTTCGAAACTATAAAAATAGAAAAAAAAATATTTTTCAAAAATATGTACGCTCGCACATAGTCGTACCAGTCGAGCAATTACGAAAAACAAAATTTTGCGCGCGACGTACAATGCAACTACGCGATGTACAATATACAAAAATAAAAAAATCAGCATCAAATTTATTGAAAAAATAGTAGAAATTTAGGGGTTTTACATCCTACCCAACTTAAAAGAATTTTGTCCTCGAAATTAAGAATTAGTAGGAGGGTGAAAAGACACAAGGGGGTATCGGTGGGGAACAATCAATTATAAGGCTCAACAAAATCATATCGTAAGAAGTTCCAATCTAGATCTTAGAAAAATAATACGGGTATGGTCGTGGGTAGTGAATGAGGGTCATGAGTTTTAAACAACAATTAAAAAGTTAAGGGTTAAAGTTAGTCATGATAACATGCAAGGAGTAATATAGTATCAAGAGAATAAATGGGAGACCTAAAAAGATATGTTTTGAGAGTAGGTGGAGGGCACGATTTAAGAGAACGAATTTAATTTTACTCCTAAATTAAGCGATTAGAAGGTCATGATAGTAAATATAGGGCCGAGAAAAAGGACGAGTAGTTTAGGATGAAGATATAGCAACATCGAGTGAGAACGGTCATAGTCGATAGGATGGCTAGAGGAAGTTCTAGTGTAACGCCTTCGTCCTTCTAAAATAGGTGAAGGCGAAAGCAATATAGAGTTCGAAGGAGGCGTTATCGAATACGAATACGTGGTTCAAAGGCGACCGAATAATTCAAAAGGAGTTGCCAAGGCAGTCACGGATGGGACTCTAGAGGGCAAGTTTAGCTATGTCCTCATCCACGTAGACCGATAGATGTAAGTGAACCAAAGTGCACTAGGTTGATCAGACCATCATGCACCGGTTCTGAGTAGACAATACGTTAGCGGAGGCCTCCAATAACATATGTCATGAACAAGCTTGATAAAGAATTTAGCTTGCAAAAACTAGGCTACATTAGCATCATTAGTTTAGATAGTAAAAATATAGGCATGAGAGTTTAAAATTGAGAGGGAGTATAGTCGAACTTCTAAAGGATCTTGTCCTATGATGGTCTTTATACAGTCGTCCTATAGTATTCTTGTCCAAGTCCTTGGTTGACTAGATGGGTTAGGTTCCTCTAAATTCTAGAATCTAAGTGAACTTACTAATATAGGTCACAAGGACAAAGGGATTACTAGGTCATAAAGCATTCTACCCAACTTAAAAGAATTAAACTAATAGTCATTGGGATATCTAACTAGTAGGGTCAATCTCTAGCAAACACGAAGGGAAGATAAGAATAATGATAGGAGAAATCAAGCAAGATGCAATTGATGAGTCGAACGGTAATTCAAATATGGGATCGAGGAAAGAGGTCAAGTATGTGGATGAGATCCTAGACTTCTAATCCTATACGCAGACTTGCTTGGTATGATAAAGCAACCAAACAATTTATCTAGACCTGTATGGGCCACCATAAAAATATGTAACGCCCCAGTCCCAAAATACGTAGGACTAGGAACGTAGACATGCCATCTGTACTCATACGAAGTATTCTCCAATATATGGAAATCTCGTATGAATACATAAGCTGTAAAATGTAGTAGAAACCATAACGACTAATCTCATCCATAAAATAAAGGAAAATTAAAGATATCATAATACCAACTATGAAAAGTCTTTATACAATATGTTGGGCGGAGACAAATCTACTACCAACAAGCAAGGAAAGAAATACATAAAGAATGAAATAAATTTGGCGAGCGAGCGAAGATGATCGTAGTGCAATCATCCTCGAAGAAATGGAGTCGGTCACGGCTAGAACTAGAGCACCTGCGAAAGATAAGAGCACACACCTGGCGAGATAACCAGGTCCTCAGAGGGACGTAACAAGACACATAATATCATGACAATAACTGAATAATAAAAGCTCAACAGAAAAATATATGTGACTAAACAGATAAAGGTCTTAACCATCCTATGTAAAAATACAATTTGAAGATAACGTTCCACACAAGGGCTCCCGAGACTAGAAACACGGTGCGTTAGCGTTTCAACCAAGGCACTAGCGGCGTCTAGAGAAAAGTAAATGCACGGTCCATTAGCACTCGAGTGAGAACTAAGGGGCGTCTAGAGAAAAAAAATGCACGGCCACTAGCTCTTGGGTGAGTCACTAACGGCAGCTAGACGAAGATAAAAGCACGGCACATTTGTGTTTCAACCGAGGCACTAGTGACATCTAGAGAAAAATAAATAAATGCACGGCCACTAGCTCTCGACTGAGTCACAAATGGCAGCTAGACGAAGGTAAAGGTGTGAAAGCTCCAGCACCTAATAACTGTCTTCACCCACCCCATGCACTACTCATGCTGAATCCACACCACGATATTTCTAATAACCGCTAAGTCTTCTAGACAACTATATTAGCAGTTATATCCTAACGCTCGTCCTGTACGTACGGATGTACGGTCGGTACGCAAGTCCGAATCTATATGAGATACGTGACATCGTGGCACACAAGTGTCGGCCCATGAATGCGGCACAAACAAAGGTGGTCCCTTAACTCTAGGCTAAATGCATAAAGAAAACTAAAATATAATAATTTGCAACTACATAGGATTTTGAAAGAACAACTTATAAGAAATAAACATGCATGATATTGAGCAAGAAATTAAACAGTAAAGGCAAGGTGTCTTGTCTGGTATCCGAGTGAGGTAAGATGATGTCCTGGCGACGAATCAACAACAGCGCACAAAGAGGAAGGTGCATGAACAACTTCAGATGCTGAAAATAGTCTATTATTTAATTATAATTAATACTGCACCTATTACATTTATTTAGTAAATTCTGAAGTTAGGATATGGTATAGTTTTTCATATTAGCTTTCCGAAAAACTAAACGGATCACATTTTTGTTTCCGGAATCTCCCGAAATCACAAAAATACTGAAACACGTTTATTTTTAGGACACTAGATACTCAAACTGTTTTGTAGAAATCTACAGAACAAATTTTGTCTATTAAAATATGTTTTTGGAAATTTTACCTCGATACGCTTCTTTTAAAAAAATTGGAGGCGAAACGGAGTTCGGAGCTAGGAGATATCGTCGTTCCAAGTTGCTCTTGCTGCTAAAAAAGGGGCTGAATTCTAATGACGAATTTTAGAGTTTCTATTGGACTAAAAATAATTTTGAATTATGGCCGATAGAAGGGGGATGTATTGGGTTTATATAGGTATTTATTTCAGATTTATCTCCTAAATTAGATAGGATTTGATTTAAATAAAAACGATCTAATTAATGCTAGATATGATTCCAATAGGATAAGAATTTATAATGGATAAATCTTCCCATAAATTTAAATCAAATAAATTATTTAAAAAATAAATCAATTTGATTGCAAACCTTTAAATGATCACCATAACAACCTTAAGTATTATTCTATATTATCAAATAATTCAAATCATATGAATCCTAATCCAAATCAAACTCAACATAATAACTTTAAAATAATATCTAATATTTATCAAAATAATTTAAATCAAATAATAAATAAATCATTTAATCAAATAATATTTTAAATCTAGATTAAATAAATCGTAATGCTCCAATTAGTCATCGTAAGTATTTTAAACAATATTTAAATTATCAACATAATTTAAAGTATAGTTGATAACCATCAAGATAATTTAAATAAATTTAAATATAATCAAATAAATGATTAACATATCAAAATAATACTCGATGTCATTAAATATTATAAAACTTACTTTTATAAATCCAAATCGTTATTTAAAAATAAATAGACAAAAAAAAAAGCTTTTATCGCTCATTTTTTTTAAAACCAATTTTTAGAAGACCAAAAATAATAAAAATATATTTTATATTTCAAATAAAAATTCGAGAACATTTTTTTTAGAAACATTATTTCAAACCATTAATTTAAAACTAGTTTTTGGTAACAAAAGTAATCACAAAATATCTTTTACAAAATTTCTACGAAAATTACTTTTAAACACGAAATTCAAATATATAGATATAATTTAAAAAATAATAATTTTGGGAAGATGAGTTACAAATCTACCCACCTTTGAAAATTTTCGTACTCAAACTTTAAGGACTACTAGGATAGACGGACTTGGTTGATCGGTAAAAGGATAGTAAGAATTTGTGATAAGAGAAAATAGATGGAAGGAAAAAGAGCATTTCTTTAATGAGAACATTAATCAATTTGGATGAAAAATAGAAGAAGTGAATGGATATGGCTTGATGTGCACGGACACGATGCACAAACATATTTATAGGTGGAGAAAATTAATGAAATAGAGAATAATGAGCATCTCCTTATATAAGAGGTGGAAGCTACTATTTAGATAAGGATTATGATAGTTGCAAATCCCTTTAGATAATTCCTCTATTTATTTTAAATCAAATTCAATCCAAATATAAATCAATTTAAATCTAATTAAATTCCATCCTTTAGTTTAAAATCAATCAAATTTCAAATATATATATTAATTTAACTATTTAAATAAATCTATAAAATCAAATCAAGATTTAAATCGCCACAATAATTTCAAAATATATTTTCCAAAAATACTAATAATAATAATTTCAAAAATTACGTTATTATTTAAAAATAAACTAATAAATAATTAAAAAATATATATGTATGTCCAACTAATATTTACATAAATATACTTTTCTAATATACCATTTTATAGGAAAATTATTTATTATTATATCTGTATAAATGAAAGGCTTTTCATAATTAAAATCATAAACTTGAAAATTTATGCACGATAGCTAAAAATAATTATTATCTATATTATTTCAAAACTATAAAAATAGAAAAAAATATTTTTCAAAAATATGTACGCTCGCACATAGTCGTACTATTCAAGCAATTACGAAAAACAAAATTTTGCGCGCGACGTACAATGCAACTACGCGATATACAATATACAAAAAATAAAAAAATCAGTATCAAATTTATTTAAAAAATAGTAAAAATTTAGGGGTTTTACAATCCCTCAGATTCTACTACGACTCAGCTACCAAGATGTTGTACCGACGCTCTTACGACGGACTACAGTTACGATGTTTATCAGACACAGATTCCAAACATGCACTCCAGGAGGCTCATGGCAGAGTTTGTGGTGCACATCAGCCAGGCCCCAAATTACAAGATTGCCTCAAACGAATGGATTATTATTGGCCCACGATGATAGTAGATGCTCTTGAATATGCAAAAAAGTATAGAGCCTGTCAGTTCCACGCCAATTTCATTCATCAACCTTCAGAGTTTCTACACCCAATGGCAGCATCTTGGCCTTTTGAAGCCTAGGGCATGGACGTCATACGACTAATCAGCGTGCCATCTTTTAGAGGACATCGGTTCATCCTAGCCCTAACCGATTACTTCTCCAAATGGGCGGAAGCTATACCGCTCACCGAAGTGAAGGCGTCAAATGTGATCAGTTTCATCAAATATCACGTTATCTACCGCTTCGGCCTACTCGCAGCTGGATCATATATGATAATGGTCCACAATTTGCAAGCCATGCATTCTATCGGTTCTGTGATAGGAATCGAATCCAGAATATAGCCTCTACTGCCTACAATCCAGCGGCTAACGGGCTAGCAGAAGCCTTCAATAAAACCACCATTAAACTTCTCAAGAAATTTGTGTCTTCGAACAAGTGCGATTGGAATGAGAAGCTCGACGAATATCGATGGGCCTATCGTACAACGGTCCGGACTCCAACAGGTATTATGCCATTCTCCCTGGTTTGTGGAAGCAAAGCAGTTCTTCTCCTAGAAATCCAGATTCCTTCTCTTCGAGTTGCCTTAGCCAGCGAGTTGACTACCAAAGAAAGCTACTATCTGTGTCTATAAGTGCTCGAAGCACTAGACGAAAAATGCTTGTTAGCTAAGCAGCATATTGAGCTATACCAAACACGCCTTTCCAGAGCCTTCAATAAAAAGGTGAAGGAAAGAATCTTCCTAGTCGGCGATCTAGTCTTAGCAGTGAGAAGACCAATGGTCATGACGAACAAAACAAAAGAGAAATTTTAGTCTAAATGGAAAGGTCCTTTCATTATAGAATCGGTGTATTCTAACGGTGCGTACCGACTAACCAAGCCTAATGGCGACTTGCTCATGATGCCTATCAACGACAAGTTCCTGAAGAAATACTATGTGTAACCTTCTGTAAATAGTGTTCACATATGTCCAGTCATATAAATGTACAGTACGATGTTTATGTGATTCGGAGAAATTTTTTTCTAACAATTATCCGTATTTTAAGAGTCTTGAATACGCCTTAGATAATAGGTCCTCTAAAATATTTTCTCCAGCGAAATCATTCCCGTTTTTGACTCTGTCCAAACTCGGTTTGACGAAAACAAGTCACGTCCCTATTACCTCTGGATTATTTTTCGATAATTATTTTCCAGTGAAATGATTAAGAAATGTTTTGCCATGTCCATATAACCTCTGAGAAAAGCATTCATTAAGGATAATTATGTCCATATTACCTCTGAATTATTCACTCCCACCTAATGTTATATATCATTCCATGTCCATATCACCTATGGTCAGATATAGAACATCTTCTGCTATTACGTCTATATTACCTCTATTAGCAGCTTTGTTCAACCTATTATCTATATTCAAAATATTTTTGAATATAAAGCGGATAATAGGTCCACATCAAATTCCCCAGCAGAATACCTGCCAGAAATATCCTTACTACGTCCACATTACCTCTAGTTTCGATATTTCAAAAAACCACATTCATTCTTTATTCTTTACTTGAACGTCTATCAAGATACGGGAAAAAAAGGGTATAATAGCCTTGACGGCTGAAAAAAATAGTTAAAAACAAAAATTCTAAGGGATACATAGTCGATCGATATTGTCCCTTAGAGTCGCGATTTCGGCTTCAGACTTTGCGGTAGCTCGGCAATGCGCCTCTTCTTGACGAGCGACTTCATCCTCAAAAAGAATTAGACTCAGATGCTCTCCCTCCAACTTCGCCAGCTGTTCTTCTAAATGGGCAGAAGTGGTTACGGTCATGGCAGCCTGGGCCAAATAATTCTCCTGCTCAGATGTTACCGTCCTCAAGTCGGCTTCCAGTTGAGCAATATCGCTCTTGATCTGCACGATGTGATTATATTTCTCGGTAATCTGTACAGCCAACTTATTCTTCAAGGTAGGACGTGCCTCGCTTGCAATATTGAACTGACCATGTTGATCAGCCAATTCGCTGATCTCCTGAATAAGGGCATCCTTTCTTGCCTGGAAAGTAGACTTCTCCTCCGCGAGAGCCGTGATTAAAGCCTCGTCTTCTGTACGAAACAACGACGTCGAGCTCTTCTGTTTGGTATCCTGAAACCTGGCCACCTGACCCTCCAGGTAATTCATAACTTTCCTCAGAGTATTAGCCCGCTCTTCATAGCCGGCAATGCTCTCGAGGGCTGCCACTTGGCATTCGACAACAGCCTTCACAGGGCCAAAGGCAACATTTCGATTCAAGACTCTAGGAAGCTTTACTTTTACTAGAGAGTAGAAAGCTTTGACGACTTCCTGGACCATCTCGTCGTCTTCAGTGGAGGTCGTTGGGAGGAGGCTTGGAGAGTTTCTTTCGCTCCAGGAAGGGATACCTGACAAGAAGCCGAACCTGACAAAGAAAAAAAATACATCAGTAACAAAAAAAAGGGAAGATATGAAAGAGTTGTAATTTTGTACCTTCAGCTTGCTCAACTCCAGCCTGGGCTACGCCATCAGTCTTGGCTTCAGGGAAACCAAGAGCAGGCCCAGACTGTTCAAGAAGAACAATATCAAGGCCCTGAGCGACATCAGGCCTGATATCTTCCACAATCTTAGCTGGAATGGAAGCAGATTCAGCAATAGTCCCCTCAGCATGCTGTTCAACCTCTCCTTCTGTAGCTGATACCGGCTCACTAGCAGCTCCTTCCGCTCTACCAAATTTGGAGGAGTGTAACACCCAATTTTCTGAAATTGGAGTATTTTTGAAAATTTATTATTTTTATTATTTATTAATGGTATTTTAGTCATGATATGATTTTTGGTGATTTTTAGTTAGTTAAAACTATTTCTAAATCACGACTTATGACTTTGTGATTTTACTAGTATAACCATAGTGTAAACCCTAAAGATTTCATAACCTAGAGACTAACCATGACCATGTGAGCCTAACCATGTGTTTAGAATATCAAATTACCACTTTTTAGTCAAAAGGGTATTTTGGTAATTTATTAGAATTTATTTGGAATTATTTGGATTTATATGATTATTATTATTTAATTAGTTGATTAGTGTCAAGTTAGCTCCTAACCTAGTTTAGCACTAATCTAGAGGTTAGCCACTAACCTAGAAGGCTAATGTTGGATGTTAGCTTTATGTTAGAAATTTCTAAGTTTGATAAATATCTAGATACGTTACTTTTAGATATTTTAGAAACCTAGAAATATCTATTCCCTTAGTCAAAGACTTAGGGGCTAAGTTTACAAGGTGGTAGGAACCCTAAATATCTACCCTACCCCCCTCCCCCATGGCAGGCCACACCATGCCCCCACCCATCCTATATGAACACCCCCCTTCATTCATGCCATTTTTTTTACATACACAAAAACCTAGTTTTCCCTCTACCTTCACACCCTCACCATTTAATCATTTTGACTCCAAATTGGGTCTAGACTTTTGCATTGGACTCCCCTACACTAGAGGATACCAGTTATGGCTTGCTAGCAAGGATTTGTGGAGCTTTGGACATTGGGAGTTGAAGGGGGTTTTCATTCAAATAGGCCTATTATTGAGGATTTTGCATTCATAGGTAACATGCCATAAAACCCATTAATTTTGTGTTTTCTCTTCATAGTTGCATGCATCTAGGTACCATGGACCTGTAGGCCAAGTTTGGTAGGAAATAGATTTGATTTGGTGTCCGTATCGGACACGTATCCATGTTTGAAAAACAGTATTTGGTGAAATGCCACTTAGGTTTTAATATTGTGTTTTTGTGAAACAAATTGCATGGTTAGATAGCCCTAGACTTCCCCATCATGAATCATCAACTCTGAGCACATTTTTGTGCTGTGTCCGTGTCCAAAATGGATACGAACTCGCCGTACGAGGCCACGTGCGCGTGTCCTGCTACGACGATGTTCGTACTCACTGCACAGAGCACTAGGACACGTCAAAATTGACATGGACATGGGGGCAATGTCTGCGAACATGCCCCCAAAGTCTCATGACTTCTCGTGTCGTGTCGAGTGAGAAAACCCACTCATACTGGACACGCACTGTACTGTACTGCACGCGCACGTTTTCCTTACTGACACACGACTCGTGTCGCACAGACACGAGTCGTGGATACCTCGTGTTGACACGAGTGTGTAGCCTAACACGTAGGCTACACATGGACATGACCACGTGGCCCCACGTGGCATGTGTCGTGTCCACGAGATACTAGAACACACGTACGATACTGTCTGAAATAGTGTGTATCAGTCGAGAAAACTTGACTGATACGGGTCTCGTGTCGACACGTGAGGATACGTGGACACCGTGCAGGAACCTAGACACCTAGCCTGACCCTAGGCGAACCTAAGGACACGAGCACGAGACTCCTAGACACTTGTGTCGTGTCCTACACGCGTGTGCATCTCTGTACGACGCTGTGACACTGAAACTTACCCGATTCTGTATTTTTGACACTGGACACGTCGTGTCGCATCGTGGTGGACAGTTAAGGACACGAGGGATACGAGTATACCTAGGGGCACGATTACCAACCTTTAGGTTTGGGTATTAGTTAGGTTTTGTGTGTTGAATTTGGGTTTTCCCCCAAATTACCTTCACTGCACAGTATTTCCAGTTTAGTGTATTTCCAGATTTTGTAATCCAATTTCAATTTGATTTTTATGTATATATATATGTATATTTGTGTATATATATGTATATATGTATACATATGTATATAAGAGTGTGGGTATATGTGTATGTGTATATATGTGTATATATGTGTATGTATAGGGGTGTGTGTGTATATATATATGTATGTTTTGTGTGTGTGTATGTGTGGTTCTCAGTTTTTCTAAGAACACCCCCCCCACTGTCACAGTCACTCTCTCTCACATCTCTCTCTCTTGTTCACTCTCTATCACTCTCACATCTCTCTCTATTATTCTCTCTCTATATAAGTCTATACGTAATATTATATATGTATGATTATATATGTATATGTATATATATGGAATATATATTAGATATGTATATATATATATATATATATATATATATATATATATATATATATATATATATATATATATATATATATATATGTGATATGGCCTTGGTATTATATATATGTATTATATGGGTTATATAGTTGGGTATATATTGGTACATATATAATAGGTTCATATATATATATATGTATATTGATAGGTGTATATATAGTAGATTGGCCTATGGTAAACATAGTGTATGCCTATAATGTATAGATATAGACACCTATATATAGTGCCTTAGATACTCTAGCCCATGGTTAATTAGTAGCAAGTTAGGATTGACCAATAGGTCTAGTAGACCTAGTTTAACTAGCAAGTTGACCCTTGTTGACCATTGTTGACCAAAGTCAACCATGGGTCAACCTTGACCAAATTGACCTGGAATTGACTTGGATAGACTTAAAAGGACTAGTTGACTAGGTTTGACTAAACCCTAACTAGTTGATTAAGTTTGACCACATGGGTTATATAGATAGCCCTATGTAGATTAAGATATGTATGGGGTTAAGAGGAATACTTAGAGGTTGTGTCATGGTTTGAGTTAGTCTTATGGAGTATTGACTTAGATAGTTGACCATTGACCTAATTACCTTCTTGACTAGTCTTTGTTTGACCCAAAACCTTAGTTAGTCTAAGTTTGACCTAGACTTGACCTAGTTTGACCATATTGACTAGTGATTGACTAGTCTGACCATTGATTGACTAAACCATAGATAACTTGACTAGTTTGGCTAGAATGTTGACCAAGAGTTGACTTTAACCTAGATTAGACTAGTTTGACCTTGTTTGACCTTATTTGACTTAATTTGATTTCCTGTGACCTAGTATGACTTCCTGTGACCTAGTCTGACTGTTAGAGTTGACCGAGTTTGACTTGACCTAGATTGACCTAAAATCATGTAGAATGCATTACAATCTTTATTTCCACCATTTAGATTACATTGTGACTTGTAATGCTCTGATCAGGAGCCAGACACCTCTCCTCAGACAGCATATTCTCTACAGACATTCATACATCAGGCGAGTATATTCTCTGACCGTTTTATACTTGCCAGGATTTATATTCTTGCTCTAGATTACTTTACTTGATGCTGACACGATTGTTATCATGGATTGGTACTATATGGATCCTTTTATGAGATGTTATCTCCCTCGGGAGCATCAGATACATCATGTTTGTGCTTTTCACGAATCATCATGTATCTCTATACTTTCATAGATTCACGAATCGCTTGTGACCCATGTACTTTCATGTTCACAGAGCCTCTCATGAATCACCCATTTATGGTCTTATCACGAATCTTAACATAACTTGAATGGATCCTTGTGTATTGATTGGGGAAACGGGGGAGTAGAAGTAGACATGTGAATAATTCCAAAGTAGTGTAATCATGTATAAACTCAGTAGTATAATCATGTATAAATTCTAGCCATTCACATGCCTATCTTATACTCTATATCACTAGACACTTACAGTTCTCTATATATAGTAGATATTTCCTTTACAACTATCTCTTTTACAGCGTATATTTCCTTTCAGCATTTTCTGTATTTTACTCTATTGTATGCTTTATATTTCCTATCATACTATGCACTACGTGAGATCTATTGTGCTCGTTCCTGTCCTGACTGGACCTGTTGAAAATATTACAGAGGATAAGGAAGAGGCCCTGGTGTCTACCTATTATGGAGCAGGACTAGATGACACTTATGTTGTGGACCCTCAGCAGGATCTACCTGCAGTTAAGGATGTTGCCCCAGTAGTCTAGGCTAGTTTAGCTAGACAGTCATTTCTATATTATCATTTTGTCTCACATTCTGAGTTGTATTTTGAGAAGTTGAGATGTATAGACCCTTAGACTTATTTTGTATATTGGGTTGACATTCTGGATGTTATGTTATCCTAGACACTTAGACTTATTTCATCTATGCTACTGTTCTCTTTGAGTTACTGTCTATCTATCAATCTTTCATTCTTCTATCCTAGATGTGATTGAGATTGTATTCTGTTATGTTACCTCCATTCGGAGAGTATATACTGTACAGGTACCTTTATATTGTTAGATGATTGACCTAGGACAACATTCTACCGTCGACACTGCGGCGTAGGCTGGACGTACCCACTTCTCGCGCCCCTATACAGGGTGCGGGTCGTGACACGTTTTTAGTGGTGGCCCATGCAGGTCGAGTTTATGTAGTGGTATTCGAACTAGAGTATCACTACAGCCTGTGATAGGATTTGAGGAATAGGCTTAGTGAGAGAAGATACTCAATCACTGTTAGGATACCTTGAGAGATTCCTGGGATGACCCTTGAGTATCTCATTTTGAATTACGATTTAAACTCCTTTTCCCTTGTTTTGATTCACCCTTTTCCCTTGATTGAATTTGATTTTTTGAGTATTCAGTGTAGAACTTTGAATCCTGGTGTTAGTTGATGATTTTAAAATTTTTGTAGTTGTTGATTTTAATTTCTTTGTATTAGATTAATATATTTTATTTTAAGGTACTCAATCAAATTTATGAGAAAACTCTCATCTGTTTCTTGCCATCTAATTCTCTTGCTAATTGCTTTCCCTTGAAATGAACTGTCCCCTCTATTTTTGCATCTTGCTTAAACTCTTTCTACCAAACTATGTGATTGTATCCCAAACCTGACTTACTCGACATTTCCTCAAATCAAGACTTTATTGAGACCTTCTAACCTTTGACCTTTGGTTTGATCGAACCTTAACTATATTCATCTAGTAGCCTATCTATCCCTAGGATTGTGTTCCTAAATTATTTACTGGATTCCTAATTAATTTTATTCCATGATTTAATTTGATCTTCTTTAATTTTTGCATCAATTGTCACGTCTTGAACTCCCACTTTCTATTCTAGATCATTGGACGTCCTTTACCGTGACTTAGATATTCGGAGTGTAATACTAGCTATTACCTTCCAACAAACTTCACATGTAAGACCTAGACTAGCCTACCTTCATGTAGGTATTCCATGTCCTACTAAAACCCGTCTCCTTGTACTCTATTTTCTTGATATAATTTTCTGGTCAAATGGCTAAACTATAACCTCTACCATGATACTAAATTAATTCTTATTTCAATTAGAGATCCACCTTGGCTCAATTCTTTCGACCTGGCATGTGAGGGTGTTCGGCTTGAATCCTTAAATGCTTAACCTTGTACCTTATCTTGAATGCTTGACCCGATTGGTTAAGGATCTTGGACTATGTATCTTTTTTCATCATTTCCACCCTTACTTATATCTTATGCTACAAATTTATCCTTAATTTTACAAGCTTATCCTTTTCGAGCTTGATCATGACATATTTTATTAGGTGCGCACCCACTAACATATTGTCTAATCAGAACCGGCACATGATGGTCTGATCAACCTATTGCATTTTGGTTCACTTTTCATATATTAATCTACGTGGATGGAGACATAGTTAAACTTGCCCTAGAATCTTATCCGCAACAGCCTTGACAATTCTCCTTGGAATTAATTTTATCGCCTATGAACCTCGTATTCATATCCGGTTAAATTAAATTTAATCATGACCTGGATCTTCATCATTGGATGCTCGTGCTCATACTTGATTTCATTGATTTCCCATCTTGTCCAAATCTCGATTTATCCTGAAATTGATCAACTTAGATCGTGTCAAGACTAAAATCTATTTGTGATTGTTTGTGCCAAAATTTTCAATTTTTTTACCACTTTATGGAATAGTAACCTTTTAATGATTTCTCAGTTACTTGTTAATGACCAATTTTTATATAGGATGGTAGACGGCCCTACAGCCTTGATGATTGTTGTTCCCTTACCTTCCCAATTAGGACATCCTAGATTGCTTGTACGTTTTGATACCAAAGGACATTCTTGATCTAGAATGACTAGTGCACCTAGATGAGACCACAGACTGTCCCATTTAACCTGTCCCCTTGTACCACTATTGTATCACAATTTCCGGTTCAATTTAGGCCATAGACCTTTCCCCCTCTAAATTATGATCATCGTAGGCACATTACCGTGACTTTTAAATTAGGAGCACAAGACTAGTTGTTTTCTCAAAAACTAACTTCACATACATGACCTAGACATGACACTCTACACCCATGACCTTAGTGTCCCACTCAGGCATACCATCGTATGCTTCATTTGCTTAGTACGATTTTCCCTGACCCGAGACTCCATCCTGATTTACCCCATGGAGTTACTTTTGATTTCGATTTGAATTAAGGACACCTTATGGCCTAAAACTGCCAGCCAATTTTGGACATGACCCAGTATAGGTCTACTACCCATATTTTACTTGTTGACCTTGTATGTTGCTAGGTAGTAGCTTCGACCCTGATTGTTGGAGGTTGACCTAGGAGGAGTACGACCATCTAAATTTCGAGGACGAAATTATTTTAAGGAGGGTAGACTTGTAACACCCAATTTTCTGAAATTGGGGTATTATTGAAAATTTATTATTTTTATTATTTATTAATGGTATTTTAGTCATGATATAATTTTTGGTGATTTTTTAGTTAGTTAAAACTATTTCTAAGTCACGACTTATGACTTTGTGATTTTACTAGTATAACCCTAGTGTAAACCCTAGAGATTTCATAACCTAGAGACTAACCATGACCATATGAGCCTAACCATGTGTTTAGAATATCAAATTACCACTTTTTAGTCAAAAGGGTATTTTGGTAATTTATTAGAATTTATTTGGAATTGTTTGGATTTATATGATTATTATTATTTAATTAGTTGATTACTGTCATGTTAGCTCCTAACCTAGTTTAGCACTAATCTAGAGGTTAGCCACTAACCTAGAAGGCTAATGTTAGATGTTAGCTTTATGTTAGAAATATCTAAGTTTGATAAATATCTCGATATGTTACTTTTAGATATTTTAGAAACCTAGAAATATTTATTCCCTTAGTCAAAGACTTAGGGGCTAAGTTTGCAAGGTGGTAGGAACCCTAAATATCTACCCTACCCCCCCCCCCCATGGCAGGCCACACCATGCCCCCATCCTATATGAACACCCCCCCTTCATTCATGCCATTTTTTTTTACATACACAAAAACCTAGTTTTCCCTCTACCTTCACACCCTCACCATTTAATCATTTTGACTCCAAATTGGGTCTAGACTTTTGCATTGGACTCCACTACACTAGAGGATACCAGTTATGGCTTGCTAGCAAGGATTTGTGGAGCTTTGGACATTGGGAGTTGAAGGAGGTTTTTATTCAAATAGGCCAATTATTGAGGATTTTGCATTCATAGGTAACATGCCCTAAAACACATTAATATTGTGTTTTCTCTTCATAGTTGCATGCATCTAGGTACCATGGACCTGTAGGCCAAGTTTGGTAGAAAATAGATTTGATTTGGTGTCCGTATCGGTCACGTATCCATGTTTGAAAAATAATATTTGGTGGAATGCCACTTAGGTTTTAATGTTGTGTTTTTGTGAAACAAATTGCATGTTTAGATAGCCCTAGACTTCCCCATCATGAATCATCAACTCTGAGCACATTTCTGTGCTGTGTCCGTGTCCAAAATGGATATGAACTCGCAGCACGAGGCCACGCGCGCGTGTCCTGCTACCACGATGTTCGTACTCACTGCACAGAGCACTAGGACACGTCAAAATTGACATGGACATGGGGGCAATGTCTGCAAACATGCCCCCAAAGTCTCATGACTTCTCGTGTCGTGTCGAGTGAGAAAACTCACTCGTACTGGACACGTACTGCATTGCACGCGCACATTTTCCTTACTGACATGCGACTCATGTCGCACGGACACGAGTCGTGGACACCTCGTGTTGACACGAGTGTATAGCCTAACACGTAGGCTACACATGGACATGACCACGTGGCCCCATGTGGCGTGTGTCGTGTCCACGAGACACTAGAACACACGCACGACACTGTCTGAAACAGTGTATATCAGTCGAGAAAACTCGACTGATATGGGTCTCGTGTCGACACGTGAGGACACATGGACACCGTGTAGGAACCTAGACACCTAGCCTGACCCTAGGCGAACCTAGGGACACGAGCACGAGACTCCTAGACACTTGTGTCGTGTCCTATACGCGTGTGCATCTCTGCACGACACTGTGACACTGAAACTTACCCGATTATGTATTTTTGACACTGGACACGTCATGTCGTGTTGTGGTGGACACTTAAGGACATGAGGGACACGAGTATACCTAGGGGCACGATTACCAACCTTTAGGTTTGGGTATTAGTTAGGTTTTGTGTGTTGAATTTGGGTTTTCTCCCAAATTACCTTCACTGCACAGGTTTTCCAGTTTAGTGTATTTCCAGATTTTGTAATCCAATTTCAATTTGATTTTTATGCATATATATATGTATATTTATGTATATATATACTGTATATATGTATACATATGTATATGAGAGTGTGGGTATATGTGTATATATGTGTATGTATAGGTGTGTGTGTATATATATATATATATATATGTATATTTTGTGTTTGTGTGTGTGGTTCTCAGTTTTTCTGAGAACACACCCCCCCACTGTCACAGTCACTCTCTCTCACATCTCTCTCTCTTGTTCACTCTCTATCACTCTCACATCTCTCTCTATTATTCTCTCTCTATATAAGTCTATATGCAATATTATATTTGTATGATTATATATGTATATGTATATATATGGAATATATATTAGATATGTATATATATATATATGTGATATGGCCTTGGTATTATATATATGTATTATATAGGTTATATAGTTGGGTATATATTGGTACATATATAATAGGTTCATATATATATATATATATATATATATATATATATATATATATATATGTATATTGATAGGTATATATATAGTAGATTGGCCAATGGTATACATAGTGTATGCCTATAATGTATAGATATAGACACCTATATATAGTGCGTTAGATACTCTAGCCTATGGTTAATTAGTAGCAAGTTAGGATTGACCAATAGGTCTAGTAGACCTAGTTTAACTAGCAAGTTGACCCTTGTTGACCATTGTTGACCAAAGTCAACCATGGGTCAACCTTGACCAAATTGACCTGGAATTGACTTGGATAGACTTAAAAGGACTAGTTGACTAGGTTTGACTAAACCCTAACTAGTTGATTAAGTTTGACCACATGGGTTATATAGATAGCCCTATGTAGATTAAGATATGTATGGGGTTAAGAGGAATACTTAGAGGTTGTGTCATGGTTTGAGTTAGTCTTATGGAGTATTGACTTAGATAGTTGACCATTGACCTAATTACCTTCTTGACTAGTCTTTGTTTGACCCAAAACCTTAGTTAGTCTAAGTTTGACCTAGACTTGACCTAGTTTGACCATATTGACTAGTCTGACCATTGATTGACTAAACCATAGATAACTTGACTAGTTTGGCTAGAATGTTGACCAAGAGTTGACTTTAACCTAGATTAGACTAGTTTGACCTTATTTGACTTAATTTGATTTCCTGTGACCTAGTATGACTTCCCGTGACCTAGTCTGACTGTTAGAGTTGACCGAGTTTGACTTGACCTAGATTGACCTAAAATCATGTAGAATGCATTACAATCTTTATTTCCACCATTTAGATTACATTGTGACTTGTGTTTCTCTGATCAGGAGCCAGACACCTCTCCTCAGACAGCATATTCTCTATAGACATTCATACATCAGGCAAGTACATTCTCTGACCGTTTTATACTTATCAGGATTTATATTCTTGCTCTAGATTACTTTACTTGATGCTGACACGATTGTTATCACGGATTGGTACTATATGGATCTTTTTATGAGATGTTATCCCCTCGGGAGCATCAGATACAGCATGCTTGTGCTTTTCATGAATCATCATGTATCTCTATGCTTTCATAGATTCACGAATCGCTTGTGACCCATGTACTTTCATGTTCACGTAGCCTCTCATGAATCATCCATTTATGGGCTTATCACGAATCTTAACATAACTTGAATGGATCCTTGTGTATTGATTAGGGAAACGGAGGAGTAGAAGTAGACATGTGAATAATTCCAAAGTAGTATAATCATGTATAAACTCAGTAGTGTAATCATGTATAAATTTTAGCCATTCACATGCCTATCTTGTACTCTACGTCACTAGACACTTACAGTTCTCTATATACAGTAGATATTTCCTTTACAGCTATCTCTTTACATCGTATATTTTTCTTCAGCATTTCCTGTATTTTACTCTATTGCATGCTTTATATTTCCTATCATACTATGCACTGCGTGAGATGTATTGTGCTCGTTCCTGTCCTGACTGAACCTGTTGAAAATATTACAGAGGATGAGGAAGAGGCCCTGGTGTCTACCTATTATGGAGCAGGACTAGATGACACTTATGTTGTGGACCCTCAGCAGATCCACCTGCCACTGAGAATGTTGCCCCAGTAGTCTAGGCTAGTTTAGCTAGACAGTCATTTCTATATTATCATTTTGTCTCACATTCTGAGTTGTATTTTGAGATTTTGAGATGTATAGACCCTTAGACTTATTTTGTATATTGGGTTGACATTCTGGATGTTATGTTATCCTAGACACTTAGACTTATTTCATCTATGCTACTGTTCTCTTTGAGTTACTGTCTTTCTATCTATCTTTCATTCTTCTACCCTAGATGTGATTGAGATTGTATTCTGTTATGTCACCTCCATTTGGAGAGTATATACTGTACAGGTACCTTTATATTGTTAGATGATTGACCTAGGACAGCGTTCTACCGTCGACACTGCGGCGTAGGCTGGATGTACCCACTTCTCGCGCCTCTATACAGGGTACGGGTCGTGACAAGGAGCCAGGAACAACTTCTGTCCCTTCCCCAATGCCTGGGCTATCATCGCGAGGGGCTCCTTCCCCTTGTCTACAAGGGAACGTACAGTCCTGGTCAGCCTTACGAGGAGCACGAAAAATCTCATCCGAAGAGAGGAGCAAAGATAACGTACCCGCAGGACCATGAGCCGATTGGACTTGATTCTCATCTAAGTCCCTCATCACGGCTCCAGTCGCAGACATATCCCCCAAAGAAATATCATAGGAAGGACTGATCTTTTGGTCGCCGTCATGGTCTGGGCCTTCACCCTGATCATCCCGTCACTCGACCCTTACAGCTGAGGAAGTCCCGCCCTCATCCATCGGTCGGGGACGAGCATGGGACACTATCATCATGTCCACTTCCTTAGATAAGGAGGCACCTACCTCAGCTACAACCTCAGGGTCCTGTGCAAAGGACAAACACAAGGGTGCGAAAGCCCCTAAAGGTTTGACCAAAACGGCTATGGAGTCTAGGAAGGGATCTACCTCCCGAATAGTAACGGCCAGCGACGCCGTTCCACCTCATCTAGTTTGTAAAGAAGACCTTCTCAAGGGAGGCGAGCCAGCACCCACTTTCTTGTCTCTCTTCAGGGCGGCAGTTTTCTTTTTCCGCTTTAAAGTTGGCTCCTGGGCCAATTCAATTGAAGCTTTCCTCTTCTGAGGAGGATTGAGAGGAGAAGAATCGTAATCTTTCATATCCTCCTTTGGAGACACTGTTGGCTCCCTAAGGATAGCTTTCAGCTGCGGTACTACAACTGGCTTCACGGCGGGAACAACACTCTCCTTCTTATGGCCCTTCGGTGCCATTTTCGCAGTAAGGGGGACAAATCGAGTCCCAGTATCAAGCTATGTTCACAATCATACCGGGGAAGAAAAGTGTTGATATGAACATAAAATTTGGTGGCAACATAGCACAAATGGGTTTCAGGCTTATCCAAGGGCAGAGTGAAGATTGCTCCCATGCACCCAGCATCATAATACATCCAAGCACGTGCCCCGTCAATCAAACTGCCTATCGACTCCAAATGCGGGCTAAAATTTTCCAAAAGGAGCTGGCTGTAGCCAAACTACCGCATGAAATGGCTCGGCAGATATGGCTCCAGATAGGCATGATTCATGTTTTGGAGTACCAAATGCGATGGTCTAAAAAACTGAAGCCAGTGAAATGTGCCAGCAGTCAAACTAGTAGCATGAACTCCCTCATTCACTAAGATATCTCCCGCATTACCACTGCTGGATGGAGGTAATACTCTGAAGAACTCATAGTTCTGCAAGAAGCTTAAAACCTTTCTACAAGCAGGTACACCGGTGACGGTCCAATCCGTATCACGAAATCTATGAAGAAAGTCATCTCCTGCCAATGAGTCCGCCACTGGCCCGACATTCATCAGGGTACAATACAGTAGCAGCCACCCCATCAGGAAATGATACGAAAGTTTGGTCCGGGTGAAGTTAGCCTTGCCGTCAGGAGTCACCGCATTCCTAACAAAATCTCGTAGACCCCGTCCAGTGGCACAGACCATTGCGGAAAGCAATGCAAGATGGTATCCAAACGCCAGCTTCACGGTCGAAAGTTTCATACCCTGACTTATTCTCTCAATGGACCCTGAACCTCCAGGGACTATGCAGTCACGAAGCTAGATCATTAAGAAAGCTGCCAGCACAGCTTTCTCCGACAATGGATATTCGGCTTGACGGCGGTAGTGGCCAATCGGGGACTCAGGATCATTGCTGTCCTCAGTATCCGCCGTATCATAATCTGTCATCTGGACTTCTATATCAGACTTGGTCATAGGTTTTAAAATCGAAAAGGAGGCCGGATCCTCACCTTCTCCTTGAACGAAGATGTAGCCCATCTAAGCTCTCGTACAGGGATTGGGCCCCTCGGTCCTCCCTTTTTTATTAATCCTATGACAGATAAGGAAGTGGCAGAGTAACTCCTTGTATACATCAACCTTATAGAACTGGGGATTCCCAGGACCCTTCCTTTGGTGTGCGTATTGATCGATAGAAAGTTAAACAGATCTAATACGTGTTCTAACCCTTCATAGGCGGAAACTAGGGTTCACGAATTATACCTGCGGCGGAAAGGAGACAAGTAATTCCTGGCAATCTCGAGCGGACGACCCCAAGATCTTCTGCACGAATTCCTTCCTCGAGTTGGAAGTCGTGTTGGCGACGATCTTCCAACCTTTTCTTCTCCTTGGCAGCCCTCTCTTTCTCTCCTTACGTGAATCACGAATTTAGAGAAAGTTTCAGATTTCTAATCAATAATCTGGCGGCCATAGAATAGAGGATATATATAGGCTACGGCAGGGACCATGAGGAGAAATTAGGGTTAGGCCTCCTAACGGATCTGGATATCCCGTGTTCAGCCCGAACACACAATCCAGGCCCATTAACAATAGCTCGATCCACTAATGAGCTATTGTTGCACTACCTCCCTAATCCTAAATTATGTTTGTGGGCTCCTTTTATTATATGCTCGTTTGGCTCCCCATGTTAAGATATCGTATGTCCGTCGATCAAATTAAGTTACTGACAACTATATTGATTCGACATCTTTTATCCTTAAGAAGTACCGCTCAACTTTATTTGTTATATCGAATATAATCTACCTGCAGGGTTTACATGACAATCCTTATGAGCTCCTTAAGAGGACATCATCAACCCGATGTATCGGGACATGGATTCCATTTATAATCAACAGCCCATCATACATACAATGTTATTACCCAATTCATAGAGGTTGTTGATCCGTAATGAATCTCACTCTTTTATGAGTCAAAGTAATGCACACTGCATATACATGTCCATTATTATATTCGGATTAAGAGCACAAGCATCCATAATAACAGAGGTGTTTGTTCTCTTATGTAGTCAGTACAAAGAGAACAACCTCAAGTGGTCCTGTTCAATACACACAAAGTGTACTAGTATAAACCTATAGTCAAGATAGACTAATACCAGATTACACACAACCTTTCCAATAGATTGTCCAAGTCCATCTAGGTTGTGAACTATTTATATACTCCATAGGAAACTGATAATATGATCTTCTGAGTGACACCACACACCATATTATCTACAATATAGAATATCAGACATTTGCATTAACACTTGCAACAAATACAATATGCAAACATTTGCCCATATAATTCTCATTCAAAATTTAAGGAAATAAGGTTACTACAAAAGTGATGCTTTTAGTATATAACCCTAACACAACCATCTCAGAGTTTTCATTCTCCAGATCTCGGAGCTCTTCATCACAAGGCACGTACTCTTTATTCGGCTTCGTGCCCCAAGGAAGCTTCGACACTTTCTGTATCTCGTGGAGAGCCAATCCCATCTCCCCACCCGGAGTAAAGAAGGTACAGGTGTGAAGGTTATACAACTCCGCCAAAGAGATAAACATTGGCCAGTTGACCCTTACACCATATTGAGTGGCCCTAATAGCATAGTAAAGGCCAGCAGTCTTCAGGCTGGCTTCATACGTGGAAAGCACCCAGCCAGTGAGGTTGCTCAAGAACGAAGATGGATACCTCCAGCCTTTCATCCGTATCTTCCCTACGCGATACGTCACGTCCTCCGTCATCACCAAATTACAAAGTGTGTCGCTTACAAAGTGTGTCAGCGACATAAGGATGAAGGTTAGTCGGAATGTTGTTCACTACGGCACCAGGTTGCAGTCCTCTCGTAGAGTAAGATATAGAGCCCCGGACACACTTGAAAGTGTCTTTCTTTCGATCGCTTGAGACGAACTGTATTCTTCCAAAAATGACCCCGGGGATCTCAGGAGTTAGCTCCCACTTCATCTGTCGTCGCACGGCTAAGACAGTAAAAGCAGACAAAGGATACTGACGCTTTATCGACGGTAGCCATATCTTCTGATTGTTCGGACGGATCACCATTGGGTTTCTCAAGTGTATGGTCTCGCCATATTCAAACCCCACACTGTCACCGAACAGGAAGTACGGCTTCTTGAAATGACGTGCCCCTCCAAGCAAGAACTTCTCATCATTAATCATCTTCCTCAAGAAGGTCTTATCCTGTTCAAGTATGGTGAGTGTCCATTCCGTAGGCTGGTTTTGACTGATCGTGGCTTGAACCTTGCTGATCATATTTGTTATAAGACTTGTACCGAGGACTTGATAAGCAGAGCCAAAGGGGATTCCCTCAAGCTCCGAGACAAACATGTTTACTGCAAGGACAAAAGAGAAAGTCAGACTCAGAATCTGTAGGAAAAACTAAGTGCTGAAGGATTTTATGCACCCAAAGGGCTATGCGCCCAAAGGGTCATGCGTCCAAAACAAATATGTGGGCACATAACATACAACAGTTATGTTGGCATATAACATGCAACAGCGTGTGGGCACATAACATGGCAACATATAGGCGTATGGCATACCACAGTGTGGGCACATGACTTCTGTGGGCGTAAAAGAATGCTCACAAAAGCATGTTGCCTTAGGTGCATGTGCCCAGACAGAAGAAAAGTCTGAGCGTCGCAAATTAACGTTCGAGACTTTGTTTTTTGAGGCCTGCCCTCATCCAAAATTGGGTCCTGGACTGGCGAGGACGCTGCCATTGGAGGAGAGCCACTCGGTGTAGCCCCCTTGCCTTTCGCAGATCTCTTGGCGACCTTGGGAGACATGGTTCGTAAAGAAAAGAGATGAAGAGTCTTTTTGAAAGTTCAAAGAGAAATGAGAATAATAAACTTTCTCTCCCTTTTCAAGCCTATTTATAGGCATGGGCCACTTCCAATGCACCCACTATTTCCTATGCGCCTATGTGCCCATTGCGTACTATGCACCCACGATGGCTTATGCGCCCACATGAAGATCCAGTCTTTTGTACACTATACGACTGCCACTTGCAGACATGGATAACGTATGAAGGATGGACCTCTTCAAATTCCACCCGATGAATCTGTCAGTTCAGATTTTTCGAGAAAGATCTCAACAGCCGTCTCTCTGACAGGCTGGCCAAACTCTATGCGCCCAGAGAGAGAGCCGTGCTATGTGCCCACAGTATCACGAATAGACAGTCCATACTTCTTTCAAAGTATTTCGAACTCGTTCAAGTATCAAAAATTTTGAAGGGGGTCTTGTAGAAGCATAAAAATTTTAGCAATGAAGGCTTATGTACCCAAGCCAATGAGGACATATACGCCTAAATAAACTTATATGTGCCCAAGTCACCCTGTGAAGCTTTATGCGCCCAAAGTCACCCTGTGAAGCTCTATGCTCCCAGGTCACCCTATGAAGCTTTATGCGCCCAAGACAAACTCCCCCAGAAGGAGGGCACATAGCCCTATTTCAGGCTATGTGCCCAAGCGAGGACATCCCCTGACTCGGTCAAACCCACGATCAAATCGAGCACCGAAGCGTACGACCACGTCAGTCTCCACAAGCAGTCGTGCACTGAAGAATGCGGCCACGTCCGCACTACGATCAACCTACGACTATGCAGCCTGCATGTACCTACATCTTATACGCCCAAAGCAGGACCATGCACCCATATAAAAACCAGTGTATTTCCTTATGTGGGCGCATAACATCATTCCAGCTCAAAAACAACTATAAAAAGGGGTCTCATCGCTCTTCAAAATACATAACGGAGAGCATTTTCAAGAGCCAAATTGCTGTACTTCTTGCCAGTGAGCCGAAAGTTAGCAATTTTCTTAGGTTTTATTCGACTTTTGTAACCGGAGTGTCAACGGAGTAAAGGAGCAACTGTCGCTCGATCTCCATCGTCCCATTCCCCAGAATTCTTTTTTTGTACTCGGGGATCCTCAGTGCAGGATCTCTCAGACGTACTCGATTTGTGGTGCCTTGCGCCAATAAAGAAAAGACAATATTTCTTCTTTTTTTGTGTCCAGAGCAACGGTCTTCTATTTATCTTTTGAAATTGAAGGTTCGATCAGCGTATATGAACGATCGATTAGATTGCTGCCATTCTTAACTCGTGGATCGGTTTCGTAAGTGACTCTTCTCTATAAATTATTTCTTTGATTCCAAAAGGCTGAACCTTACACTGAATCCCTAATTCAGATATGTTGCTTTCGCGATTATGGGTTGGACGAATTGTTCCTGGATCAAGCAGAGAATTGGTAAGTTTTGAATTGTGATCCTTCATCTTCTTGTTGATTTTTTGTATGGATCGATTAGTAAAATCGTGTTGGCATCATTGTTTTGATTCAAGTATTCTGGACATTTTCCTTGTTTGATTTCTTGTTCTTTGGATCTTGATCAAAGTTGTGGTGAGTTTTGATTGTTTTCATAATTTTTGGATAAAAAACAATTCAAATTGAACTTATGTTTCTGTACTCTTTTTCTTGGACATCACCTCATCGATGCAATGCCTAAACCAGCTTGTCTTACTATTTTGGACACGAGAAGCTACTAGATCGGTTCGAGGACACCCGGATACGGTTGGACACTCAAACCCTTTCGAGATAACTCTGATCAAATTTTCTCTAAATCCTACTTTGATTAGAATGGGGAGTATGTATATTGAGATCAGATTGAACTGGGATGCGGACACGAGATGGTGTTTTGACACAAGTGGCAAACATGGGAGAGTAAGTCTGATGGAAGGATAGAGTTGTAACTGTAGGTTTCTGACCGTTAGGTTGATAGTTCAAATTAGGATGAGTTGGCATGAATGTTATTGTGTTTGAATAACAGTTGAAATTGATAGCTGGTATGTTAGGATACTCTGGAACTTGTATTACTGCTCTACTAACCACTTGGACCCGACCTAAATGTGTCTACTACAAGGACTGAATGATCATGGGAAGAAAATTGTGACTTTAGTGTCAACAGCAAGATGATATAGTGAGTCCTTAGTCTATTAAGCATTCTAACCAATTCGTAAATTATTTAGTGGGTTAATATTGGTGAACCTTATTGATTTGGCTAACCGAGACTAAGAAATTAGAACTAATTGAGTTGGTAAGATTGGAAGGCTTAGAGTAGATTAGAATTAATTAAGATAATATTATTTCTTTATATAGTTTGTTAGGATAAGAATGATAGAACTGTGGTGATATAAACATATTATTCTTGAAAAGTAGAATAGTTGACTCATTTAGAATGTTATTAATTACAATTTCCTATTCATAGGTGATCTAGAGATTTGACCAAAAACCCGAAAGAAAGGAAAGTACTCGTACTCGATCATCACATGCATGCATTCAAATTGCACTTGACTTGCTTGTACTTTATTTCACTTGATTACGTTCGTATCATGTCGTGTCGGGGAGGGAAGAACACCTAACGGCATGTAGTCACCTAAGCCTGAGCATGTATTTGATTGGAGTATAGGCACGATATACCTTATACCATTCTTGCACGCTAGTATATCGGCGCCCTGTACGACACGCTTGTTTACTTGACTGCTAGTATATAGTACACGGTATGCCTTATTATTGACATGCCTGATAGCTTACCATTGTTATATGCCTTACTCCTAGTAGCTAGCGTAGCGTACATGGTATGCCTTACTATACACTTGACTGATAGTATGCCATTGTACTATACTCTTGACTTGAGCCCTACATGCTTGACGGTGTTCTTTGCATATTCATATAGTTAGTGCATTTGTCATTTACTTTCCTTTTCTATATTTATTAATTTTATCATTCTATTGATATTCCGTGATTGGTTGAGATACTTGTACTTTGCTTATTTTCCTGACAGGATTGTTGATTACAGGTGAGGTGGATCTTTAGATTGCCATGGCTAGCATTGGAGCTCACTGTATATTGATATATAGATTCATGTATATGAGATTGAGTAGATGTATTTGAGTATATGTTGTTGTTAGATAGCATTTATCTTTTACCAGTTTTGAGCCCGGTCGTTCATGTATAAGTTTTTAATAATTGTATAGTAATCTATGATGATTGGTAGTGGATAACTCATGATAGATGATGTGATGATAATATATAGAGGATGACTAGACTAGATTGCTCACTACTGCTGTCAACGATGGTGTAGGCCGAGCATGACTCGGCCCGTACCCGATTATTCGAGAGCGGGACGTGACATGTTGTGCAAGTAGTAAGAAGATTGAATACATTTATGTTTATAGCACAATAAAATGCATGCATTACTTTTGTATCAAGGCTAGCTACCTTCTTCTCTTCCTCCGTGTAACTATAATAAGGCTTGTTAATAATAGAAAAAGTGAGAATATAGGTGATAGTAGGCTTTTTGTAGCCATTGATGATAATTGACCATAAGTCAAGGTCTACCGACTTCAAGTACAAGCTTATCCGTTTTTTTAATATGTGTAGTTGGTTCCATTAAATAGCGGGAGTCTATTTGTGGATTGCCTTCACCAGTGAACATTGATTTCATGGTTGTCCATATGTACTCTCTAGATTGTTATGTATATGTATAACCTACTCTGATACCAATTATAGGAGCAGTTGGTATGAGCAGCGATATCTATATAATAAGCACCCATTTTGATACCAATTATAGGAAACTGGAATTGGAGGGTAACAATTGATAATAAGGATATACTCTAAGGATGTTAAGCCAAATAATAGAGTCCTTATTCTGATACCAATTGTAGGACCATTGCGCACCTCTAGAGGGGAGGGGGTGAATAGTGTGCGTGCGTGTGCATCATAAATTATCACCAATTAAAATTTAAGCAGCTATATACTATGGTAGATATATGAAAGTTAATAAAATACAATAAAGTAAGAGTTAAGAAATTTAAACTCAGTGATACAACGATGTATACCAATTTTTCTCTGAGAGGACTAGTCCAGTCTCGAGTACTTCTATTCGATGTTAATCAACTATGGCACAAGCTTTAACTGAGTGCTTGAAACTCTTACAACATCGTGCTTGGCAACAAGTGCACAACCAACTTCACAACACCATGCTTGGTGACGAGCGCACGACCGACTCCACAAACTTGATTTTGAAAATTAGAATATTTGCTGAATTGCAACCTCTTATACAACTCTCCAGAACCAAAACTCTAGATCGAACAAAAATGTACTGGCTTTGGCTAAGAGTGGTATAGGATTTGTTTGAAAGCCTTTTCTTAAGAAAAATACTTAAGAATAAATAAAGAAGAGAAGAAATGAGTGATTTGAAATGGTGAGAATTCTCCAATATTTATAGTATTTTTGCTGACCGAACTCGGGCAGAGTTCAGATCAAAAAATCTCGCATTCGAACGTTGTTGGAAGATTTAAAGGGATTTTAAAACTAAATTCAAACTGACCTACCCGAACTTGGGCCGAGTTATGTCCGAGTTCTGCCTAGGTTAGGTCAGAACTTTTGGACCAAATCTATTGGGTTTTGGACTTTTTGGATGTGTGGACTTTTTAGATGTGGATATGTAGGCTTATTTTTGTAGACTGAGAATAGCTAAGCCCGTACGATCCGATCAATCTTACATTATTCCTAGACTCAATAAAAGATCAAATACATAAATAAATATAAGAAACCAAGAACCCTTTGATGATGCCTTTATTCTGATATTTAAGCAGACTTGAAGACGTATTTTTCTTGATGGAAGTTGTCCAAAGATAAACAGATCTGAAAATCTAAATACCTTTCGGGGGCTTCACCATCAAACCCCTACGGCGACCCCCGTCTGCTGACCGGGTAGCGAAATCCCCGATGCGAGGTCCCGGATAGGTCGCTAGGCGGTTCAGAAAAATCTTCTTGTATAACATCGTCTTTGGCTCATTAATAATTCTTCATTGCATATGTCCTGGTTTGATCATGCTTACTACTTATCTGCAAGTACATGTTAGATGAACAAAATAATATGATACAGTACGATACAAGCATATCAATCTGATATAGTGAACATTAGGACAATGCTAAGTTTATGTAGCAACATGATAATGAGTACATGAATATTAGTGACGTCAATATGTTAAACTTAACCAATTAGCCATATTCAAAAATATGATACAATCATTAGGCTAACAGCCTTTTGCTTCCTCTTAGAGTCTCCAGATTGCACCAGATTGGCCTTAGCCATCTATTTGGACAAGGTGTCCAAGTCGTTTTGAGCCCCTAGCTCATCTCCAACATGAATCTAGTCATACCAAAATATGTCAAATTAGCGACGAATTTAGTGACGCCAGTTGAAAACGTCGCTATGTTTTGTGTATTTAGCGACGTATGTAAATGACATCGCTGAACGTCACTATCAACGACGTTTAGCGACTAGTAGCGACTGTAATTATAGTTTGGAAAGAACAAGTTGTTATGTAGTCACAAAATGTTACTAATGTATTTTATTCAACGACGTTTGGCAACATTTAATCATATCCGTCGCTATACGATTACTAAACAGCGACGTCTAGTGACGTCCCATATAGTCGTCGCTAAAAACGTTCATTTAGGGTTCTGGGAACCCGATCGATTTCATTTTATTTCCCAAATTTTTATTCTTTCGCCGTGCGCTCTCGTTTCTCTCCCCTCCCCCTCTCGTCTCCGACGAACGCTCCCCCCGACGAGCTCCTCCCCTCTGGCGAGGCCTCCCTCCGACGACCCCTCCCTCCGGCGTTGCCTCCCCCCGACGATCGCTCCCTCTCGTTTCTCTCCCTCTTCCTCCGGCGTTGCCTTCCTCCCTCTCCTCTCCGGCGACCGCTCCCCCCTGGTGACCTCGACGTCGCTCCTCCACCGTTGAACCCCTCGTTCCTTGCTCCGCTCCGACGACCCCTACCCGATCCAGTCCAGGTATACCTAAACCTAATCCTATCTCCCACTGACACGTTACAGACATTTTCAACCTGTGAATATCGATTTTATACACACACACACACATTTTCAACCTAAAATCTGAGAACAGTGACACCGATTTTGCGGCTTTACTCTTAATTAAGGAAATTACAACGAATCAAAAGTTTTGCTGCTGTGCAAGTGTTATTCTGTCTAATGAATTGGACGTATGTGGTAAGAAGTTGGTCAAGCATGAAATGGAGTCTATGCTAACATTGGAGATGCACCTATTATGATACATGTGGATTTATTTTATTTAGGCCATTTTGTTGTGAGTTATGTTCTAGAAAGAGTGAACGATGGCTATTGTCACAAAAGGATCATTGTCAGGTCTGTTATTATCAAACTTGAATTTGGATTTGCGAGGGACTTTATTTCATTTGTATTCTATATCACCAAGAAATGCAACGGGTCTAATATAATATGACGGTGGTAGCGTACAAATTGATTAACCTTTTGAATGGGTCGACCTTAAAAGTCCTCCTTGTACTTGGGAAGATTATAATCTAGGAAAGTATTATATTCTTTGGAAGACCGTGTCTTACACTATGGTGGTATCTAGCCCTTTTTATACACTTTAGCAGTATTTGACAAGTTATCTATTGCAAGAATCATACATGTATAAAAGCTCGAAGTCTTGAATAAGGGAATTTATTTAATTTTGTCTTTTGAAAATAATATATATTTGTCATGCGCCACCAATTCTTAAGACTACCACATTAGCATGGGACTCGCACAACAAACAAAGCTCTTTCGCATACGAAGCCCCCGTGGAAAACAGTTGTCCCCAATGTCCAAGGTGTAGGGGGTAGCTGTAGGATAACATGCGACATAAATGTTGAGCTTACAAATTACAATCGAATATTTTAGCTCTAACATTCTCCAAATTAGAGTCAAAGAAAGTTGAATTCAAGATAATAGGCTGTCAGCCCTTGTTTTTCAAAATTAGTTAAATTAGTGCTAATTGGTTGCTAATGACATGATTAGCTTTAAAATAATTTATTATGATTTTTAGGAATTTTTCTAGAATGTTTAAATGATTTTTAAATGAGTTTTAATAACTAAAATACTATTTTGCAATTTATTAAAATGTTTTAATATAGTTTTGTAATTTATTAAAATATTTTAATAGCAGTTTGTAAATACTTAAATTGTTTCAGTGTTAGTTTGTAATTAACTAATTGTTTTAATGCGGAATGCAAATTACTATTTGCATTCAGTCATATTAGGGACCTATTTGCAAATACCTAAAATCCTAGGAACCTTAATGCAAAACCTAATCCTACCCACCCCCGACGACCGGCCAGCTGCCGACGACCGGCCAGCTGCCCCCCGCCATTTTCGGCCGACCTAGGCCCTTCGACCGACCTCTCACCCCTATAAAATGACCCCCTCACTCTTCCCAACCCAACCACCACCACCACGACCCATCTCCGCCCAGCTCCGCCCATTTTCCCTCACCATTTACCCTCGCCTAAACCCTAGCTCCGACGAACCCCCGTCCAGCCTCCACAGTCGTCGTCGTCGTCTTCAACCACCATCGATCGATTTGCCGCACTGAGGCGAGTCCGGCGCCACCTGAGCGCTACCGCCACGACGTCTCCTCCGCCCAGTCGCCGTCCCAAATAGCCCGTTCGACTTGGACACGTACGTGTCTTTATGTATCTCGTGTCCTATTGTGTCTCGTTTTCACTTATGGGACTCGCCAACACACGACGACTCTGGTGGTAAGTGTGGACGCGGCAAACTCGTGTCGTACATGTCGTAAATGACCCGGACACTTGGACTCGACTGTATTTCGTGTCCTTAACTGTCAGGACACGAAGAAATGTTATCGGGTTATAACCCGTTAACTTAAAACCAAAATATAACTAAGTTAAACCATTTCCTAACAACGAGCCCGAGTTGGCCTACTAGTCAGTGCGTGCGAATTTAAACCCTCCCCTCTGCTCAGTGACCCGAGTTCGAGCCTCAGTATATGTATATACGTATATGTATATATTATATATATACGTATATGTATATATTATATATTTATTTCTTTATATATATATATATATATATATATATATATATATATATATAAAATAAAAAAAATATTTCCTTATATATATATATATATATAAATATATATATGTTATATATGTATATGTATGTATACATAACTATTTAGCCTCTATAATTTACGTAATATTTTACATATATTATACTTTAATATATGTAAATATACTTTTCATATTTATATGACTACTATGTATAATTTCACATATTTAAAATATTAGTATTTATTATGTACTTTTACCTCTTTGTATTTTTGTGTATTTTACTTACTGCAACCATTTGATGTCTAAGCCTAGCATGAGTTTTTGGGCTCAAATATGTTTTCACACATTCAAGACATGTACAAGTCATATTGGACTTGATTCATGGCCTTGGGTCCTGTGTTTGAACTCTGGTTCAAATTATGTACATGGACAAAATATGCAAATAATTAATTATTTAATTTCAGTTTGTGTACCATAGTATGTTTTGAATTTCTAAAAATACTTTAATTACTATTAAAATTCTGGAAAAATAGTATTTAGATACTATGTTAATTTAGCTAATTTATCATAATTTTTACAGTATTTAATTTACAGTTTTGCCACTATTTTGGTATATGAAACCAGAACTCATTTTCTGCGTACTTATGAAAACTGATTTTTGTAAAATACATGTATTGGTTAATAAATTCCAGAAAAATTATAATAAATTTCCATAATTAACAAGAATCATTTTGGTACTTTATTTTATGCAAAATTGAGCTTTTTGTCTATCTCAAAAATTGTTGGAACATAATGAACAATTAATTTATTTATTGAATAATTACGACTTGCAACTTTTTGTGTTATTTTGAGTTTTAGTCGTAATGAACCTCACCCCACACTAGTGTAAAGATCCTAGAAAGTTAGTTATAGTATTGTGTCACCCCACATTGATCCCCTATACTAAAGTCGCCTATTTGGCTAGGTGTCCAATCAGAAAGTCGTATTGCACCACTAGTGTCTTAGTGTTTAACTTAGTATAAAAACTAAGTTATGTATTTATCTCTACAGTGACGAGTTACTAGACATCTATAGCATTTTTATTGCCTACTTTGCTTTGCTAGAGGTAAGTACTTTCTACGAACTTTACATACTGCTATAACAATGAACTGCGATTTACCAACCATGTTAAATGCTTGATCCTTGGGGTAGCAAGTTAAAACCTTACATATTGTATTACTTTCAGTCTGTGCCATGTTTACGGACAGTATCTCATATCTCTCACATGTTTAAATAACAGGGTTAAGGAGAAACTGTTAGTAGTGTACGTGATCATGACCCCCTTCTCCGTATGTATTTACCGCGCTCGGTAACATTCTATATATGACCTTGCCGTATGTTCTGATCCCGCGTTTGTGTATGGATATACACCGATACCGTTCGTGCACGTATGTGCATGCCAGAAAACTTGATATGTACCGTTGTACATCCTATTTACCTATTGACCGATTACGTACATACTACGGTTTTAAACTTTTAAACTATATATTGTCATTTCTAAAAAGAACCAATTAAACCATGATATGCCATGATTCCAGTTTATTACATTTCTGTTCATGCTTCGTATATTTAGTTTACTAGAATCAGTACTTGCTTCCCGTCCTGACAGGATAACAGTTATAGGTATCCTTACTGAGGAGGAGTTGCTCTGTGACCCATATTATGGAGTTACTGCCGAGGACCAGGCTTTGTCTTACGAGGATGTACCTGCGGGAAACCTCGTCTAGTTTGTGATGATGCTCGGGACATTTAGTGTAGTCATATATTAGACTACGTATTTTGTAACTGGACCTGTATCCAGTTTTATATTTCAGACTTGTACTTGGACTTATTACTATATACGACGACTTTTGTGTTTGGAGCATTTGTGACTTTTATTTACTTATAGAACTGTTAGCACATTTAGTCTTATCTTGTTATCTCTAGAACAGCTTACTGTGCTTTATCTCAAGCGTAGGCTGGACATGACTCGGCCCGGCCCAACAATTTGGGTAGCGGATCGTGACATATTTTTAGTGGTGGCCCACGCAGGTCCTGACTAAATTGTTTGGTTACGTTATTGTACCAAGCATGCCTGCAATTAGGAACTTAAGGTAATTAGACAACATTAGGAATGATGCTTAGAACACCTAGAGGAATACTAGGATTGCAACATAGGAAATACATCACATACTTGCTATTATAATTAGATTTTCTTGCCTATGATTGTTTACTTTAAAGTGTCCTATATAAGTCCTTTTTATTGTAATTAGATGGTGCTTACTCGTTCATCCCAGTATGTCACACCTGAGAATGGCACACTCCCCATCCAGTCAGTTGACTAGTTGACTGATACACCCCCACCTCCACCTACCATATTCCTCCACTCCACAAATCCACAAACCGAGATGCCTCCACCACCTTCCTCATCACAGTCCCAGCAGGACCCGATACTTCCACCACCCCCTATCACTATACCTACCCAGGCTTCCGTTACACTCGAGGGAACCAACTGCTCACTCTGATCCAGGGGTTCCTAACAACCCATCAGGAGCAGACCACCCTACTCCGCCAGAGCATGGAGCGTTCTGGGGAACGTACCGTGGTCCCACCACCTGTAGAGCCGCGACAGAGAGCGGGGATGATCAAGGACTTCATGGGTCTGAACCCCAAGGAGTTCTCAGGGACTGAGGGCATAGTAGTAGCAGATGACTGGCTAGACTTGGTAGAGAGGAAGCTCCTTGGAGTTAGGATGCCGGATGACCTCCAGGTCGAGGCAGCGGGATTTTTGCTGATAGACTTGGCAGGAGTTTGGTTCTGGAATGAGCCGTTATTTGCGAGAGGGAGGGCCACTTGGGATCAGTTCAAGACCCAGCTCAAGAATAAATTCTTCTCGACCACCGCTAGAGTAGCCATGGGGCTACGATTCCAAAACATCCAGCAGGGGAACCGTTCTGTTGACGAGTATGCGGCAGAGTTTAGTCGCCTGAGCCGTTTTGCTCCTAGTCTAGTTGCTGACCCTGAGGAGATGACGCGTAGGTTTTCCCATGGTCTAGTTCTAGACATTGGCATTCTTATAGTGGCGAACGGTATGACTAACTACTACCAGAGCCTAGAGTTGGCCCGGAGCATTGAGGAGCATCTTCTGTCTTGCAAGAGGCCGGCTTCTGTACACCTCGAAGGACCGTCCAAGCGTCATGCTTTCCAGCAGACAGTACCGATGCCGCACCAGCAGACTTACCGTCCGCCTACACCACATCATCTGATCCCGCCAGTTTGAGCCCCGGGACCCCGACAGCAGCAGAAGGAAACCTTGTGTAAATTCTGTAAAAGGGTAGGCCATGACTCTTTCATTTGTAGGAAGAGGTTGGGGCAGTGTTTGGCTTGTGGGTCTGTCACCCATCAGCTACAGACTGCCTAGTAGCGAAGACTAGAAGGCTGCTTTCGACTCAGCAGCAGAGGTTTGGGCAACATCTGCAGCAGCAGAAGGGACCCTAGGGAAAGGCGTATAGCCTAGCTCTTGAACCGGAGCAGGAGTAGGTTTCGGAGCCAGATTATTTGGTTGACGTCATCACAGGTCATATTTATTTGCATACTTTTTTAGCTCTATGCTTGTTTGATTCTGGTGCATCTCATAGCTTCCTGTCATTAGAGTTTTTGCATAAACACCATTTAGTAGCTACACCTACCGAGGAGATCAGTAGAGTAATGACGGGAGGCGGACCAGTGCCCATTAGAGCTATCTATAGATGCTCTATTACTATAGCCGGGAGAGAGTTCAGGGGACGATTCTTTGTGATGCCACTCCCCGGTTATGATATCATATTGGGGATGGACTGGCTTAGCTATGCCCATGCAGCTGTAGACTGTCATGAGGGTAGTATTCTGTTCAGTCCCCCAGGTACAGCATCGTTCAGTGTGAGGAGGACAAGACCGGAGATCAGCCTAGAGCCGAACTGTTGTGCGACAGTTGGGGAGTTAGCACCGCCACACCCTATCGTTAGGGAGTTTATGGATGTATTCCGAGAGGATATTCCAGGACTTTTGCCTGACAGAGATGTGGAGTTCACCATAGATTTTGTACCGGGTTCATTACCAGTATCCCGAGCTTGCTATAGAGTGAACCCCAAGGAGGCCGTAGAGATGAAGGAGCAGATTGATGACCTGTTGAAAAAGGGTTTCATTCGATCTAGTGCTTCTCCATGGGGAGCGCCAGTGCTCTTTGTGCTTAAGAAGGATAGTACAGTTCAGTTGTGTATTGACTACCGGGCGTTGAATGCCATCACCATTAAGAACAAATATCCTCTGCCCAGGATAGATGATTTGTTCGACCAGTTGAGTAGGGTGAAAGTATTTTCCAGGATAGACTTGAGATCCGGGTGCCATCAGGTAAAAGTCAGGGCTGCAGACATCCAGAAGACGGCGTTCAATACGAAGTACGGGCAGTACGAGTTTCTGGTGATGCCATTTGGTCTCACAAATGCGCCAGCTGTCTTTATGAATTTGATGATTAAGACATTTCACCAGTATCTGGATAAGTTTGTCGTTGTGTTCATCGACGACATCCTGATATACTCGAAGACGTCGGAGGAGCATGCAGAGCACTTGCGGATAGTTTTGGGGATTCTGAGGCAGGATAGATTGTATGCCAAATTGTCGAAGTGCGAGTTCTTTTTAGACCGAGTGGAGTTTCTCGGCCATGTAGTTACTGGAGAGGAGATCTCGGTGGATCCCTGGAAGATTGCTGCAGTTGAGACATGAAAGGCTCCGACGTTAGTTTCAGAGATCAGGAGCTTTCTGGGTTTAGCCGGCTATTATAGGAAGTTCGTCCAGGACTTTGCTAGGATAGCTGAACCCATGACGAAGCTGACGCAGAAGGATGCAGAGTACATCTGGTCAGAGGACTGCCAGGCAACATTTGAGGAGCTGAAGAGGAGGCTGACGACCGCTCCAGTTCTGACATTACCTTCAGGATCTGGAGGTTTCATCATATACAGCGATGCTTCTGGGAAGGGGCTAGGATGTTTCCTACAGCAGCATGGGAAAGTGATTGCTTATGCATCTAGGCAATTGCGGACTCATGAGCAGAACTATCCTACCCAGGACCTAGAGTTAGCTGCGGTGATCTTTACACTGAAGTTCTGGAAACATTGCTTATACGGAGAGCGTATGGAAATCTTTACTGACCACAAGAGCTTGAAGTATGTGTTACGCAGAAAGAGCTGAACATGGGGTAAAGACGATGGTTGGAGTTGATGAAGGACTTTGACATCGATTTACAGTATCACCCCGGGAAGGCAAATGTGGTGGCGGATGCGCTGAGCAAGCATCCGATGGCATGGTATCTGATGATAGATCGACATTTACGGGAAGATCTGGAGAATCTCGGTATCAAGATAGTTCGGCCAGGATCAGTGATACAGATGATAGCGCTTGACATTCAGTCATGTTTGATGGAGCAGATCAGGGAGGCACAGTCTACAGATGAGAGCCTTCACAGACTTCGGGCCCAGGCTTTAGCTGGATTACTGGATGACTTTACTGTAGCAGAGGATGGATCCTTGAGGCATGGCAGCCGATTGTGCGTGTCGAAGGAAGAGCTGGTAGAGGCAGTCTTGTAGGAGGTGCACCGATCGAGATATTCTATTCACCCTGGTGCTAACAAGATGTACCATGACTTGCAGGAACATCTTTGGTGGCATGGAATAAAGAGGGATGTATCACGTTTCATCTCGATATCCCTAGTTTGCCAGCAGGTCAAGACGGAGCGCCAGAGGCCAGCTGGTCTGTTACAGACGTTACCCATTCCCGAGTAGAAGTAGAAACATATTACGAAGGACTTCATCTCAGGGCTTCCTCGTTTCCAAGGAGGGAATGATGCCATTTGGGTCATCGTGGCCAGGCTGACGAAGTGTGCGCACTTCATACCCTTCAAGGTTGGGCTTTCCACCGAGAAGTTGGCAGAACTATACATGCAACAGATAGTATGCTTGCACGGAGTACCAGTGAGCATCGTGTCGGACAGAGACAGCAGATTCATGTCCCACTACTAGAGGAGCTTGCTGGAGGAGTTGGGCAGTCGGCTCAAATTCAGTACGGCATACCACCCGCAGACAGATGGGCAGTCCGAAAGGACGATACAGACACTGGAGGATATGCTGAGGACTTGCGTGCTGGACTTTGGCGGATCATGGGAGAGCCATCTGTACTTGGTAGAGTTTTCATATAACAACAGCTACCAAGCCAGCATCGGTATGTCTCCCTTCAAGGCACTTTATGGATGACGATGCCGCACACCGCTCTTTTAGGATGTTATCGGGGACAGAGTTATGCTTGGGCCAGAGATGATCACGGACGCAGCAGAGAAGGTCGGGATGATCAGAGACAGGCTCAGAGTAGCTCAGGACAGGCAGAAACACTGGGTCGATGCTAGTCGCAGGCCGATGAAGTTCGCTGATGGTGATATTGTGCTTGTGAAGATATCACCTACTAGAGGGACGATCCGGTTCGGACGAGGAGGCAAGCTGAGCCCAGATACATCGGGCCATTCGAGATACTTGGCAGGATCGAAGAGGTACCTTACAGGGTTGCACTTCCACCCAATCTAGCAGGAGTTTACGATGTCTTTCACGTATCCCAGCTGAGAAGATATGTTCCGGACCCCAGCCATGTGCTAGATCATTCAGAGTTGGAGATCGGGCCGAGCCTTTCTGTTACTGAGCAGCCAGTAGAGATATTAGACGAGAGAGAGAAGAGGCCGAGGAACAAGGTTATACCCTTAGTACAAGTAGCTTGGAGCCATCACTCTCCGGATGAATCTACTTGGGAGAGGGAGTCGGACATGAGGGAGAGATACCCTTACTTGTTCGATCCAACCGCTGCGAGGGAACCACCCATTCCCGCTTGATACCTTAGAGGTTAGTTTCGATCATAGCCTTAGTCGTTTGTTGCATTTCTTGTTATGTTAGAAAATTGTAGGGTCTTCAATCCTGTGAATTTCGAGGACGAAATTTTCTAAGGAGGTAAGACTTGTCAGCCCTTATTTTTCAAAATTAGTTAAATTAGTGCTAATTGGTTGTTAATGACATGATTAGCTTTAAAATAATTTATTATGATTTTTAGGAATTTTTTTAGAATTTTTAAATAATTTTTAAATGAGTTTTAATAACTAAAATACCATTTTGCAATTTATTAAAATGTTTTAATATAGTTTTGTAATTTATTAAAATGTTTTAATAGCAGTTTATAAATACTTAAATTGTTTCAGTGTTAGTTTGTAATTAACTAATTGTTTTTAATGCGGAATGCAAATTATTATTCGTATTTAGTCATATTAGGGACGTATTTGCAAATACCTAAAATCCTAGGGACCTTAATGCAAAACCTAATCCTACCCACCCCCGACGACCGGCCAGCTGCCGACGACCGGCCAGCTGCCCCCCGCCATTTCCGGCCGACCTAGGCCCTTCGACCGACCTCTCACCCCTATAAAATGACCCCCTCACTCTCCTCGACCCAACCACCACCATGACCCATCTCCGCCTAGCTCCGCCCATTTTCTCTCACCATTTACCCTCCCCTGAACCCTAGCTCCGATTAACCCCCGTCCAGCCACCACAGTCGTCGTCGTCTTCAACCACCACCGATCGATTCGCCGTACTGAGGCGAGTCCAGCGCCACCTGAGCGCCACCGCCATGACATCTCCTCCGCCCAGTCGCCGCCCCAAATAGCCTGCTCGACTTGGACACGTACGTGTCTTTATGTATCTCGTGTCCTATTGTGTCTCATTTTCACTTATGTCACGACCCGATCCCAAATAATTGGGTCGAACCAGATCATGCCCAGCATGCATCGTTGTTGAGACGGCGGCAATAAGCTGTTCAATTAGCAGGTAACCATACAACAACATCTATATTTGTCACAACTCAAATTCGGGGAATGAAACTTTATTAAACTTGAAATGAAATACAACTGGAATTGAAATGAACTGAAATAAATAACAGAGTCTAAAATAAACAACAATGCTGAAAAAAAAGCTATCTAATCAGCCAGTTCATCGGCCTCAGTCCCAACGTCCTCCAATGGGGACTCTGGCAGCACTACTGGGTACAGAACAGGGTCGTAGTAGCTGTGGTATAACAGCTCATCATCCTCATAGTCCCCTAAAAATATATCTCCAGTCAGGAGGGAGCAAAGTACAATTCATGCTAATTTAAAACAGTTAAAATGAATAATAGAATCATGCACTTCTAAACAGTTTAGAAATTGAACAGTTTTCTCAGCAGTAAAACAGTGTGATTTGAATAGGCAATGAATATGACCGGCTTGGGATGATTCAGTAGTATCCTATTGATACGGTATGGCTTATCCCCGTGTGTAAAAGGGGTAAGCTCACACAGTTCGAAGTTACAGTTGGCTTTGGTCATAAACATTACTCTACTCCCCCAGTCCCCAATCAGTACAGTAGTTGCAGTCAGTACTCTCCGAGAGAGTTTTGTGTTTGCATCGTGGTTTAAACTTGCAGTAAAGCGATTATTAAAATAACTGTAAAACTAACACAAACTATACTTGCCTCAAAGTGGACTTGACTGGAGAGGATGAAGACTTCGAGACGGGAATTCAGAATCGTCCTCGAATTTCTACATCCGAGAAATTGACTCAGATTCCAGGGTTACCAATCTAGCTACGCTAATTGAAATCTCTATTTGAGTCCTAATCCATTTTAATTCTTATTTAACAAAACACAAACAAGATTACGATTATCGGTGCGTTGATTTTAATACGAGGGAAAAGATCGTTTTAAACTTTGTATTTTGGAAAACTCGTCGATACTAATTAATTGATTAAAACTTTGTATTTTAGTAACTATAAATATAAAACTAAATTTCTTATTTTAGTGGGAAATACATGATCGTTAATTAATATTAAAACTTGTAGATTTTAGGTAAGAAAGTCTTTATTAATTTTTATACGAAAATACTTTTATCCGATTTATTCAAATGCTACAAAAACTCGCAAAATCAGCAATTACCCAAAAACCTACGCTACCAAATTTACAGTTACAGAACCAACAACTAGCTGGGCTTATGCCCATTACAATTTATTTACATAAATTGAAATAAGACAGAAATGGACGTTAGTTCTAAACTTTAAATAAATTAAATATGAATAAAACTAAAGATAAAATAATTATTTATCGAGTATCAGATATGGTCCAATCGTCAACTAGGCTAATGCCTCAACGTCCGGGCGAAGCCGGTTTCGTTTGCACTTAGCTGGGGCCCATTGACCGATACGATCGTCGCCCAAAATTCAAATATCAAATATATAATTCCGAAATCCATTTTAAAATCATTTTTAAAATATACTTTAAATTTACGAAAAAATCTGGCAGCATTTCCTCTATTTTTGGTCAACCCAAAAACTGGGAAATATGCCGATAATCTTTCCTGCAATCCCAACCAGGGAATCCCAAAATATATATATATAATAATCCACAACCAATCCACAGATTAATTCGGAACGACCCGAAATAATTTCGGAAGTCCGAATCCAACCAAACGTCACAGCACAATACCTGAAATATCCGGAAGCCAAAATATACCAAAATCCAATTTCTGAAAAGTTTCGAAAAATTCAAACAATCTACAGAACCTTTTCGAAGGTTCCGAAAAATACGACGTTGCTAAAAAACCGAATTCTCGAGAGGGAATCGGGGACCATTCTCATCACAAACTGTATGACAATAGAATGGGACAGGGGTTATACCTCGGGTTGCTCGGCTAGAGCTCTCAGATGATTTAAAATAGAAAAGAATGACGGAAACAGCAAGTCGGGAACAGCCGAAACGCTGGATAGCGCTGGACGATGCCGCGAAAGCGCGGGAAGACGCTGCGGGAACGTCGAAGGTGAGCTGGGAACCGGGGTTGCCGGAAACCGCGAGCTAGGGCACGCGGACAGGGCACGTGCGCGGGTCCGAGGAAGCCGGGGGAGGCCGCGGCCGTCGGGGTGAGGCGCTGGTGTCGCGGCGGGAGTTCGGCCGCGTGGCGTCGGGGCCGCAGGGAAGCCGAGGAGGGGCGCCGACGGGGTCGAAGGGGGTCGGCCAGAGGGGGTTGGCAGGAGCTGCGTCGGGCGCGGCCGGCCGGAGTCGACTTCGGGGCGCGCTGGAGGGTGTCGGGCGCACAGGGGGTCGCTGGAGGACGGGGTTGGCCGGAGAGGGTCGGATCCGCGGGTTGGCCGGAGGGAGCTCGGATCCGCGGTGAGTGAAGGGGAGAGGGGAAGAGGAGTAGAGATGGGTTTGCTCTGGGAAAGGGTGGAGTGGTTTAGGGAGAGTGGGAAAGAGAGAAGAGAGGTTCTGTAGGGGAAAGTTGGAGAAGGGGAATATAAGAAGAGGAGTTGTGGAGAAATGTGTGGGTGAGAGGGAGTGAAGGGGAGAGAGTTAAGGAGAGGGTGAAGTACGTGGGTTGGAGTGAGGAAAAAGTGCTGGTCTATCGTGACCAGCACAAAGAGTTCTCATATATATATATATATATATATATATATATATATATATATATATATATATATATATATATATATATATATATATATATATATATATATATATATTTATAAGAATTCAGATTTCAGAGTTAGGAATAGGATTGGGTCTGGGTTCAGGCTCGGGTCTGGGTTCGAGTCTGAGTCAACAACCAAAAATCCAGGTTTAATTATTTTCGAAATAATTTTAACACTATAAAATAATCCTAATAATAATTATAATATTAATTTACAAGATTGGGTTTTACAATCTTTCCTCCTTAGAAAATTTCGTCCTCGATATTTCAAGGATAGAGCCGGGTACAATCAAAATCACCTAACCTTAAACAAGATTTAGAACTTAAATCATCAAGCATGATTGGATTCTAGGCATGGTCACTAGGTACAAAGATAAACTATCGGCATGATCAGAGTTATCTTGATATGATCTGAGATAGGGTTGGAATGCTGTGGTGATAAAAATCATTTTGGGCACGAGAAAAATCTAGGTACAAATTATGATCATGAATAGGAGAAAATCAAGTGGGGTCTCGAGAAACAGGAAAGGCAAGAAAAAAGCAAATATTAACAGTGTATTGAGAAGGCAAAAAGTAAATGGAATCATTTGAGATGATGGACTAAAATGTCAAATCAAATTGGAATGGGGTACAAGGTTTGTGACTCAGGAAAGGTAAAAGTTGTACGATAGTAGGATATTAGAGATGATTAGAATAATAATAAATGCAATCGAGTGAAATATTTCCAATGAGGGCCGAGTGATGATCAAAGAGGATGGAAAGTATGTCGTTTCGCTGTTCAATGGTCAGAAGATAAGATATGCGTAAAAAGACTTACAAGATAACTATCTATAGCTTCCAAAATCTGCAACTAAATAATAATAATAATAAATAAATAAATGAATAAATATATAAGATATAAGAATATATATGGGTGTGCAACGTACCAAGGTTGAAACAGAAAAGAGATTGAGGTAGCAGAGATTGATTTGATCCTAATAAGTGTTTAGGAAGATCAAGTAGAATTTTACAGGAAATCCTTTCTTTCTGAATATGACAAGAGATTTCTGGGAAAGGAGACAACCGCTAGAAATGTAAATTCTTTAATCAGGCAAAAGTCAGAATGATTTGATGGTGCAAAGACAACCATGGTTTGAATATAGTCTGAATAATATTCGGAAACCAAATATGTTTGAAGTCACTTTGTCTCAGATTCATGCTTTGCCAGAGTGCACCTGATTGCATTGAATTTTTGACCCAATAACTTGAATAATTTTAGGTTACCGAGTACTCTTTTAACTTTATCCATTTTATGGCTAAGCAACAAAGAAGTTCAACATGGTGTATTTAGAACATAGTCACGATAATATCCGAAAATCTATGAACACCCGAAATCACTTCAACTTTAGAGTCTTTTGCCTCGTCAGTGCGCAACTGGCTGCAGTAAACTCGCAGTTTTCATAATTCAGACAAATTACTACAATACAAATGTGCGAAGTCGTATTAGTTTATTGGATATTTTCTCAAGTTTGTCCATAAGAATTTCAAAGAAGTTTCCTAAAAATTCAAACGAGTTCTAAAGTTCTATTCATGATAGGAAAAGATATTGATGTATGTTCTATTGGTTATATGTGTTCCAGTAGCTCTTGAGATTTAAGAGATTTGATTTTGAAGAATTGATCAAGCTTGAGTATGACTAATTGAGTTGGACACAGGATAAGGTAGAAGAATCAGAGCTTTGGGTTGAGTTGAAGAAGTCAATGAGAATATTCCCGACAAATCACTTAAAGGATACAGACGTTTACCAAAATTATTTGAAGAAATAATTTCTTATCCAGGGAAAGTTTTGAGAATGTGATGGGAAGTAGGGTTGACATAAACGAAGTATGTCTTTATGGATTTCGGAAAGTCAGGTTAAAATGGTTTAGTAAAGCCAACAAGGGGATGGTTCAACAATTTAAAAGGAGATTTACTAATAGGATGGAATCAATTCTCTGACCATTCGTACTTCACGGTACTCAAGTATTGAGTTTAAAAACTGTCTAGGCTTTGAATTGATCAAGAAGTTGCATAGAGAGTGTAGGGTTTCAAGTTGAGTGGAGGGAATCAACAATAAAAAAAATATTTGGAATAACCTAGGAGATAACAATCAAAATTTGAGGTTATTTTGAAAATATCTTCTCTAGGGGAATCATGAACTAACTAGGCTGAACCAATTCTTTCGGTAATAATTGAGGTTTATGGTTCCAGAAGGATTTGGTTCAGGATTCGTTCCAAGAAAGTCAATTAGAATTTAGATCAAGTTTGGATACGCTAATCATATAAGTATCTCAGGTAGATAAGAGTTAGTAGAGTTTAAAACTCTAGATAGAGAACGAGTCTGGATTCCCGT
>JANAVB010014796.1:45973490-46119367 GCA_029216955.1 Iris pallida
TTCTCCAACCCCAACCCCCAAAAAAATTGAACTTTTTATTCTACCGCAACACTCACGGTCGCCTATCCACTAACCGCTCCGTAAAACGTTAGATCAACGACGCACATGTATGATGGATTCAGTGTGTAGCTTATTTGTGATGGATGAGTGACCCATATACACGGATCTCATACGAAATACATATTCGTTGCTGCGACATCACCAAATCTGTCACTATGTTATAACGACGAATAGACGGAGAACCATTTGTGACTGACTTTAGGACGAGTGATGGATCATCCAATATCATTGATCGTTGCCTATACAAAATTTAAGTTATGTACTAACCTAATTTTATTTCTTCTTCTTCAACCCCTAAATTTTGAACTTTCTATTTTACCGCGGCACTCGCGGTTGTCTATCCACTAACTGCTTCGTTCAGCGCTGCCATCAAACCTCTCTTCTTCCACCACCAATTCCAGCTCCACCTCGTCGACGATAGTCGCCTCCACTGACTATGTCAATCCCCACCGCAACCAAGCTCCTTTTCTTCCTCGTCAATTCCAGCCTCCACCTTGTTTGTGTTAGAAAATAATGCTTTATTTTTTTGAAAATAGAATAACAAAATATTAAAAGGATTAGTGTTATAAGTCTTTGGGAAAGTCCTGTACAAAGTACTACCCTAACAGATTATTTGAGGTCTATGTGCAGACTTATTCTCGAATCCTCCTAGATGTAAAATTATTGTTCTATCGGTTTCTCGTCACTGCACACAGCTTCGAGAGAGTGACCCAAACTTAGCTATTTCCCAGAAGAAGATTGAAATAAAGAATTTGAAGAAATTGAAATGGAAGAAGTTTTTGTACGAGGAAGAGACCAATAATTTTTAGAGAGTATAAAAACTTCTTTTATTTTTCCTTTCTTTTCTACCTACAATACAATGGAGACATGTATATATAGGAGCCATGTCACAAACAAATATATCAATGGTCCTTCAAGAGAATTTAATAGGAATAAAAGTGTAAATAAGGGGTAATAATGTGATCGTTTAGGGAGTTACATAAATGACCCTTAATAGGATTTTAATGTGAATAAAGGGGGTAAAGTATGAAGGAAAATTGGTTTTTTCAAGTTTATACAAACCCCCTCCCCTCCCTCCCCACCCCCCCACCCCACACCCCCACACCCCCCCGCCAAGAAAAAAGTTTCAAAAGAAAGTTGACAAGATATAGAAAGAAGTATAAAGTATAATTTTTGGACAATTATACACTATGCATAGATGAGATGGAGTTCAGCCTTGAATCTCACGTAATGAATTGTCTTTGTATAAAGAAGTGCTTGATGGACTATGTCTTCAATCAGACTTCATGAATCAGATTCTGAAAATAACACATATAGTACGCTAGAGGTTCTTGGGTCTATCAGAAGACGCTTTTGATTGGCCATGCACATTTTTTCTTATTCATAAGAGTTGTCTGAGATCGTCTGTCCCATGCAATCTTCACGAACTACCAGATAGGTAAATCCTCAAGGGTTAGTGATAGGTGTCAACCCTATATATCTTCTTGGACCTCTCATGAGTTAAAACACATCCTAACCATATCACACCGGAATACTGTCACCATATGGATGGGATATCATTGTACAACTTCGAACATCTGCTTGGGCATTAGTTTATGAGAATTTAATTCACAGTTTTTTCATATTAGTCATTTAAGTCCAACTTATTTCTACCCATTGAAACGGCTTCTTGGGATCTCTAGTTAGATTCGGTTGGGTTGTCATTGCTGGTGACTTACTTATGGGCTTAACCTCATCTCTCTCGATGATACTAGGATTAATTTTCTAGATAGATTCTTCGTCAAGAGTTTTACAAGGTTCTTTTCTGATTTATATAGTCAAGAACCATATATTTGCCTAATAGGCTTTTTATAACTTGATGAGTAGCTGCAGTTATCTATTTATCTAAGAATTCATATAATCATGTAATAGCAATTTTATAGTAGATTGATTAAAACAATTTATACTGACATATATATAAATTTGTATATACATAATAAGATGCCTGAGTCATTCAGCTTCAACACAAGCTATGTTTAAAGATACAGTTTCAAGTCCTTGATACCTCGAGATATGATAGTTTGTCACATGGACCTATAATCTTATGAGTATCTAGGTTGTTCCATTGGTGAACCCTCATTCTCCTTCCACTGGATGTTTGTGTTCTTTAGTGATTTTATATATGAAGAATATGCCATATAATGACTAGAGAAACACTTAAAACTCTATGAAACCAATTGTAGTCCATTTCTTTAGAATTTGTTGGTTTGGCCAGGCTGGACGTTTGGGTTACTCCTAAATCATACTCTATGTCATCAGAATCATTTAACATGTGTGATTCTATCAATTATTGGTATAAGCACTAGGATAGTAAGCCAAAAACTTATTTGACTTTGTCACATCTTAGGGTAACATCTGTTGAATTTTTTGGGCTTAATTGGTTCTAAAATATTATTTTAATAGCCATTAAAACAAATGTGACAATCTAATTTTCTGCAAAAAAGTGTATTAGAACAAACTTAGATTAATAGTTTAAAGGATTTTTCTAATCACTTTTAACAAATCTTTAGTTTAAAAGTGTTGATCAACCTGGATTTGCTGTAGGGACCGAATCCCAGCTAGTGGTAGTCCGAAGACACTTACATGACTTGTCGCTTAGGGCTATTTATACCTTTTTTGACAGAAGGACCCTATCGGCTTTTACCCAAACTTATTTTCACTTTAAACTTAGATTCAAAGGATTTGCAATATCACTAAAATATTTTATTTTAACTAAATTGTTTGAATGAATCAAAAGGATTCTAATGTCACATATTATAGGCAAAATAATGTATCCTACCAGCAAATATGTGACTCAACAATATTGAGAGTTCTTTATCTGACTAGGAATTCAAATATTGTGACATTATGGTGAGCTAAGGTTCAAACATGCAAATTGACCTATTAAAATAATATTATTTTATATTACTATAATCTATATACAGAAACTAAGAAAGTTGGCTCACATACTTCAATAATATATTTATCCAGGTACACTTAGAGATCAGAAAAATGAATAGAATATGTAGGTTGTAAATATGACAAATAATTTTCCACATGAACAGAGCAATTTTGTACTTCTAGACTTGATTCTGGCTTAGAAATAGCAATTTGGAACATATGTCATTTTGTAAAATGTTTTGAGATAGTTCCATATTCTCACTAAACATCCATTAGCTTCTAAGAATTTAGAAAATAAAATTTACAAACTTCAAGTTTGGTCTAGTAGAATGAAAAACTTTGTATTACTTACCTTCATCCTTAGTAAGTTTGTGCATTTTCTAATAAGTCACAATATTTAATGCTTCTGGTTTGAAGAAAAAACATTACGAAGATGGTGTTTAGAATAAGTGAGAAAAATAAAATCTTATATTACCGTCACCGCTAATTCATATGTTAAGGTTTGCACTGAGTAGCATTTGATGGAGACGATCCTAACTGTAATAGATCTCCATCATATGTGATAATGATCTCGAAATAAAAATCCAAATGTAATCGTGACCTTGAATATCAATAAAGGTTTTGCTTTCGTTATTCAGAGGTGTGATTGGACATGGTAACGAGGTCCTGACTTAGAGGGAGATAAAAACTTATTACTCGTGGCTAAAATAGTAAGTAGGGAAGAAAAAAACCATTCTATCAAAGGTAATGTGGATATGATAGGTAGGTTTGAAGCTATAAACGCAGTAGGGAATTAAATAGCTTATCTTCACTGAGGTATCTTTGAATATACTATTAGATGTAAAATGGACATGATAGGTAAGTAGATATAAACACGCTGGGGATTTAAATAATGAAAAGATAACTACATAAGGATATCTTTGAATAGACTATCAGAGGTAATATGGACATAATAGGTAGGTTTGAAGCTATAAACTCGATGATAATTTAAATAGCAAAAAGTTAACTTCACAGAGGTATCTTTAAATAGATTATCAGAGGTAATATGGATATGATAGGTTGGAAGCTATAAACCCGTTGGGGATTTAAATAGCAAAAATATAACTTCACTAAAGTATCTTTGAATAGACTATCAGAGGAAATATGAACATGATAGACTGGTTGACCTTTGCTGGAGAAGTATTTCTTTTGAACTATTCAGATATATAACTGGACATGAAAGTTCATGGTAGAGATCTGTAAGAACGAAGTCGTAAAGCAGATACTCTAGATGGGGTTGAATAGAGTAGGCATCGGAATATTGCTAATTAAAAACTTGTTAGCAGTTAGATCACATAAAAAATAATAATCATAAAGTAATAACTGCAAAGATAAGAGATCAGAAGGCAAACGCAAACACAGAGATTTATACTAGTTTTTCTCTTATGAGGACTAGTCCAGTCGAAAGAACTCTAGCTTCCAGTTGAATCCACTATTAGAAAATCCTGCAAGTTTTTATACGAAGTCCTTGCAACTTCTGCAGACGCAAGCTTTGATAGGAAGAACTCGACCAACTTCATTTTTGAAGAGTCTTTCTTCAATCAAGCCTCTGATTACAATTTTTCTGAAATCTTCTAGACCGTACCGTACCAGCAAATTGACTAAAGAATTGTAACTGGCTTAGGAATTGAAATTGAAAATGAAAGCTTTTAGAAAACTATTTGGAAGAAACGTAAGCTTTAGAAGAGAAGAGATGAAAGTAAATGAGTGATTTGAAATGATCAGAATTCCTCTCTATTTATAGTTTTTCCAAAGGCAGAACTTTGGCAGAATTCGGGCAGAATTCGAACAGAATTCTATGTAACAAACCGCGACTGAAGGGAGATCAAGTTCAAAAACTAATATTCATATAACGTTCACCTTGGCCAAACTCTAGCCGAACTCTGTCAGGGTTGGTCAGGTTTATTTTAAGAAAAATATTTTTGGGTTTTTAGAAATCCTTCAGAAGCCTTTGTAAATAAGAGATATTTTTCAAAACATAGGTCAATTTTAAAAACGATTTTAGATAGCCTTTTTGCCAGTACGACTCACTGTACAATGTATTCCTAGACTCAATAAAAGTAAAAATTATATTGCATAAAGAAATACAGTCTCGAGTGGTAAACTTAGCTTCGGTCTTGAACTGAGTAGATATCCAATCTTGATCAGTGTCCAAAATGTCTTAAGTAAACATCTGAGTTGTTCCATATATTGAGACAGAGTTTGATCAAATATTAAAATCAGGTTTGACCATGACCAATAGGCCAACAATCTTCCCCATTTTGATAATTGAGAAACCTTGACCGATATAACATCTTTGGTCTTTATCAAATCAAAATTGTACCGATATAATGTACCAAAAAAAATTATTCCTGTAGATTGTTCATAACATGTATTCATGAAGATGTTAGATCTTATTCTCCTCCGTTGTCACCTAGCAAAATAATTGTAAAAGAGAAAGCTCCTCCGCAATATATGCATAAGTAACAATCAGTAAAGAAACACAAAAATATGGATATAAAAATTTTTATCACATGCATGGTATAAATGTCATAGACAGTAAAGATAATGCTATGAGAAATGCAAAAATGAATAAAATATGCTGAAGAAAACATATAACATGTCCATCAGACAAAACAGTCATAATAGAAAAATAAGAGTACTGATACTAACTTGGAATGTTGGAGCATTTCCAAGTAAACAAAGTCAATAACATCAGTCTCAAAAGTATGACAAATCATATATCATCCTCATCGTCATCATCATCATCTGTAGTGCTAGCATGTCCACCGTGTCCGGATGGACCAGCTCCAGATGTGCCAGCTCCAGAGGTGTGTGGAGTAGCACCAAAAGTACGATACCAATCGTAAGCATTCCCTGGCTGGAACAGAGAGTGGACCTCCTCATCATCAATATGGTAACCAAATATAGAAGGGTCTCTAGGAAGAGATCTAGCAGAATGACCCGTCTGAGCAAATCTAAGATCGACAAATGAGTTGGCAATAGCCTGGAATCGAGTCACGTCATGGAACTCATGTTCCCTGAAAGTGTCAACAAAGAAAGTCTACAGATCCGAGAGGTGCTGATGAATACCCTCAAAAGTCATAGGATAAGTCTGAGGAGGAACAGGTACAGTAGGAGCAGGTACAGAAGGTGGAGGAGCAGTAGCAATGCTACGACGAGAAAGCTTGAGAAACTTAGGCTCAGGGTCCAGAGCGCAAGTGGATAAGTCTATGTCAAAATGCTGAAAGATGCGTGGGATAATCATCGCATAAGAGAGGTTGCGTTCTCTTCCGCGACATCTACCCATCATCTGGATGAGTCGTAGGGGCAGAAAAAGGAATCCCCTTAAGAATGTGATAGAGGGCAGAAAGTTCTCGAGCAGTGACATCATCCTTTGAAGTGGGTTTCGGAAGAATAGTGGAATAGATGATGCGATGTAACTCGTAGTTAAACAAGTTCAAGTTATTGGCCTTGAACTTTCCAGGACGAGCACGTGCGAGCGCACAAAGCTCATTCTTGAAACTAACATGAGTCGTGCCCTCGGGAAAATCGAAGTCGGTGATGTCATCTAGCGGGGCACCTTTATTTAGAATACCAAGGATTTTTGCAAGCAATACATCATCAAACTTGATATCGATCCCGCCAACACGAGTTCTTGCGATAAAAGTGTCTAATACGAAGTTACAATAGAATAGTCTAAGGGCATTAGTAGCTATATGGAATTGTAGGGTAGTGAGATGGTGTAACCCTAATGCCTCAAAGAAAGGACGGTGATCAGGAAATACAGTCCATTTAATCGGAGCGCCTGTGCATATAGTATGTATAGTAAAGTCGGCATACCAAAGCAATGCTTGGTCATTAGTTTTGAAATAAAACTCATTCGACACGCTGTCACTCGATTGGACCGGGAAAAGAGGGAATCCGTGTTCGGAACAGAAGACGATGCCACTTCACTGGCAATGGTCTTCTTCCTCTTGAAAGGATTGAATTTCTTAGTCATTCTTTCCTAAAACTAAGTAACACTAAGAATTTAAAAGTGGAGGAGAGAAGGAGTTATACCTTCCGAGAATCAAGTATGTTGTAGAGGACGCGATTCTCTCCACGAATCCAAATTTTTGATGGAAATCTCCATGTAGATTGGAAGAAAGGGAGTAAAGAAAAGCTAGGGTTTGGAGGTTCTTCGGCTGCTACTGCTGCTGTGATGAAGTGGTTTGGAAGAGATGAATAGGAGAAGGTCTCGGGTTCTGACTTAAAAATGAACAGTACCAACCGAACTCTGGCCGAATTCGGACCGAACTTGGATTGAATTCGCCTAGGGTTCTCCTGGGTTTTAAAAAAAATTTATGGGCCATATCCTTTTCATTAACTCATTTCAAATATTTAATTCAAAAATTTTAAACTTCAAATAATATAATTAATATTATTTTATAAATAATTTTTTTTACTCAGCATCTGTTTCAGATTAGCTGTAGGAGTACAGTCCCAGCTAACAGGAGTTCACCTGAGAACAATTAAGTACCGCTTTGCTTCGAACATAGTCGTGGTGACAGACAGACTCTTTGTAGGCTTGTCTCAAAAACAGTTATTGAGTATTGAATAAATTAATTAATAAAACAAAATTAATTAATATTATTGACATCTAAATTTTTTAATTCTTGACGTAAATAATTAAAACGATCTTCCGCTAGAGGTTTTGTGAATATGTCAGCCAATTGATTCTGTGTGTCTATGTATACAAGGTCTATATCTCCATTTTGTTGATAATCGCTAAGAAAATAATGTCGAATCTCGATATGCTTAGTATGAGAGTGACATACTGGATTCTTAGTCAAATTAATATAACTAGTGTTATCACAGAAAATGGGTATGTGTGTGTAATGCAATCCAAAGTCTTCTAAAGTTTGCTTCATCCACAAAATTTGTGCATAACAACGTCCTGCGGCGATATACTCAGCCTCAGTTGTTGATAATGTGACAGAATTTTGTTTTTTTGCTAAACCAAGAGACTAGGGCTTTACTAGGAAATGACATGTACTGCTGGTACTTTTTCTATCTACTTTGCATCCGGCAAAATTATCATCAGAATAAACGGTTAGGTCAAATGACGTAGTTTTAGGATACCATAAGCCGACAGAAGAAGTGCCTTTAAGGTATCGAAAGATACGCTTAACTGTGCACAGATGTGATTTCTTAGGATTGGCTTAAAAATGTGCACACAAGCAAACATTAACATAATGTCTGGTCGACTAGTAGTTAAGTACAGTAAGCTATCGATAATATCTCGATACTTACGTATGTCGACAGGTTTCACTTGTTCATCAATATCAAGCTTGGTTGAAGTCGCCATTCGAGTGCTAAGTGGTTTGAATGCTTCCAGGTCGAACTTCTTTAATAAATCTTTTGTGTACTTTGCTTGATTTATGAACGTCTCATTGTTGGTTTGTTTGATTTGCAGTACGAAAAAGAATTTTAGCTCTTTCATCATGCTCATCTCAAACTCATTCTGCATACACTTTGAAAATTCTTGACAAAGAGATTCATCAGTGGATCCAAAAATAATATCACCTATATAGATTTGAATCAAAAGAAGATTATTATTCAAAGATTTTATAAACAGTGTAGTGTCAACCTTTCCCTTTGAAAAACTGTTGTCAAGTAGAAAAGAGCTTAGACGATCGTACCAAGCATGAGGGGCTTGTTTCAAACCGTATAAGGCTTTCTTCAACTTGAAAACATAATCAAGATTTTTAAAATCAGTAAAACCTGGAGGTTGAGCTACATAAACATTTTTCTTTTATAAAACTATTCAAAAATGCGCTTTTAACAACTATTTGAAATAACTTAAAATTATGAAAATATCCAAATGCACATAACATGCGAATGGATTCTAATCTCGCAACTGGGACATAAGTCTCATCGTAGTCGATATATTCTTCTTGATTGTATCCTTGAGCTACGAGTCGAGCCTTATTACGAGTTAATAAACCATTCTCATTCAGTTTGTTTCGGAATACCCAACGGGTGCCAATGACCGGATGATCAATGGGCTTGGGAACAAGTTCCAAACTTGATTCTATTCGAATTGGTTTAATTCCTCTTGCATAGCATCTAACCAAAAATTATCACTACATGCTTCTTCAATATTTTTGGATTCAAGCTGTGAAACAAAAGCAACACAAGAAGATATATCTTTATTAGAGGAACGAGTACTTACACCCTTGGTAATCTTACCAATTACCAAGTCCTTTGGATGATCTGCCAAGAATCTCATCTCTTTTAGCATATCCTCAGGATTGTTGGTTCCGGCTTCTTTGCTTGAAGACTCAGCTGGTGCTTGGTGTGAAGTTTCTGCATCTTTGTGGGAAGGCTTCGCAGTAGCTGTACTTGGTGTACTTATGTCTTCATTATCGTCATCGTCGAAATATTGATTTAGTTCATCAAACATGACATTAATCGATTCTTCGATGATCATGGTTCTCTTGTTGAAGACTCTGTACCCTTTGCTCTTTGTCGTATAATCTAAAAAGATACCTTCATCGGCCTTTTCATCAAATTTACTCAGGTTGTCTTTAGTATTAAGAATAAAGCCTTTACAACCAAATATCTTGAAATAAAAAACAGTGGGTGTTCTATCAAACCATAACTCATAGGGAGTCTTCTTTGATATAAGTCAAATTAAAACCCTATTAAGAATATATCACGCTGTATTGGCAGCTTCAGCCCAAATGTACCTAGGTAGACTAAACTGGTTCAACATTACTCTAGCCATTTCAGATAGAGTAAAGTTCTTACGTTCTATAACTCCATTTTGTTGTGGAGTCCTAGGGCAGAAAAACTCATGCAAATAACCATGTGAGTCACAGAATTGCTTGAACTCTGCATTCTTAAATTCGCCGCCATGATCACGACGAATGCGAGTAATCATGAAATCTTTTTCATTCTATATTTTCTTGCAAGAGGTGACGAATTCTGACAAAACGTCGTTCTTGCGTGCAAGAAAATATACCCATGTGTATCTAGAGAAATCATCTACAATGACAAATGCATATAACTTACCACCTAGACTAGCAATTCTACTGGGTCCAAATAAGTCTATATGCAACAATTGTAGAGGTCTAGTGGTACTTACAATGTTCTTGAATTTAAAGACATTTCGGGTAGGTTTGTTCTTTTCACATTCGCTACATACCGTATCCTTCTTGAAAGATATGTCCGGTAAGCCGCGTACCAACTTCTTTGTGGATAGTTTTGAAATTGTGTCCATATTTGCATGATCGAGTCTCATATGTCATAATTGACTCTCAATGCTCTTGGCCATCAAGCATCTACCTGCTTTGTTAGCATCTTCTAACAGATAGAAAACATATATGTTGTCTTCCCTGATACCTTCAAAGATAGTACTACTAGTTGAGCTATCAACTATAGTATATTTGTCTTTGACGAAGTTAATGCCATAATCATAATCAGCTAAATGGCTTATGCTGAGCAGATTATGTTTTAACTCGGTGACTAGACAGGCATCTTTAATCACAGGATAGGGAGCCTTACTAATGTCACCGATACCGATTATGTATTATATTAAATTATTACCGAAGGAGACGTATCCTTCTTTATTCTTCTTCGACAGTGTTGTGAATATTGATGCATCACCGGTCATGTATCGTGAGCAACTCTGTCGAAGATCTATTTGCTTACAGCATGTGAAGGGTGTTCCATCTACAAAACAATTTATAGATAAAACTCTTGGTACCCATTTCTTGTAGGGTCCTAACATATTAGTTTTTGGTATCCATGTATAAATATTTAGATCTACTAACTTTCTGATTCTACATGCAGAGGATATATGACCAATGAGGCCACAATATTAAGATTTTGTATGTTGAGTGTTGAAAGTTGTGTGGGTGCGTGATTGGTAGGTTTTGGTTTTCTAGTATAGAAAAATGCATGCCTATTAGTCTTCTTGGGCATAGGTTTAGTATGGTTTGGTTTGACAGTGTTTGGTTTGGGTGTGTTCCGATGATTCGATAATTGACACGTGTTAGAATAGAAAGCGACAATTTTAGGCCGTTTTCCTAAACTAATTTCTAACTTTTTAGAGGTGTCATATAATCTAGTATAGTCAGATGTAAGTATTTCCATTCTGACTTGTGCACACTGGAGATTCTTTTTCTCCTTAGATAGGTCTTCCTTTAGCTGGATGATAGTTTGGTCTTTTTCTTCGGATAACTTGGTAGTCTCGTGTAACAACAGCTTAATAGAAGAAAGCTCACCAGACTCAATAGAAGAATTATTATTTCTAACATCAGCTAGTTGGTCGGTAAGTCTTCCTATCTCACCTTTGTACTCTTTGAGTACCTTCTTAGAGGTTTCATATTACTACGCAGTTTCCTGTAGTCATTTAACAGGTCACTGAAAGCCTCTCCTAATTGCGCGAAGGTGAAATCATTATAAGGATCAAACAATGGATTAGTGATTACCTGATCGCAAGCATACATTTGCAGCATCATTTGATTGTTCGTTTTCTGAATCGCTGGCTTCACTTTCATGCCTTATGCTTGTATTGGCGTACTTCCTTGATGTAGATCTCTTCAGGTATCCTTTGTCATATTTACTGCTTTTTCTTTTTGATGATGATGATGTTGGACAATCTTTCTTCATATGTCCTTTCTTCTTACATCCGTAGCAAATAGGATCTTCCTCGTTGTTGCTATTGCTGTCTTTTGTTCTTCTATTGAATCTTATGAACTTCTTGAATTTTCTTACCAGAAGAGCTTGATCTTCAGAGTCAGAGTCGCTGTCATCAGAATCATCTTCGACAGTTCTTCTATGTTGAGCCTTCAAAGCGATCGATTTCTCTGACTTCTCCATTGGTGCAACATCTTTAAAGTCTTTAAGTTCCAACTCGTGAGTGAGTAGCTTACCCATGAGTGTTTCCAGAGACATTGTTGAGAGGTCATTTCCTTCAATGATTGTTGTAGCCTTTGGAATCCAGTTCTTTGTGAGAGCTCGTAGAAGTTTGTGAATCTTTTCATGGTTACTGTATTCTTTACCTAATGAAGACAAAGGATTTATGATATCTAGGAATCTCGTAAACATCTGAGTGATAGATTCATTTGGCTTCATCTTGAACGCCTCGTACTCTTGAGTAAGTTTGTTGATCTTTGACTCCTTGACTTGTGTTGTTCCTTCGTGAGTGACTTCGAGAAGTTTCCACAATTCATTTGATGTTGTGTAAGTCGACACCCTGTTAAATTCAATTCTATCTAAAGCACAAAATAAAGCGTTAATAGCACGTGCGTCAAGACTAGCCTTTTTCTTTTCATCCTCAGTATATTTGTCATGGGATTTTTCAACTAAAACTTTCTCAACAGTAATACGAGGAGGCTTTTTGTAGCCATCAATAACTATAGACCATAAGTAAAAATCAAGAGATTTTAAGAAGAAACTCATCCGTGTTTTCCAATAAGTGTAGTTTGTGCCGTCAAACAGTGAAGGTCTGTTTGTGGCTTGGCCTTCACTTGTAAATTTCACAGTTGCCATGTGTAATGCTATGATCTATGTAATAATTAAAAATAACTGCAGTTTTACCTTGCTTTACCTGTATAACCTGCTTTGATACCAATTGTAGGAACGAAGTCGTAAAGCAGAAACACTAGAGGGGGGTGAATAGAGGAGGCAGCGGAATATTGCTAATTAAAAACTTGTTAGCAGTTAGATCACAGAAATAATAATAATCATAAAGTAATAACTGTAAAGATAAGAGATCATAAGGCAAACGCAAACACAGAGATTTATACTGGTTTCTCTCTTATGAGGACTAGTCCAGTCGAAAGAACTCTAGCTCCCAGTTGAATCCACTATTAGAAAATCCTGTAAGTTTTCATACGAAGTCCTTGCAACTTCTACAGACGCTAGCTTTGATACGAAGAACTTGACCAACTTCAGTTTTGAAGAGTCTTTCTTCAATCAAGCCTCTGATTACAATTTCTCTCAAATCTTCTAGACCACACCGTACCGACAAATTGACTAGAGAATTGTAACTGGCTTGGGATTTGAAAATGGAAGCTTTTAAAAAACTTTTTGGAAGAAACGTAAGCTTTAGAAGAGAAGAGATGAAAGTGAATGAGTGATTTGAAATGATCAGAATTTCTCTCTATTTGTAGTTTTTCCAGAGGCAGAACTCTGGCAGAATTCGGACAAAATTCGGACAGAATTCTATGTAACAAACCGCAACTGAAGGGAGACCAAGTTCAAAAGCTAACGTTCATATAACGTTCACCTTGGCCAAACTCTGGCCGAGTTCTGTCAGGGTTGGTCATGTTTATTTTAAGAAAAAAAAATTTGGGCATTTTGAAATCCTTCAGAAGCTTTTGTAAATAAGAGATGTTTTTCAAAACATAGGTCAATTTTGAAAACAATTTTGGATAGCCTATTTGCCAGTACGACTTGGTGTACAATGTATTCCTAGACTCAATAAAAGTAAAAATTATATTGCATAAAGAAATACAGTCTCGAGTGGTAAACATAGCTTCGGTCTTGAACTGAGTAGATATTCAATCTTGATCAGTGTCCAAAACGTCTTGAGTAAACATCTGAGTTATTTCATATATCGAGACAGAGTTTGATCAATTATTAAAATCAGGTTTGACCATGACCAATGGGCCAACAAGATCATCCATACCCCGGCTGGGAATTACGAACGGGACATCCTCATAATGAATGGGTTCTTTTTAGGATGGGTTCACTCTGGTAGGAAAGACTAGAGAAGACAGTCTATAGGTAGTATGGACATAACTGTCTTCTAAGAAGTCTCTAGAATGACTGGGCATTTTGAGACAGGTTTACTCCATTGGAGGAGAAAGAAGTTATGGCTATTTTTCCAGAAGATAGTTCAGAGGTGTTATGGACATAACCACCTTTGGGGGTAAACTCGGCTGAAAAAAAAATCATGAATAGACTATTTCTAATCCAACTATGGATCAGAAACAAGAGAACCCTAGAGCAACTGGACTTTAGGAATGATCTTATTTGGTGGGGAAGAATTTGTTTGGTGGTCCTAACGATAACATCTCGTAGGACCTTAGGACAATTCTACTGAAATTTTTTTGAGGATCTATCACATACAACATATTCAGGATTCCTGAAAATAGGTAATTGCACGGTACAAAGAGTTTTGCTGGTTCTCTTGAAAGGAGTGCTAACTTTTACTAGAGGTTATCCACATTAGGGGAAAGCAAAGGTGTACTTTTGACCTTATTAGAGAGAATTTATAGGAATTGTTCATAATCTAACTGGGGATTACGAACAGGCCATCTTTAAAATAACTGTCTTTTTAAGAGGGTTTTTTTACCTTTTAGTAGAAAGAGTCGACAAGTCCTGATCTCTATGAGAAAGTTTCGTAGGTTCTGAAGATGATTCCATTGGAGAACTTTTGAGGATCTACTATCCATAACATACGTATTCATGACTTTTGAATATGGGTAGTGTTTTAATAACTCTCATACGGCAACTGCATGCTTTCAGGTTTGTTGGAGGAAGTTTATGGTGGATCTATCACCCGTATCATGTTCAAGACTCTTGAACCTCATGTAATAGATCTACAACATCCCGAGAGGGGGAGGGGGTAAAAAACATCTCATTGTACATCCACATGCTCTGACGGAGGAAACTGACGGTAGGCTTATCACCCGTAACGTATTCAAGACTCTTGAATCACGGGTAATAGGTTTAAAATGCACTTGGGGAAAACTAGTAAGAGTCTCACTGTACACTTGCATGTTCACGTAGACATAGTATTTCTTCAGGAGCTTGTCGTTGATAGGCATCATGAGCAAGTTGCCATCATGTTTGCTAACTATAAGCGACATTGGAGTATACTTACTCCAAAATGAATGTGCCTTCCATTAAGGCTGGAATCTTTTTTTGCTTTTGTGCAAAGATGACCATACCTGCTAGACGAGATCACCGACTTGGAAAATCCTTTTCTTCACCATTTTGTTGAAGGCTTTAGAAATATGGGCCAGAAAAAGCTCAATGCGTTATTGAGCTAGGCGACGCTTCTCGTCAAGTGCTTCTAGTTCTTGTAACCGTAAACGACTGTTGTCTTCGGTTGTCAGTTCGTTGGAGAGAGCTATCCGAAAATAGAGTATTTGAATCTCCAGGGGAAGAACTATTTCGCACTTGTAGACCATGGAAAATGGCATTCTACAGGTTGGAGGAGAAGCTTTTTGGTGATGGAGATGATGGTGGATGGGTTGCTAGGGCTTGGAGGCTGCTGAAATTTCGTGGAAGAGAGGGATGGGGGTCGGCCAAAAGAGGTAGAATAGTTTTGTTAGGGTTTAGGGTTAGGGTTTTGAATATATGTGGTATTTATATGGGCCTTTTTAATGGGTATACATATATGGAAGGGGTGATCAGCCATGCATGGCGTTGTCCACATGGTCAGGTTTGGGTATTGTAAGGTGTTGGTTGTTTAGGGTTTTGCATAATTATGTATTTGCCAACTAGGATTACCTATATAATATTATATCTATATATATATTCTATTTTTATTATAATTATAGACATATAATATATATATATATATATATATATATATATATATATATATATATATATATATATATATACACACGATCTAATCTCAATATATAAAACCTCAAAAAAAAAAATATATGGTTTCGTAGAAAGAGTCAATATGTATAAAACCTCAATATATAAAACCTCAATATGTATATATATATATATATATATATATATAAAATATATATATATATATATATATATATATATATATATATATATATATACATACACACGATCTAATCTCAATATATAAAGCCTCAATATATAAAACCTCAAAAAAAAATATATATATATATACACACGATCTAATCTCAATATATAAAACCTCAATAAATATACATGAATATATTCTAAATACTCTACATGTGTAATTAAAATTTGGTTTGACTGTGGGTCAAGAGTCTAGACTGATGCAAACTAGGATTACATACATAGATACTTTCTATAAATAGAAACTTTTATAAAAAAGAAAATTCTATAAATAGAAACATATTAATTTAAATAAAAATATACATAAAATATGTATCTACATGGACGTATTTGGATGCACTACATGTCTACATGGATTTGGATTTGAGTTTGGTTTGGGTCAAGTTTGGGCTATTTTGGTGCAACCGGGTTTCTTAAAAATTTAAAAGCCTTTATAATTAATTAATTAAGTCAAAAATATGGTTTAAGCCACAACTTGACTTATTACCATACAAAGGATATGAATATGGCTAGACAATCCCGACCATGGCTAATATGCTAGTCATAGAACACGACTACACTAGCCAAGCCATAATTCCTAGTTGACGTGCATCTTCAAACTTAACCATGACTAAGGCCATATATAATAATAAATATTTGATTTTTAAAATTATAAAAAAATCCAAAAATACTATTTAGGCCAAATAACTAACTAAAATAAAATCTGGGATTTACAACATAACATTGTACTATTTTGTGCAGATATTTTCGAAAAATTATGCTCATACCACGCTGGTATGTCACACCTGTATTTTTTAAGTCGAAGGACACATCAATATATAGCAATATACTCCCATAGGTGTTCGTAGTGATGTGCTTCTCATTATCTGGAGATATATTGATTTGGTTGTAGCCGGAGAACTTATCCATAAAGGACATCCTCTCATAGTCACATGTGTTGTCAATCATGACATCGGCAATTGTAAGAGAAAAATCGTCCTTTGGACAAGCTGAATTCAGATCATGAAAGTCCATACAGACTCGGATCTTTTCGTTCTTCTTCATAACGGAGAATACGTTAGCTATCCAATTGGGATGTTGTTCTTTACGTATGAAGCCGCCTGTTATTATCTTCTTGACTTTGTCTTCTATAGCTTCCATGACGTTCAGATGAAATCGTCACTGATGTTGCTTCACTGGCTTAACATTCGAAAGTATGTTTAGTCGGTGCGTGGCTAGTTGAGGATACATAGTCGGCATGTCTTCATAACACTAGACAAAGTCATCTATGTACTCTCTTATAAGTTGTGCACGAATGTGTTTGTGTTCTTTAGACAGACTTTTGTTGATGAAGATTGGTTTGGGAGCTGACTCATCTCCTAAGTCAATTTGGAAGAATTCTTCCTCGTTTGGTGATTCTTGCTGTTCGAACCTCATCTTCCAACATGACTCCATACTTTGTGCCTATGATTCGACCTCGAAAGGTTCAAGTAATCGATCATTATAGGAGCGTAAAAAGTACTTCAAAGACCTAGTCAAAGAAGTTGAGAGCTTTACGCAATTCAAACTAAGTCAAACGCAGACGCTACGCGAGCTACTCTCTACGCATGCTATTCTCTACGCGAGAAGCTTTTACGCGAGAGTTATCTTCCAATTTTACGCCGGGGACAGACTGTCAGGCCGCATTTAATGTGAGTGATTTGTTCTGACAGAATAATTTTCTGACAGCAGGATTGCACAGAAGCCGAGAGGATTAGATTTACACTAAACCCAATACTGTCATTTAGTGTGCAGATGGGCTACTTTACGCTCAATAATATGCTTCTTTTACGCACGATAGCTATTCGAGCTTTTACGCTCAAGGTTATTGTGGGCGTAAAGTTTATTTGAGCTAATTTTACGCTCAAGGCTATTTTTTTTAGCCACTTTACGCGGGAAGTCTATTTTGAGCTATTTTACGCCCAGTCTGCTACTTTACGCAGGGAGTGTATTTTGGGTCATTTTTTACGCCCGAGCTTTCCTGACTACATGAGAACGTGTTTTGCTTACGTGGCTTTCATGCCACACTTATCGAGGAACGTGTGTATGTGCTTTCCCTATTTTGTTGAAGAAGTGGAACACGTGTCATCATGCGTAGAGATCAAAACTCTACATGGGACACGTGTCAACATGCGTAGAGGATGATTTACATCATGGGTGACAGTTACTCGCGTAGAGACCCGTTTTTGTTGCTTTTTACGCATAAAGGGTTAAGTCTATAAATAGACTTATTTTCAACACAGACAAAAAAAGAGATCAATAGAGACAAGAGAGGAGATTCTGAGAAAACTCATACTTTCAGAGTGATATTTCCAGAAGCATTTCTTCAACTTTTTCTCAAGAACAGGGTAAAGCAAAGCAAGAAAGCATTCGACTGTGCCATCAGTGTCGTTGCTCGATACCTTTTCGGTGACTTAGTTCTTCCAATTATTTGTCTTCTTCAAGCAGTTTTCTTCATCATCATCATATGGTCCAAGGAACAAAGTGATCGCTCTCAGATTAGACTTCCATAGCAATACTTCCCAGAACAATTTGTACTTTGGTACTTTTTCTAGTTTTCTTTCAAAAGCCAATTTTTAGGCATTTTGTTAAGTGAAACAAAATGGCGACTCTCCTGGGAACGACCTTCTCCTCTGATGAGAAGGCAATTGCTCAATATGATGATGTGTCGATCGGATCGACAAAGAAGACTCTGGTTGTGCACTTCGTCCAGACTGCCTACGAAGAAATTCTCCGAACTGGGGGCAGTACTCACTGCTCCAATGGTTAGAAATTGCGGAAGGCGCAAAAAGTTTGGATCCCTAAGTCCAAACCATCCTCGGATCTCCCTGTTGTCTCTGAAGGCAAAGGAATCCTTCCTACTCCTGTTGTGGAGACTCCCGTCGGTGACGAGACAGTCTCTACTTCTATGATACGCCCTGGGCATAGAAACCAGTCTCCCGTCTGTGATGTGGCAGACTATCAAGTTTTATGCTCTCCGCGTAAAAATCAAGTTTTATCCTCTGTGCGTAAAAATCAAACTTTACGCTCTGTGCGTAAAAACCAGTCTCCCGTCTGTGACGTGGTAGACACTCAAACTTTACGCTCTGTGCATAAAAACTAGTCTCCCATCTGTGACGTGGTAGACACCCAAGCTTTACGCTCCACGCGTAAAGGATAATCTCCCGTCTGTGACGTGGCAGATACTCATATTTTGCGCTCTACGCGTAAAGGTAAATCTCCTGTCAGTGACAGAGTAGATAAAATTCATAATGATGCATCTGTATCTAAAATGAATTTGCCTACACGCATACAGCATAAAAATATGAATTCTATTTTTGGTAAAACTTCGATTTTCTACCAACAGCCTTCTTACACTGCTTTAAGCAAGGTACCAAACCGTCAAATTATGCGTAATGCTGATGGAGTCCTTTGTGCACAAAAATCTCAGGATTTACGCACGCAACTCCAGGCGCGTAAAAACGTTCAGTTTCGTTCTGCTAATGCAGCCAGTAATCTTCTTTGTACACAAGGGACTAAACGATTTTCTGTCCCAAATATAATAAAGAAGACTACTCCCTCTACTCCTTCTGATTTATGCGAGCTGCATGTACAAAAACGTAAAGGCAGAAAATCTCCTGTGACACCCCCCGAAGAAGATCATCATTGTGAGTGCCACCAGATTGTAATCAAGTATTACTGTTCGGCTTCTAAACGGTCAGTTTTTGATCGGTTAGGTTATAATGTACCTCAGCAATCAATTGATGATCAAGAACAGTTGTCATATGCCTCAGTTAATATGGCATCTCATACCAACAGGGGACGACGTCCAAGACGCAACTCGTCCCAGACTCCTGATCAACAACAGTTGAATCGACTTCTTGATAATTTTAAAAGAGTATATTAGAATACTCGATTGAGAAGTCAAAGAAAGTTGCAGACTTCTGACTCAGAAGCTGGGGGTACCCAGTCTTTAGAGTCCGAAACTGATAGCGTTGATTCATACTTCTACACCAATCCCTCTGTATCTTCAAGGGAGGTTGAATCTTATGCTATTGGAGACGAACCAGAGATGTCAATTGCTAATACAGAGGAGTCGCTGAAGGACATGCTTGCTATGATACAAAGTATGCATCAAATAATAATGACTCAGCAAACTGCTCAGCCATCAGTGATAACTCCGGTGCAGATAGCAGCACAAACTCAAGATAGTCAATGGGTTGATATACCCTTGAATAATCTTAGCCAGGAGCCTGCTATTAATCAAAATTCTACATCTCCAGATCCTATCATTCCAGAAGATGTACCACCTCCGGTGGGGGTCACGGTACATCCAACAACTATTCAATCAAATGTGCTTCCTCAAACCAGTGAAGCTATTCAAGCAGTGCGTGAGCTAAAAGCACAGTTTGAAGTTTTGAAGCACAAGGATCAGCTCCAGAGTTAGGGATTAAGCAACCTTATCCTTCTCACTGGAATGATGTGCCCTTTCCTCTAAATTTCAAGCCATAATCCAAGGTGTTATTTGATGAAAAGGCATCTCCTAGTCAATATATCAATTACTTTGATATTATGACTGTATATTTGCAAAAGAATGATGCTCTTCTTACCCGAGTTTTTATCGGGTGTTTGACAGGTTCAGCTTACGATTGGTACCATAGTTTACCCGACAATTGCATTTCGTCTTTTGACGAATTTAAAGCAATATTTCTCTCCCGTTTCTATGAGGGAGGAATGGATATGAATATGTCCTCCCTAATAAAAATCAAGCAAAAGGAGAAAGAAGATACTCGAACGTTTATAGAACGCTTCCGACAGGCTACCTTGAAAATGCCTCCAGGCATGCCAGATTCAGCACTGATAGATACGTGCAAGATGAATCTGCGACCATCCATTGCTATCTTTACGGGTTCCCAATTCACAGATTGGACCTCGTTTATCATAGCAGCAGTTTCAGCCGAGACTAATGGTAGGTTGGCTCGTGAACACGGGATGATCGTCGCTTCAGAAGACAAAGGGAAGAAAAATTCTTCAAATAATAATTCTGGCAATCGTAATGGGAAAGGGAAGGAAACCTTAGTGGCTAATCTTTCAAAACCTAAAATGATGCCGAATAATCAAGAGTCTTCCAAGCCAAAAGAAGAATATTCTTTCGATGACAGTGATATCCCAGGGATATTCTAATATCTGGTAAAGAGTGGCAAACTCCATATTCCAGAGCCTAAAAGGCCTAATGTGGTGAATCTGACCGACAATTCCAAGTATTGTATCTATCACAGATACATAAATCATCCTACCAAGGCTTGCTATGTCTTGAAGAAGAAAATCCAGGAGCTGATAAATGCCAATGCCATCGCTTTAACCAACGATGAGCATACGGGCACAACCAATATGATTTCTCTTCAGTTTGGAGGTTTTCCTCCACAGCAAGTCCCAGATGGAATTGTCCCAATTCCAAAGGCGACGATGAAGATTATGAATATCCCGCCTACCAGAGAGCGAAATAAAGGACTATTGCCTCTTACACTAAAAAATAGTAAAATCATGTGGGTACACCCTGATTTAGTGCCTGAAATGGAGAATGAAGGTAAAACTTCAAAATCTAAGAAAGGTAAAAAAGTCAGAACCTGTAACATGATTTCTCATGTTTTAACTCCAGACCATGATGATTTGGATCATTTATGGGACGGCATTCCTTTGAAAGATAGACTGAGGGGTTTGAATATATGCCCTCCAAGTTTAGCTCCTCCTGCTAAACTCAAGCTTACTCATCGGCAATGGTTAGCAATGAATAGTGTCCCCTTATACAGGGCACAACATGTTTTTGCTGCTTATGAGAAAGCTCCTACAGGGATTTTTCCTTCTGTCCCGAGTATTCTTCCTTCTCCTGTGACTACAGAGGTTTCTATTCCTCCTTCTACAGAAGTCTCTATGCCTCCTTCTCCTGTGGTTACAGAGGTTTCTGTTTCTTTTTCCTCTGTTAAACCATCTATTGAAAGTCCGCTACCTACTCATTTGTATAGTCAGCAATCAGTCCATCTTATGAAAAAGATGGGCTATGACTTTCAAAAGGCGGAAGGCTTGAATTATGATAAAGGAATACGACTTCCTTTATAACTTCAAAGTCAGAAATCCACTCTCGGATTGGGTTTTGAGGTTCCTCATAAAAATTCTCACAAGAAAAAGACTAAGGGAAAGAAGACTAAATCCTGCAATATGGTACTTCATTCTCCTGAGTCTGAAGAAGAGACCTTTGCTGGTACGAGATCTGGAAAAGAGTACCACAAAGATTATGAGGGATCTTCCAAAGAAACGGAGGACGTTATTGAAACAGTTCCAGCTCAATCATCTTCTGTTCCTGCTAAACCATCTATGGTTGAGAAGGGAAAACAGAAAGAAGTGCGCTTTGACGTCCTATTGAAATCTGCTTTAAATCAAGGGGTAGTAATAAAACCCTACAAATTTGACATTGTAGCCCAGTTAGCTAATACTCTGGCTAGACTTTCGATCTTTGAGCTGCTTCGCCTTTCTAAAGAAAGTTACAAAACTTTGAGTGAAGCTTTGCTACAAGCTGATTCATGCTTAGCTCAACTCAAGAGTCCTGATAATATACCAGTATCATGTCCATAATGTCATAGTATGATGGAAGCAATTCCTAATATTAACTTCACACAAGAAGATATGCTGCTGAAGCATAACAAGCATGACAGGCCTCTGTACTACACTGGGTATATTAAATCCACAAAAATTGATAGGCTTTACATCGATCCTGGGTCTTCAATTAGCATAATTCTTCCTTTGAGGATCCCTACTAGGGATTTGACTTACACTAGTACTACAATAGTTGATTTCAACTCTGGAAAGAGTAAACCACTGGGAAAGATTCGTCTGAAGATTCAAATTGGTGATCTTCGAACTATGACAACATTTTATGTTATCAACTCAGATGTATCTTACAACATCCTCCTTGGAAGACCATGGATACATGAGCATAACATTGTGCCTTCAACTCTCAACCAATGCTTCAAGTACGTGGATTCTCAAGGGGTTGTGAAGACCGAATTTATAGATATCAATCCCTTTATGGGTATTGAAGCATATTTCTTTGATTCAATACTCTACAAGCAAGAGCATATGAAGGAGATATCGGAAATGGCCAAAGATCGATCACCTGCTGAAGATCAATCTGTCAATGAAGATCCTCCGGAAGAGCAACCTTTGAAGATTAAAGTCAAAGGCCGAATCCAACCCCAACCTGTTAATAATCAATCTTTGGTGATTATGGTTAAAGGAAGAACTTGGGCTTCATCTGAGGAAGCTGTGAAGATTCCAGTCAAGAGCCAAGTTCAACCTCTTATGATCAAGGTCAAAGGATGTACTTCTCGTACGAATGATCCAGAACCTCCACTGATCATCAACCTTGGCAAGTCTACGCAGAAGACGGATGATGGTCCGTTAATGATCAATCTGAAGCATAGTGGTCAAATTATAAATGATATAAATATTGATCATTCTGTACTTTCTAATATCAATAAAGATTTTCTTTTGGAGTATATGGCTGTCAAATTCATTGAAAGAATGACTTTATCTTCTGATGATCAAAGTCGTCATAAAAATGACATAAATACAGAGGAAACCTTATACATTGACCATAAGAAAAATTCTTTTCCTCCTCATATTGATGTTGGACCTTATGCTCAAAGGTTTCTAACATCTTCTCCCTATTTTCTTTCTGTAGCCGCTTTATCATAAGCTTGTGTAACTAATAGACGTCATGAAGAATCTTATTTCATGATTTCGTCTGGTACGAAAAATAAGCGCCAAATTATGTTTGGTCTGGCTAGAAATATCCCTGTTATTCAGACAGATGATCTTAGAGATAAAGATAAAGGAATAATCTGAATTGACAAATATAGTCAACAATCTTTCAAGATTATCTAGAATATGGGATATGATTTGAAGACTATGCAAGGTCTCAATCAAGGCAAGAGTAGACGATTACCGTTATGTGGTGATCCGTTTTACCAGAAAAGTCGTCATGGGTTGGGATACGATCCATCCCACATATTTAACGAAGATATACAAGAAGAATTTTCTTCTAGTTCTTCACAATCTTCAGATTCGAAAGAAATTCAATTCATCGAATCGGATACACCCTACATGTGCAAGAAAGATATGGAAGAAGAATGTTCTTCCAGTTTTTTACAATCCTCATATTCTGAGGAAGACTATTATGATGAATCTGAGTGTATATTCTCAGTTAACATGGTTCAAACTGATGGTGAATTAGAACCATTTGAGAATGACCCTTGGGCACAACAAATGGACACTCAATGGGAGCTTTGTTTTGAACAACGACAGCCACCTACAGAGGATAAAATTGTCCAGATTGACGTTGGAAACGGAACTACGTCCAAGCCAATATTCATCAGTAAAACCCTCTCCGAAGATGAAAAGAAAGAGTTGATACAACTGATTAAAGAATATATCGATATCTTTGCATGGAGTTATGAGGATATGCCGGGTCTAGATCCCAAAGTAGCTACTCATAAACTCAATATTCTTTCTAATGCCAAGCCTGTGAAACAACAACAGCAGCATTTTTGACCAGATATGATGGACGTAATTGAAGCAGAAGTCAAAAAGTTGATCACATGTGGCTTTGTTCGTGAAGAACAATATCCAGATTGGATGGCCAACATTGTTCCTGTTATGAAAAAGAATAGAAAAGTCAGAGTTTGCATAGATTTTCGGGATCTTAATACAGCTTGTCCAAAGGACGAATTTCTACTTCCGATTACCGATGTCATGATAGACAATACATGTGGTTTTGAACGCATGTCTTTCATAGACGGATTTTCAGGATACAACCAAATTAAGATGCATCCAAGAGATGAAAAGCATACTGCTTTCCGTACACCCCTTGGAGTTTTTGCTATACAGTTATGTCATTCGGTCTGAAAAATGCCGGTACTACGTATCAACGGGCCATGAGCAGCATCTTTCAAGAATATCTACGGAAAATAGTTGAATGTTATGTAGATGATATTGCTGTCAAAAGTCGATCAAAAGATGATCATATTCAAGATTTAAAGACGGTATTTGAGTTGATGCGCCTACATCAACTGAAGATGAATCCTACTAAGTCTTTCTTAGGGGTTTCCAGTGGCAAGTTTTTGGGATTTGTCATCACTTCTCAGGGTATCCATGTTGATCCTGATAAAATCAAAGCGATTCTTGAAGTGCGTCCTCCACGCAATCTAAAAGAACTTCATGGTTTCCATGGTTGCATTGCTTATATCAGGAGATTTATATCCAATCTTTCTGGGAGATGTTAACCTTTTTCCCATTTATTAAAGAAAGGTGTATCATTTGTCTGGAAAGAAGCATGTCAGAAAGCCTTTAATGACATCAAGCAATACCTTACAAATCTACCTATTTTGGTACCTCCATTTGTGGGAAGACCATTTTTGCTCTATGTTTGAGCCTTAGATCATTTCCTTGATGCTCTTCTTGCATAGAAAAGTGATATGGGATATGAACAGACAATTTATTATCTTAGCCGAATGATGGTCGGAGCTGAATACAGGTACACTCCTGTGGAAAAAAATGTCTGGCATTGGTTTTTGCTATTCAAAAGACACGACATTATGTGTCAGGGCGGACTATTCATGTCATCTCCAAAATAAATTCTATTCGGGTATTGATAAGAAAACCGAGCATTCTTAACTCCAGGTTAGCCACCTGGGCGATGTTGCTCACTCCTTATGATATGGTCTATGTACCTCAAAAATTAGTTAATGGCTAAGCATTAGCTGATTTCTTAGCAGCTCACCATATACCTGAAACATCGAAGCTATATGAGGACATTCCAGATGAAGTTGTGGATTGCAACATGACTTTAAAGGATGACATTTGGCAACTATATTTTGATGGAGCATCACGGGTTGGACCTAAAGACAATATTATCTCTGGAGTAGACATCGTTCTAGTCTCTCTTGATAAAAAGGTCATATACCGTGCATATTCTCTTAATGAGCCATGCTCCAACAATGTAACAGAATATAATGCTTTGCTGATTGGTCTCCAAGTAGCAAAACAATTGGACATCGAGTTCCTGGAAGCTTATGGAGATTCTCAACTGATTGTTAATCAGGTCAGAGGGACATATGAAGTCAGAAATCCTGACCTCATTCCTTATCATCAAGTGGTAATCGAATTGGTCCTTTCATTCAAAGGATTCTTTATCGAATTCGTACCATGTTCTCAGAACTTGGAAGCTGATGCTCTTGCTAGTTTAGCTGCAGACTTAGCTGTTCCAATTAGAAGACAAAACACCATAACTTTGTTGGATAGGGACTTATTCTGTGTAATGAACAACTTGTATATTGAACAGAGTTATACTACAGAATCAAGTTCACAACAAAGGGATTGAAGAAGTCCATTCATTGATTATGCGGTTCATGAGATTTTACTTGAAGATCTAAAAGAAGTTGCATCAATCAAGAGATGATCATTTCGATTCTACTATGATTCTTTCTTACATATGATATATCGTCGGTCATATGATGAACTTTTGCTACTTTGTCTCTCTGAACATGAAGCTAAGCAAACGCTTCGTGAAGGTCATGATGGTGTCTATGGTGCTCATCAACCGGGTCCAAAATTATAGGATCGCATTAGAAGAATGGAATATTATTGGCCATCCATGATAGCAGACGCTGTGGATTATTCTAAACGGTGTAAAGCATGTCAGATTCATGCTGATTTTATTCACCAACCATCTAAATTCTTATATCCTACAGCAGCTTCCTGGCCTTTCGAAGCCTGGGGCATGGATATTATTGGTCCGATTAATCCTTCTTCTGTCAAAGGACATCAGTTTATATTGGCTATAACCGATTATTTCTCCAAATGGACGGAAGCTATTCCCCTTGTTAAAGTAAAAATATCAAATATGGTTAGTTTTATCAAACACCATGTCATTTATTGCTTTGGAATTCCCCGACGGATAATTCATGACAATGGACCATAATTTGCCTGTCAGGCATTTTATCGATTCTGTGACAAGAATCGGATCCAAAATCTGGCTTCTACGACTTATAATCCAGCTGCTAATGGTTTGGCCGAAGCTTTCAACAAGACAATCATCAAACTTCTCAAAAAGTTCGTCTTTTCTAATAAACGTGATTGGAATGAGAAACTTGGAGAATGTTTATGGCCTTACCGAACAACAGTCCGAACTCCTACTAGTTTTACACCATTCTCACTGATTTACGGGTGTGAGGCTGTTCTTCCATTGGAAATTCAGATTCCATCTCTTAGAATAGCCATTGCTAATGAGCTTACTACAGAGAATAATGATTGGTTAAGACTTCAAGAACTTGAAGGATTGGATGAAAAGCGACTTCAAGCGCAACAGCACATTGAGCTTTATCAAGCCCGCATATCTCGAACTTTCAATCGTAAAGTTAAAGAGAGGGTATTTAAAGTCGGTGAGCTATTCCTAGCTGTTCAAAGACCGATGGTGATAACTCATAAGAACAAAAGGAAATTCCAAGCAAAATAGGAAGGTCCCTATGTAGTCGAGTCGGTATTCTTCCATGGTGCCTATAGGTTGTCTAAACCTAATAGAGATTTGCTTATGATGCCGATCAATGGCAAATTCTTGAAGAAATATTATGTTTGAATTTCTTCTTTATTTCCCAGCTACCAATGTTTGGTTAAGATGATCATTTGTCTTTCTAAAAGAGAATTTTTGATCTTCTGTCTTACCAGTTAAAAAAAAGAGATTTATTATTTATCATGTTCTCATGACCTCTGAATAAATATTAAGTCTACTTCTTCTCCTATCTATCATGTCCATTTGGCCTCTGAATAGATATTAATCTATTTTTCTTCGGGTTGTTACGATCTGTCATGTTCATATTACCTCTTTTAGTATCGTATACTCTAAACAGAAAACGAGATTCATTACCTATCATGTCCACATTACCTCTGGATAGATATAATTTATTGAGTTTTAGAAGACTTGTCATGTCCATATTACCTCTGATAAGTATTTTCTATCTCATACCTATTGTTTAATTACAAAATAAATAATAGGATCACAAAATAAATATTTTATTTATTTTTGTAGAAAATAATAAAATGAAGTAGATTTAATATTTATTCATAGGTAATGAGAACATGATAAATAATAAATCTTTTTCTTTCTGAAATCAGCTGGTAAGACAAAAAATCAAATTTTTTTAGGAGAATAAATAATCAGCTTAACCAAACCTTGGTAGCTGGAGAATAAAGAAGAAATTCAAACGTAGTATTTCTTCAAGAATTTACCATTAATTGGCATCATAAGCAAATCTCCATTAGGTTTAGATAACCTATATGCACAATTGGAGAATACGGTTTCGACTACATAAGGACCCTCCCATTTAGCTTGGAATTTGCCTTTACTCTTATGAGTCATAACCATAGGTCTTCGGACAGCTAGAACTAGCTCTCCTACTTTAAATACCCTTTCTTTGACTTTGCGATTGAAAGCTCGAGATATGCAGGCTTGATACAGCTCAATGTGCTGTTGTGCTTGAAGACGCTTCTCATCCAAACCTTCATGTTCTTGGAGACTTAAGCGGTCATTATTCTCTGTAGTTAGCTCATTAGCAATAGTTATTCTTTGTACTGTTGTTCGATAAGTCCATAAACATTCTCCAAGTTTCTCGTTCCAATCACATTTATTAGAGGAGACAAACTTTTTGAGAAGTTTAATAATTGTTTTGTTAAAAGCTTCTGCTAAACCATTAGCAGCTGGATTGTAAGTTGTAGAAGCTAAGTTCTGGATCTGATTCTTGTCACAAAATCGATAAAACACCTGACTGGCAAATTGAGGCCCGTTATCATGGATTATCCTTGGAAGAATCCCAAAACGATAAATGACATGATGTTTGATGAAGTTAATCATATTAGACGTTTTTACTTCAATAAGAGGAATTGCTTCTTCCCATTTACAAAAGTAATCAGTTATAGGCAGGATAAACTGATGTCCTTTGACAGAAGGAGGATTAATTGGACCAATAATATTCATACCCCAAGCTTCGAAAGGCCAAAAAGCTGCTGTAGGATATAGAAATTCAGAGGGTTGATGAATAAAATTAGCATGAATCTGGCATGCTTTACACCGTCTGGCATAATCCACAGCATCTGCTATCATAGAAGGCCAATAATAACCCATTCTTCGAAAAAGGTCCTATAATTTTGGACCTGGTTGATGCGCACCACAAACTCCATCATGAGCCTTACGAAGTGTTTGCTTGGCTTCGCTTTCCGAAAGACAACGCAGTAAAAGCCCGTCATAAGAACGACGATACAATATGTGCATAAAAGTATCATAATATAATCGAAATGATCGTCTTTTGATTGATGCAGCTTCTTTTGGATCTTCAGGTAAAATCCCATAAATTGCATAATCAATAAATGGACTTCTCCAATCCCTTTGCTGAGAATTTGATTCGGTAGCATAACTTTGTTCAATATGCAAATTATTCTTGACACAGAATAAATCTCTATCCAACAAAGTAATGGTGTTTTGTCTTCTAATTGGAATTGCTAAGTCTGCAGCTAGACTGGCGAGAGCGTCGGCTTCCAAATTTTAAGAACGTGGTACGAATTCAGTGAAGAATCCCTTGAATAAAAGAGCCAATTCGATTACCACTTGATGATAAGGAATGAGGTCAGGGTTTCTGACTTCATATGTCCCTTTGACCTGATTGACAATCAGTTGAGAATCTCCATATGCTTCTAAGAACTTAATATCCAATTGTTTTGCAACTTGAAGACCAATTAGCAGGGCATTATATTCTGCCACATTATTTGAACATAGTTCATTAAGGGAATAAGCATAGTATATAACCATTTTATCAGGCGAGACCAAAACGATGCCGACTCCGGAGACAATATTGCCTTTAGGCCCAACTCGTGATGCTCTATCAAAGTATAATTGCCAAATGTCATCCCTCAAAGACATGTTGCAATGTATAGCTTCATCCAGAATGTCGTCTATAGTTTAGAAGTTTCAGGTATAGGGTTAGCTGCTAAAAAGTCAGCTAACGCTTGACCCTTCACTGATTTTTGAGGTATGTAGACCATATCATAAGGAGTAAGCAACATTGCCCTGGTAGCTAACCGAGAGTTAAGAATACTCGGCTTCTTCATTAATATACCCGAATAGAATTTATTCTGGATATGGCATGAATAGTCTATCCCGTTACATAATGTCGCGTCTTTTGAATGACAAAAACCAAGGCTAGACATTCTTTTTCTATAGGAGTATACCTGTGTTTAGCTCCAACCATCATTCGACTGAGATAATAAATTGCCTGTTCATGACCCTTATCACTTTTTTGTGCAAGAAGAGCACCAAGAGAATGATCTAATGCTCGAACATACAGCAAAAATGGTCTTCCCACTACTGGGGGTACTAAAATAGATAAATTTGTAAGGTATTGCTTGATGTCATTGAATGCTTTTTGACATGCTTCATCCCAAACAAATGATACACCTTTCTTCAATAAACGAGAGAAAGGTTGACATCTCCCAGAAAGATTGGATATAAATCTCCTGATATAAGCAATACGACCCTGAAAGCCACAGAGTTCTTTCAGATTATGTGGAGGACGCATTTCAAGAATTGCTTTTACTTTATTAGGATCAACATGGATACCTTGAGAAGTAATGACAAATCCCAAAAACTTGCCATTGGAAATCCCTAAGAAAGACTTAGTAGGGTTCATCTTTAATTGATGTCGATACATCAACTCAAATACTGTCTTCAAGTCTTGAATGTGATCATCTTTTAATCGACATTTGACAGCGATATCATCTACGTAACATTCAACTGTTTTTCGCAGATGTTCTTGAAAGATATTGCTCATGGCCTTTTGATATGTAGCGCCAGTATTTTTCAGACTAAAAGGCATAACTGTATAGCAATAAACTCCAAGGGGTGTTTGGAAAGCAGTGTGCTTTTCATCTCCTGGATGCATCTTAATCTGATTATATCCTGAGAATCCGTCCATGAAAGACATACGTTCAAAACCACATGTATTGTCTATCATGACATCGGTGATCGGAAGTGGAAATTCATCTTTCGGACAAGCTGTATTGAGATCTCAAAAATCTATACAAACTCGAACTTTTCTATTCTTCTTCATGACAGGGACAATATTAGCAACCCAATCTGGGTGTTGCTCTTCACGGACAAAGCCACATGTAATCAGCTTTTTGACTTCTGCTTTAATTGCATCCATTATATCTGGTCAAAAATGTCGTTGCTGTTGTTTCACAGGTTTGGCATTAGGAAGAATATTGAGTTTATAGGTAGCTACTTTAGGATCCAAACCCGACATATCCTCATAGCTCCATGCAAAAATATCGATATATTCTTTTATTAGCTTTATCAACTCTTCTTTTTCATCTTTAGAAAGGTTTTTACTGATGAATATTGGCTTAGACGTAGTTTCATCTCCAACATCAAGCTAGACAATTTCATCTTCTGTGGATGGCTGTCGTTGTTCAAACTGGAGCTCCCACTGAGTGTCCAGTTGTTGTGCCCAAGGGTCATTTTCAAATAGTTCTGATTTACCGTCGATTTGAACCATATTGACTGAAAAGACGCGCTCAGATTCAACATACTGGACTCCTTCAGAATCTGAGGATTGTAAAGAACTGGAAGAAAATTCTTCTTCCATATCTTCATTAAACATGTGGGATGGATCGTATCCCAAGCCATGACGAGTTTGTTAATAAAGCGGATCACCACATAATGGTAATCGTCTACCTTTGCCTTGATTGAGACCTAGCATAGTTTTTAAATCATATCCCATATTTTGGATAATCTTAAGAGATTGTTGACTATATTTGTTAATTCTGATTTTTTTTATCTTTCTCTATGAGATTATCTGTCTGAATAACAGGGATATTTCTAGCCAAGTTAAACACAATTTGACGCTTGTTTTTCTTATTAGACAGGATCACAAAATAAGATTCTTCGTGACATCTATAAGTTACGCAAGATTGTGATGATGAGGCTACAGGTAGAAAATAAGGAGAAGATGTTAGGAACCTCTGAGCATAGGGTCCAACATCAATATGATGAGGAGAAGAATTCTCTTTATGATTAATATATAAGGTTTTCTCTGTATTTATGTCATTTTTATGTTGATGACTTTGATTATCAGCAGATAAAGTCATTCTTTCAACAAATTTGACAGCCATATACTTTAAAAGGAAATATTTATTAAAATAAGAGAATATAGAGTGATCAATATTTATATCATTGATAGACTGACTACTACGCTTTGGATTAATCATTAATGGACCATCATCCGTCTTCAGCGTAGACTTGTCAAGGTTGATAACCAGTGGTTCTGGATCAGTTGTACGAGAAGTACGTCCTTTAACCTTGATCATAAGATGTTGATGACTAGTATTGGTTTGAACCTGGTTCTTGACTGGAACCCTCACATCTTCATCAGACGTAGCTTGAATTTTTCCTTTGACTTTAATCATCAAAGGTTCATCGTTGACAGGTTAGGGTTGAATTTGACCTTTAACCTTAATCATCAAGGGTTGATCTTCTGAAGGCGATTGATCTTTAGAAATCGATTGATCTTCTGCAGGTGCTCGATCTTCAGCCATATCAGATATTTCCTTCACATGCTCCTGTTTATAGAGTATTCGGAGAAATAGGCTTCAACACCCTTAAAGGATTAATATCTGCAAATTCAGTCTTTATAATCCCCTGAGAATCCATATACTTGAAGCATTTATGGAGAGTCGAAGGTACAATATTATGCTCATGTATCCATGGTCTTCCAAGGAGGATATTATAAGATACATCTGAGTTGATAACATATAAGGTTGCTATGGTTCTAAGATCACCTATTTGAATCTTCAGACGAATTTTCTCCAATGGTTTACTCCTTCCAAAATTAAAAACAACGATTGTTGTACTAGTGTAAGTCAAATCACTAGTAGGAATCCTCAATGGTCTTAGCATACTCTGAAGAATAATGCTGATGGAAGACCCAGGATCGATGTAAATCCTGTCAATTTTACTAGAGTTAATATATCCCGTATAACACAAAGGCCTGTCATGTCGATTATGCTTTGACATCATATCCTCTTGTGTGAAAGTAATGTTAGGAATTGATTCCATCGCACTATGGCATTGGGGACGTGACACCGGTATATTATCAGGATTTTGAGTTGAGCTAAGCATGAATTGGCTTGTAGAAAAGCTTCACTTAAAGTTTCTCGACTTTCTTTAGAGAGACAAAGTAACTCAAAGATAATAAGTCTAGCCGGATTATTGGCTAACTGGGCTAGTATGTCAAATTTATAGGGTTTCATCGACCCTTGATTTGAACTAGACTTCAACGGGACATCAAAACGCACTGCCTTCTGTTTTTCTTTTCCAACCACTGGGGGTTTAGAAGGCCTTGTCTCAGCAGGAACAGAAGATTACTGAGTTGGTAGTGTTTCAGAGGCATCATCCGCTTCTTTGGAAGTTTCCTCATAATCTTTTCCAGATCTTGTTCCACCAAAAGACTCTTCTTCAGACTCAGGAGAATGAAGTACTATATTACAGGATTTAATCTTCTTTCCCTTGGTCTTCTTCTTATGTGGATTTTTATGAGGAACTTTAAATCCCAATCCGACGGAGGATTTTTGACCTTGAATTTGTAAAGGAACTCGCATACCTTTACCATAATTCAAGCCTTCCGTTTTCTGAAAGTTATAGCCCATCTTTTTTATGAGATGGACCGATTGTTGACTGTAAAAGTGTGTGGATAGCGAACTTTCACTAGACAGTTCAATAGATGAAGAAGGAACAGAGACCTCTGTAGTGGCAAGGGTAGAAATTTTTGGTGCAGGAGGTAGAATCCCAACCGAAGCTTTCTCGTAAGCAGTAAAATCTTATTATGCCCTGTACAAAGGGACACTATTCATGGCTAACCATTGCTGATGAGTCATTTTTAGTTTGGTAGGAGGAGCCAAACTCGGAAGGCATATTTTTAAACCCCTTAGCCTATTTTCCAAAGGAATGTCATCCCACAAATGATCAGAATTATTATGGTATAAAATAACAATATGGGAAATCATATTGCAGGTTTTGACTTTTTTACCTTTCTTGGATTTTAAAATTTTACTTTCATGCTCCATTTCAGGTACTAAGTCAGGATGTACCCATATGATTTTACTATTTTTTAATATGAGAGGCACTAATTCTTTACTTTGATCTCGGGCTGATGGAAGATTCACGATCTTCATCGTCGCCTTTGGAATCGAGACAACCCCATCAGGAACTTGCTATGGAGGAAAAGCTCCAAATTGAAGAGAAATCATATTGGTTGTGACTGCATGCTTATCATTTGTTAAAACGATAGCTTTAGCATTTATCAACTCTTGAATCTTCTTCCTCAAGACATAGTAAGCTTTCGTGGGATAATTTATGTATCTATGATAGATATAATATTTGGAATTATCAACCAAATCTACCTCATTAGGTCATTTTGGCTCTGGGATCTGGAGTTTACCACTCTTCACGAGACATTAAAATATCCCAGGAATATCACTGTCATCGAAAGAGTATTTTTTCTTTCGGCTTAGAAGACTCTGGATTACTTGGTGTTGTTTTGGATTTCGAAAGGTTTACCACTAGGGTTTTCTTTCCTTTCCCATTGCGATTACTAGAGTTGTTGCCTGAAGAGGCTTTCTTTCCTTTGTCTTCTGAGGCGAAGATCATCCCATGTTCACGAGCCAATCTACCGTTAGTCTCAACTGAAACTGCTGCTATAATAAACGAGGCCCAATATGTGAATTGAGAGCCTGTAAAAACAGCGATGGTTGGTCACAGATTCATTTTGCATGTATCAATTAATGCTGAATCTGGCATACCAGGAGGCATTTTCAAAGTAACATGTCGAAAATGTTCAATAAACGTCCGAGTATCCTTCTTCTTTTTTTGTTTAATTTCTATTAAGGAAGACATATTCATATCCATCCCTCCATCATAGAAACGAGAGAGAAATATTGCTTTAAATTTGTTAAAAGACGATATACAATTATCGGGTAAACTGCGATACCAATCGTATGTTGTACCCGTCAAACACCCAATGAAGACTCGGGTGAGAAGAGCATCATTCTTCTGTAGATGCACAGTCATAATATCAAAATAATTAACATATTGACTTGGAGAAGCCTTTCCATCAAATAATACCATAGATTGTGGCTTAAATTTAGGAGGAAAGTGTACATCATTCCAGTGGGGAGGATAAGGTTGTTTGATCCCCAACCTCTGGAGCTGATCTTTGTGCTTGAGAACTTCAAATTGTGCTTTCAACTCACGTACTGCTTGAATAGCTTCACTAGTTTGAGGAAGCATATTTGATTGAATAGTAGCTGGATGTACCGTAACCCCCACCGGAGGTGATACATCTTCTGAAATGAGAGGATCCGGAGATGCGGAATTTTGGTTGTGTAACGCCCAAGTCCTAAAATACTTAGGACTAGGTACGTATCCATGCCAGCTGCATACATACGAAGTATACTCCAATATATGGAAACTCGTATGTATACATAAGCTGTAAAATACAGTAGAATCAGAATAACTAATTCTCATCCACTAGATAAATAAATGATATAAAAGCAATTTTGAATTTGTCATGTATACAATCGTTGGGCGGAGACAAAGTCCACTGCCAACTATCTCAAATAAAATATACAAGTGATCGATAGAATAACGGGACGAACTAAGCACAATCGTCTTCGAAAGAATGGAGAAGATCACGGCCTTGGCTAGAACACTTACAAAATCACAGAAGCACACACCTGGAGAGATAACCAGGTCCTCAGAGGGACGTAACAAGATACACAAAGAATATGTCATAATAAACTGAATATATAATATGTCACAAACCAAAATAAGTGACAAGACGATAATAAGGTAATCTAACCGTACTACAGTGTTTATGCAGTTAAAACAAACCTCCAATGCATGGGCACTCTGGCTCAGTAGCAGTAATCTCAGGTATGGCCCATCAGGATACCAGGGACCTCAAAGCATAACATTCATCGAATGTCAGAGGCCAGCAGTAAATCAGTATCAAGATCGAGGACCGTATCTCCCGCGGAGATAACTGGCAATAGGAAAGTGCATACTTGGCCCATACGTCAAGGAACTGTTCTTCCCACCCAATGCCTAACACAGTCACATCCATGTCTCACATACCTCTACTAACTGTTAAGTCTCCTAACATGGCTCTATTAGCAGTTAGCCCTATCGCATGCGCATAGGGGATCAGCCCACACACAAGAACCTCTATATGTACTCATCTCACATATCCTCGTGGTACAACTGTGTCAAGGTATATACGATACACTACAGACGGTAGTCTCTTAACTCTAAGTCCATATGCAGTCAAAGGATAATTACAAAGTATATCTAATATCACTGAGCAGACAGTAAATTAAGAACAGTAAGAACTGGAAATAAATGAACAGTGATACGTAATAAAATGTAAACTGAATATAAATAGTATAATGGCAAGGTATCTTGCCTGAGGGTGGTGCGAGAAGCAGCAAAATCCAACAATCAGAATTGTCAACACGAAAGTCAAAATCCATAAGAAGCTCTGGATGCTAAAACAAACTTCACGAACGAGTTTAGAATAAAAGATATGCCTAGGAAATGCCTGTTCAAAAGTTAAATTCTGGAAAAGGGACAAAATCGTAATTTTGGATCAAAACGATGGCCGCCGTTGGACCCACTTTGCACCAAAATGAGTGCCAAAATCTACGGTCTCTAAAGTCGTCAAACTACATGTCTACGAATTTGTTTTGAGGAGACGAACCCAACAGTATGTCCAATTTTGGATTCAAGTGGGCTGTGCACAAAATCGTCCGTTGAGTGGGATTGTAGGCTTGCTAAAATAGGGTCCCGATCAACGGTCTCAGAATCGGACCAAACTTGGCTCACAAGACCAGAAAAATATTTCGAGTCCAATGGCGCAAGTTTCATCGCGATATGATGAGTGTGCACAAAGTTGTGACTTAATTTGCAAAGGGTCGATACAGGGTATCCCGACGGATACACACTGATTTCGTCGCGCACATGCAACGAAATCGGGTTCCGTCAGTTCCCACATGTCGACAACATCCATACGCGCCTTTCGATGTGTATAGTGCGCGACCACGTCGCCCGGTTTGTCGGGGCGCACGCCGTATCGGGTGTTTTTTCACTTTTTGAAAACAGAATTTATAATTTTTTTGGAAAACTTTAACAACGTGTAACTTTTTACATACTAGATGAAAAGTGAATCCAAAAGGTGCGTTACAATCTCGGTTAGGTTGTCTTTGACGGTCTTCAATTAATTTTTATGAAAGTTTAATGGACAGCGAGAAAAGTGGCCGACAAGTTGGTGTTTTGAAACAGTTTTTAATATTCAGAAAAGTAGGTTTTTCTCCAATTTTGTCTTAATTTTTCGAGCAAGTTGGATGGCCATGTCGAAATCCACCTGAGGGATCTCGTAGAGGGTCATGAGGGCTTTCTACACGAATTTACGGATCTAAAAACGGACTAGAATCGAGAGAGAAATCAAACGAGAAAGTGGGATACCTTAAAGTGGGAATCTGATGTTGTTTCCTTTGTCTTTCGCGAGCACGGCTTCGCCATGGTGCGTCCGAGCTTCACCGTGGAGTGGGGAGGAGGAAGGAGGAGAGAGGAGAAAGAAGATGGAGAAGAAACTAGGGTTTTCTTTAGAGTCATATATATATATATATATATATATATATATATATATATATATATATATATATATATATATAATTTAAATGCTATGGGGGGGGGGGGGTTTCGGCCATATGGTTTACTGTTGTTAAGGGGGTCGCAACAAGCTATTTCTTGTAAAAGGGCGCACTATTGCTTGTTAAGGGGGTCGGCAACAAGCCATTCTGCTGTGGGTGGTCGGGTTCCCACATGTGGGGCCGACTACCACTAGGCTTTTTTTTTTCCTTTTCTTTTCCTTTTGTCTTATTTATATATATATATATATATATATATATATATATATATATATATATATATATATATATATATATATATTTTCCTTTTCTTTTCCTTTTGTCTTATATATATATATATATATATATATATATATATATATATATATATATAAATATCTATATATATCTATATATCTATATATATACACACAATAAATCCTTTTACAATTAAAATAAAATCTACATCTTATCTACATACATATATTATATTAAATATATATTTTATATATCCAATTGACAGTAAAATTGACAACTAGTACTAATATTAAATATCAATAATTATGACTATTTAATCATAATAAAAAAATAACCTTAATAATAATAAAATTATTAAAATAATAAATGGTAGTCTAGGTGGGCTCTCCCTTATCCGAGTCCAGAAGATTGTACGAAATATTGCAAAATATTATTTAATAATAAAATACAAATAATAGTACAAATATTTAAATAATTAGAAATTGTACATAAAATTCTAAAATAATTTAGGAGATATTTCTACGTACATAAAATATGTCTACCTGGCCACCTTGGTCTCATCCCATGCCTACATGGGCTTAAATTTGGTTCGGGTCCAGTTCGGGCTGAATTGGACAAACCAGGTCATCTAAAAAAATCAATATATATAAAATAATATTTAATTAAAATAATTTAAACATGTCAATTCACAACTTGGCCTGGTTTTCCTTGTTTGGACAAAACTATGGCTAGGCCTCCCACGGCATGGCTAATATACTGGTCAAGGCACTCTGCTACAACTTCCGTGCCAAAATTCATGGTTGTCTTGTGCTCCAAAACTCAACAATAGCTAAGGTCATCTTTAATAATTAATAAAATCCATAAATTGCATAAATTCATTTTTAAGTCTAATAAAATAATAAAAATAATAATTAAAAACTAGGGGTTTTACATCCTACCTAACTTACAAGAATTTCGGCCTCAAAATTTAGGATTAATAGGGTAGATCGGGTTGAGGGATAAGAAGAGTTCGTCAATACCAAATGACAATTAAATTCTGGAGGAGGCGATGAAACGATGTTCAACAAAACCATACATTAGAAAATTTGGAACTCGATATATCCGAAAACACATCAGGGTTATGGGATTGATTGAGGGTCGCCAGTGAAGGTAACAAAATTTTTGATAACACGAATTAAAGGGTAGCAAAGAATTTGGTAGTTCAAAGAAAATAATTTGACCATTGGGAGATGTGGTTCCCTGAGAGAAACTGGCTACTACTCGTCTTGGTTGAGAGTTGGATTTAAGTGAACGGTTGGAATCATTCTCGAGTGCTCAAAAATAATTGGAAGGACATGATAACAATTCTAGGGTTGAGAAAATGAGGAGTAGTTAAAGGCGAGGATATAGTCCCATGGAACGATAATGGTCATAATCGATAGGAGGGCTAGAGGGAATTCAAGTACAAGCGTCTTCGCTCTTCTAAAGTAGGTGAAGGCGAATGCAATATAGAGTTCAAGGATGATATTATCGAATACGAATACGTGGTTCAAAAACGATAGAAAAAAATTAAAGTAGAATTGTCAAGGCAATCGCGGATGAGACTCTAAGGTAAGTTTAACTATGTCTCCATCCACGTAGAATAATTCATGAAAAGCGAACCAAAGTGCAATAGGTTGATCAGACCATCATGCACCGGTTCTGATTAGACAATATGTTAGTGGGTGCACCTAATAAAATATGTCATGATCAAGCTTGATAACGAAATAAGCTTGCAAAATTGAAGCTATATTAGCAGTATGGGATAGTCAAAATATGTGCAAGGGAGGTACTGTTGAAGGAAATTAAATAGTCAAGGATCTTTTAAAATCTAAGTTCCATCCAAAGTTTGGGCCTATACAGTTGTCTTGGTTGATTAGCTAAGTTAGGGTCCTTTGAACTTATAGTCTAAGCAAACTTATCAACATGGGTCACAAAGGCAAAGGCTTTGTTGGGTGGTGAGGTATTCTACCCAGCTTACAAGAGTTAAGCTAGTAGTGTGATGGGACAATGGGTTAAGCAATCAAGATAAGCACAAATCTAAGCATTTAAGGAATTAAGTAGAAGAAAATCACATATCGGGTCGAAAGAATTGAGTCGAGGTTGAATCCCTATTCGTGGTCGAAAATATACCGGTATCATGGTAAAGATTATAGTTTGGCCATTTTGACCATAAGGTCATATCAAAAAAACAGAGTACAAGGAGGTGGGTTTTGGTGGGACATGATATGTCTACAAGAAGGTGGGCTCGTCTAGGTCTTACATATGAAATTAATTATAAGGAAAATTCTAGTATTGTACTCTAATTATCTAAGTCACGGTAAGGGACGCCAAAAGATCTAAAATAGAAAGTGGGAGTTCACGAGGTGATAATTAATGCACAAAATAAAGAAGATCAGGTTAAAGCATGAAATAAAATTAATTAAAGAATCTATTAAAAATAATTTAGGAACACAATTCTGGAGAGAAGATAGTTTTCTAGATGAATACAGTTTAGGAACCATTAGATCATTATTCAAATTGCAAATGGGTTAGAAGGTCACAATTAAAAGATCTAGAATTGAAGGAAGGTCGAGTAAGCCGAGGTGGAAATACAGTCACATAGACGGGTAGATGACTAACAACACTTGTGTATATACTACTATCATGGTCATGGGTGACATGGAAATTAGTGTGGAATACTCAGTAGGGTTATCTTGGGGCCTACCATTAAAATTTAACTCAAGTATCCTCCAAAAATTTTAAAATTAAACTTTCAAAAATATACCATCAAAATTTGTATTCACTCCAAGCCGTTCAAATTCATCATAAAAAAAATTAAATCACTCTCATAAATATCAAAGCAAAATTTTATCACGTTACTACTAACCTTTTCCAAAATTAACGTTTAAATTCAACTATTTAACTCAAGAGTTCCTAATTTACGAATCCATAAAGATTTCACAATCAATCAAAAATTTAACACTCTAAAATTTCTAAATAACTCATAATAAAACTCTTAGCATATTAAAAAAAATCTAAAAAATTATAAGCTCAATGCTCTCATAAATTTTAGCTTCTATTCATGCTAAGTTATTCCAACAAAATCACAACTTTTAAATGGTAACTTCCTTTAATCAATCAAAATAACTTTCCATCACATCCTTTGAAATTCTCCCAAAAATTTTAATATTAGCAATCCCACATTAAACTAAATTTTTAAATAATCTTATCAGTCAAAATCTTTTTTTTACCAAAAACCTAAATAGATTTGTAAATCATCAATCATAGGACACAATTTAAAATAAAGAAAAATTCTCAAAAATTGTTTTCATAACTTTTAAATATTTAAACCAAAATTCGTCATCATTACTTTCACTTAAAATTCAAAATTTACTAGACACAAAATTGAAAGTTGTATGATTCAAATTTAAATAATTTATACTACCACATTTAAAATCTAAGATCATTTTCAATCAAAATTTATAACTGTTCAAATATGTATAACTATACTCCAATAAATCATAAACATCAAAACTCGAAAATCAAATAATTTTATATTTGTTCAAAGATGTATATCTATCACCCAAAACTCATAAATATCACAACTCGAAAAGCAAATCAATTTTATACTTGTGCAAGGATGTACAACTATAACCCAATAAATCATAAATATCAAATTTGAAAATCAATCAATTTCTTAAACCAAGTATAAAATTCTATAAATCCTCTGGTATTTACTATTTAGAAATCTTAAGGTTAAAACTTTCCGTGGTAATATCCTACTTTACTAATTACTAATCATTAAATCACTAAAAAGCCTTTTTAACTCAATTAGAGTCTTGAATGTATTCCAATTGCCAATATAACCCTTCTAGCCATATGTGTTTGACCTATGAGCATATACTAGTGTAGTCATCTTCCTAGTTGATACTAAGCACGAAAATAAGAATCGACGGTAGAAAGGAATCAAGCAAGATGCAATTCAAGAAAGTCGAACGAGAGTTCAAAATTTGAAGCCAAGGGAAGAGGTCAAGCTGTATGGATGAGATTCCTAGATTCTAATCCTATGTTGCAGGCTCACATCGGTACAATTATGTAACCGAAATGACAAACTTGACCTGCATGGGCCACCACAAAAACATGAAACGCCCCAGTCCCAAAATACTTAGGACTAGGTACGTATCCATGCCAGCTGCATACATACGAAGTATACTCCAATATATGGAAACTCGTATGTATACATAAGCTGTAAAATTCAGTAGAACCATAATAACTAAATCTCATCCACTAGATAAATAAATGATATAAAAGCAACTTTGAATTTGTCATGTATACAATCGTTGGGCGGAGACAAAGTCCACTGCCAACTATCTCAAATAAAATATACAAGAAGTGATCGATAGAATAACGAGATGAACCAAGCGCAATCGTCTTCGAAAGAATGGAGAAGATCACGGCCTTGGCTATAACACCTGCAAAATCACAGAAGCACACACCTGAAGAGATAACTAGGTCCTCAGAGGGACGTAACAAGATACACAAAGAACATGCCATAATAAACTGAATATATAATATGTCACAAACCGAAATAAGTGACATGACGACAATAAGGTAATCTAACCGTACTACAGTGCTTATGCAGTTAAGAATAAACCTCCAACGCACGGGCACTCTGGCTCAGTAGCAGTAATCTCAGGTATGGCCCATCAGGATACCAGGGACCTCAAAGCATAACATTCATCGAATGTCAGAGGCCAGCAGTAAATCAGTATCAGGATCCAGGACCGTATCTTCTGCGGAGATAACCGACAATAGGGAAGTGCATACTTAGCCCATACGTCAAGGAACTGTTCTTCCCACCCAATGCCTAACAGAGTCACATCCATGTCTCACATACCTCTACTAACTGCTAAGTCTCCTAACATGCCTATATTAGCAGTTAGCCCTATCGCATGCGCATGGGGGATCAGCCCACACACAAGAACCTCTACATGTACTCATCTCACACATCATCGTGGTACAACTATGTCAAGGTATATGCGATACACTACAGATGGTAGTCTCTTAACTCTAAGTCCATATGCAGTCAAAGGATAATAACAAAGTATATCTAATATCACTGAACAGACAGCAAATCAAGAACAGTAAAAACTAGAAATAAATGAACAGTGATATGTAATAAAATGCAAACAAAATATAAACAGTATAATGGCAAGGTATCTTGCCTGAGGGTGGTGCGAGAAGCAGCAAAATCCAACAATCAGAATTGTCAACACGAAAGTCAAAATCCACATGAAGCTCCGGATGCTGAAACAAACTTCACGAACGAGTTTGGAATAAAAGATATGCCTAGAAAACGCCTGTCCAAAAGTTAAATTCTGGAAAAGGGGCAAAATCATAATTTTGGGTCAAAACGATGTCCGCCGTTGGACCCGCTTTGCACCGAAATACGTACCAAAATCTACGGTCTCTAAAGTCATCAAACTACATGTCTACAGATTTGTTTTGAGGAGACAAACCCAACGGTATGTCCAATTTTGGATTCCGGTGGACTGTGCACAAAATCGTCCATTGAGTGGGATTGTGGGCCTGCCAAAATAGCGTCCCGATCAACGGTCTCAGAATCGGACCAAACTTGGCTCACAGGACCAGAAAAATATTTCGAGTCCAATGGTGCAAGTTTCATCGCGATATGATGAGTGTGCACAAAGTTGTGACTTAATTTGCAAAGGGTCGATACGGGGTATCCCAATGGATACGCACTGATTTCGTCGCGCACATGCAACGAAATCGGGTTCCTTCAGTTCCCACATGTCGACAACATCCATATGCGCCTTTCGATGTGTATAGTGCGCGACCACGTCGCCCGGTTTGTCGGGGCGCACGTCGTATCGGGTGTTTTTCCACTTTTTGAAAACAGAATTTATAATTTTTTTGGAAACTTTAACAACGTGTAACTTTCTACATACTAGATAAAAAGTGAATCCAAAAGGTGCTTTACAATCTCGGTTTGGTTGTCTTTGACTGTCTTCAATTAATTTTCATGAAAGTTTAATGGACAGCGAGAAAAGTGGCCGACAAGTTGGTGTTTTGAAACAGTTTTTAATATTCAGAAAAGTGGGTTTTTCTCCAACTTCGTCTCGATTTTTTGAGCAAGTTGGATGGCCATGTCGAAATCCACCTAAGGGATCTCGTAGAGGGTCATGAGGGCTTTCTACACGAATTTACGGATCTAAAAACGGACTAGAATCGAGAGAGAAATCAAACGAGAAAGTGGGATACCTTAAAGTGGGAATCTGATGTTGTTTCCTTTGTCTTCTTCGCGAGCACAGCTTCGCCATGGTGCGTCCGAGCTTCGCCGTGGAGTGGGGAGGAGGAAGGAGGAGAGAGGAGGAAGAAGATGGAGAAGAAACTAGGGTTTTCTTTAGAGTAAAAAAAAAAAAAAATATATATATATATATATATATATATATATATATATATATATATATATATATATAATTTAAATGCTATGGGGGGGGTGGTTCGGCCATATGGTTTACTGTTGTTAAGGGGGTCGCAACAAGCTATTGCTTGTAAAAGGGCGCACTATTGCTTGGTAAGGGGGTCGGCAACAAGCCATTCTGCTGTGGGTGGTCGGGTTCCCACATGTGGGGCCGACCACCACTAGGCTTTTTTTTCCTTTTCTTTTCCTTTTGTCTTATATATATATATATACATATCTCTATAAATATCTATATATATCTATATATCTATATATATACACACAATAAATCCTTTTACAATTAAAATAAAATCTACATCTTATCTACATACATATATTACATTAAATATATATTTTTATATATCCAATTGACAGTAAAATTGACAACTAGTACTAATATTAAATATCAATAATTATGACTATTTAATCATAATAAAAAAATAACCTTAATAATAATAAAATTATTAAAATAATAAATGGTAGTCTAGGTGGGCTCTCCCTTATCCGAGTCCAGAAGATTGTACGAAATATTGCAAAATATTATTTAATAATAAAATACAAATAATAGTACAAATATTTATATAATTAGAAATTGTACATAAAATTCTAAAATAATTTAGGAGATATTTCTATGTACAGAAAATATGTCTACCTGGCCACCTTGGTCCCATCCCATGCCTACATGGGCTTAAATTTGGTTCGGGTCCAGTTCGGGCTGAATTGAACAAACCGGGTCATCTAAAAAAATCAATATATATAAAATAATATTTAATTAAAATAATTTAAACATGTCAATTCACAACTTGGCCTGGTTTTTCTAGTTTGGACAAAACTATGGCTAGGCCTCCCACGACATGGCTAATATACTGGTCAAGGCACTCTGCTACAACTTCCGTGCCAAAATTCATGGTTGTCTTGTGCTCTAAAACTCAACAATAGCTAAGATCCTCTTTAATAATTAATAAAATCCATAAATTGCATAAATTCATTTTTAATTCTAATAAAATAATAAAAATAATAATTAAAAACTAGGGGTTTTATAGGTTGATAGCAGGCTCTTGACTCAGATTATTCAAAAATATGTCAACCTCTTGACTATCTAGAGTTTGCGCTGCTACCTGCACCGGTGTTACCACTGCTGGTTGGACTGTTTGTTGATTCATTATTAACTGATGCATATTTTGCATCATTGCAAGCATATCCTTTAGCGATTGTTCTACCGCAGAAAGACGTTGTTTTGTATAAGAAGTAGACGTCTCCTGTTCTTCTCCGATAGCATAAGATTCAACTTCTCTTGAACTTACAGAGGGATTGGTGTACAGATATGAATCAACGCTATCAGTTTCTGACTCCAATTACTGGGTACCCCCGGCCTCTGAATCTAAAAAATGCATATTTAAATGTTGTCGACTTCTTGACCGAGTATGTTGATATACTCCTTCAAAAGAGTCGAGGATTCGGTTGAACCGTTGTTGACCTGGAGTCTGGGACGAATTGCATCTTGAACGTCGTCCTCTATTGATATGGGATGCCATATTGACTGATGCATAGGACAACTCATATTCTTGGTCATCAATTTGTTGATGAGGTATGTTGTAGCTTAATCGGTCGAAAACTGACCATTTAGTAGCAGAACATGTAAACCCCGTAAAATTTTACTACATTTTTTTATATATTTGTTTTATGCGGATATTTATACGACAAGTGCGAGTACGTACATACGTGATATTTATTTATTTTGTTAGTTATTTTACATAAATAGTTTATTTTAGGTTTCGTAAATATAGTAAATAGTTTTATTTTCGAAATACATAAAGAGTAAATAATTTGTATATAAATATTTTTTCGTAAAAATTTAGTCAAATGTTTTATTTTCATTACTATAAAAATGCTTTTTATTTATACAAGTATAGGTAATGATTTAAGAAATGATATTTTTCTCTTTTTTATGTACTATACTGGAAAAATATGTTTTATGTAAAATATTAATTGCATGCGAGTACATGAAATTCAATTCATGTATATATTTTAAAATTTTAAAATTATTTTAGTAATTATTTTAATTTATTAAAAAGGTATTTCAAATAGTCAAATATTTATTATAATTTTTAAAATTATTTATTATTATTTTTATATTATTTATAAAAATTTATTTTAAATTTCTCTATTTCATTAAACTTATTATGGGTATTTAAATTTGAAATTTTCTTATTACTTTTAATATGCTTAATTTAAATATGGAAGTTATCAATATTAAATTTGGATTTGAATATATACAGATTTAATTCGAAATTGGATTGGATTTGGATTTGGATTGAATCGGTTTTAAATTGATTAAAATTTAAAAGTGATTTATCAAAAAGGGGTTTGCAAATATCATAATCCTTATCTAAATAGTAGCTTCCACCACCTATATAAGGAGAGGCTCATTATTCTCTGTTCCATTAATTTTCTCCACCTACAAATGTGTTTGTGCATCGTGTCCGTGCACATCAAGCCATATCCATTCACTTTTTCTATTTTTAATCCAAATTGATTAATGTTCTCATTAAAGAAATTCTCTTTTCCCTTCCATCTATTTTCTCTTATCATAAATTCTTACTATCCTTTTACCGCTCAACCAAGTCCGTCTATCCTAGTAGTCCTTAAATTTCGAGTACTAAATTTTTTAAAGGTGGATAGATTTGTAACTCATCTTCCCAAAATTATTATTTTTTAAATTATATCTATATATTTTAATTTCGTGTTTAAACGTAATTTTCGTAGAAATTTTGTAAAAGATATTTTGTGATTACTTTTTTTTTTACCAAAAACTAGTTTTAAATTAATGGTTTGAAATAATGTTTCTAAAAAAATGTTCTCGACTTTTTTATTTGAAATATAAAATATATTTTTATTATTTTTGGTCTTCTAAAAATTGGTTTTTAAAAAAAATTGAGCGATAAAAGGTTTTTTTGTCTATTTATTTTTAAATAAAGATTTGGATTTATAAAAGTAAGTTTTATAATATTTGATGACATCGGGTATTATTTTGATATGTTACTAAGTTATTTGATTATATTTGAATTTATTTAAATTATCTTGATGGTTATCAACTATACTTTAAATTATGTTGATAATTTAAATATTGTTTAAAATACTTACGATGACTAAAGGAGCATTATGATTTGTCTAATCTAGATTTGAAATATTATTTGATTAAATAATTTATTTATTATTTGATTTAAATTATTTTGATAAATATTAGATTTTATTTTAAAGTTATTATGTTGAGTTTGATTTGGATTTGGATTTGGATTTGGATTTGGATTCATATGATTTGAATTATTTGATAATATAGAATAATACTTAAAGTTATTATGGTGATCATTTAAAGGATTGCAATCAAATTGATTTATTTTTAAATAATTTATTTGATTTAAATTTATGAAAAGATTTATCCATTAGAAATTCTTATCCTACTGGAATCATATCTAGCATTAATTATATCGTTTCTTATTTAAACTAATCCTATTCCTATCCAAATTAGTTGGTAATCATAATCATCCATATTGATTTAGTTCTAATCCTATCATAATTTGCTAATTGTTAGCCATTATATATATATCTATCGAATCTATGAATAAAATCATTTTTCAAACCATCCTTGTCAAAAATTCTCTCTTTTTTCGTCATAAATTCAGCCTCAATTTTCAAAGGTTTTAGCAACTTCGAATGACCATAACTCCCAACTCCGAACTCCGTTTGACCTCCAGTTTTTTTTTTTTGGAATCGTATTGAGGTATATTTTCTGAATAGAAATTTTATTTTCATAAATTCGGAACTTAATTTTCTGAAAAATTTGTGAAGTGTCAGTTGTCCGAAATCTGACATGTTTTAGTGTTTTTGAGATTCTGGGAGAATCAGGAATCAGAATCACGAACCGTTTGAAATTTCGAAAAGCTGACGGAAAAATACACATCATATATTTTTCCCAAAATTTTTCCAGAATATTTTATTTTTGGTTTTTATTTTAGAAGTTTGTCACATCGTCTGAGTTCATCTTGTGTAGCCCTGTGACTATTCTGTACCCAACGGAATTGTCGGTTTCACCAGCAGAGACCTCAGGCAAGACATCTTGCCATTTGCTGTTTATTTATTTTAGCTTATATTTCATGCATTATTCATTGTTTTTTTATGCAGAATAAACTGTGATACATGGTATAACCTGTTAGAACTTATTGTTCATTTATATTTTATGCTATGTATTATTTTTCTTACATATTAAACCTAGATTTAAGGGACCACCTTTGTGTGTTGCATTCATGGCCTTGACACGTTGTACCACAAAGTTGTGTGTCGTATGTAGAACCCGGACGTGCGTGATTGGCTGGCCACCAGTACGTACAAGCCGTGCGATAGGATTAACCGCTAATAGAATTACATGCTAGTTTGACTTAGCGGTTATAGAGGTTACTGTTGTGGATACAACATAGTAGGCACTGGGCGAAGAGGACAATTCCTTAGCGTATGGGCTTCGATGCACTTTCCTTTTTATAACCCGTGAGCTCCGCCGGAGATGCGGGTGAGATTACTCAGGATTACTAATGGCCACTAGCGTTCTGCGGAACGCTATGCTCTTATTGATTGGGCCTCTGGTGCCCCAAGGGGGGACTATGCCGATTCTATTTAGCCATAGCCCATGCTAGGAAGGATTGTTCTTAACTACATTTTACTTAGAACGGTTAGGCACCTTTATCTGTTAGGTACGAGTACTTTTGGTTTGGGTACTTATATCTGACCGTGGCTTGGAACAATAACTTGTCGTGGATTAGTTCGTCACATCTTGTGCTTGTGTGATTGTAGGTGTGACTTACAACTCCGATGAGAAGGTATTGAACCTTGTTGGGGTCCGGATATCATATTGGATTCATGGCATTGAAAGATACGTCACCGTGAATTAGTTTACCATCTCATGTCCTTGTTTGGTTGGGGGGATGGTACGCTAGTTCAATAGGTGTGTATTAGACCATGTTCTAATTCAATTGACTTATTTATTTGAGCAATATTTATTCAGTTTATATGGCATGATATTATGTGTCTTGTTACGTCCCTCTGAGGACATGGTTATCTTGCCAGGTGTGTGCTCTTGTCTTTCGCAGGTGTTCTAGCTCTAGCCGTGATTATCGCTATTTCTTCGAAGATGATTGCACTTTGATCGTCTTCTCTTCGTTCGCCAAAATCATTCTTTTGTATATTATGTATTTTTTTCATAGTTGGTAGTAGATTTTTCTCCGCCCAACTACATGTATCAAATGACAATTTCATAGTTGATTATATGATATCTTTTATTTATTTATTTTGTGTGGATGAGATTAGTTATGGTTCTACTGTATTTTACAGCTTATGTATTCATACGAGGTTTCTATATATTGGAGTGTACTTCGTATGTTTACAGCTGGCATATCTACGTTCCTAGTCCTACGTATTTTGGGACTGGGGCGTTACATGTTTTTGTGGTGGCCCATACAGGTTAAGATAAATTGTTTGGTTACTTTACCGTACCAAACAAGCCTGCGAATAGGATTAGAAGTCTAGGATCTCATCCACATACTTGACCTCTTTCCTCGATTCCATCAAACTATCGTTCGACTCATCGACTGCATCTTGCTTGATTCCTTCCATCATAGTTATTATCTTTCCTTCGTATTTTGCTAGAGGATTAGACAAGTGACCCCTACTAGTTAGACATTGTCCCAAAACACCATTAGTTTAAATTTTAAGTTGGGTAGAATGCCTTGAGACCTAGCAATCGTTTTGTACTTGTGACCTATATTCACAAGTTTACTTAGATTCTAGAATATAGAGGGCCCTAACCCATCTAGTCAACCAAGGACTTGGACAAGCAGACTGTAGGACGACTGTATGGAGACCAACACAGGATATGACTTAGAATCGTTTGAACTAATTCTACTTTATTTCAATCTTAATCTCACGTGCCTATATTTTTACTATCTAGACTAATGATGCTAATGTAGCCTAGTTTTTACAAGCTAAATTCTTTGTCAAGCTTGTTCATGACGTATGTTATTGGAGGCTTCCGCTAACGTATTATCTACTCAGAACCGGTGCATGATGGTCTGATCAACCTAGTGCACTTTGGTTCACTTTTATCTATCGTTCTACTTGGATGGGGACATAGCTAAACTTGCCCTCTAGAGTCCCATCCGCGACTGCCTTGGCAACTCCTTTTGAATTATTCGGTCGCCTTTGAACCACATATTTGTATTCGATAACGCCTCCTTCGAACTCTATATTGCTTTCGCCTTTAACTATTTTAGAAGGACGAAGGCGTTATACTAGAACTTCCAATTGACTATGACTTTTCTCACTCGATGTTGTTATATCTTCATCCTAAACTACTCGTCCTTTTCTCGGCCCTATCATGACCTTCTAATCACTTAAATTAGGAGTGAATCTAATCGTCCTCCTAAGAACCAAATCTTAAAGGTCTCTAAGTTATTCCTCTTGATACCGTACTATTGCGTGTTATCTTGATTAAACTTTAACCCAAATCATTTTCCTTCTGACGTTAGTTAGCCATATCAGTGATTTATGTCGTCATTATTTGAAATCGTGATTTTCTAATGTATGTTTACATTGAACGTTGTTTCTTTGCCTCGTCCAGTGACTTGATCGTATCCATTACCGATATACCCATGTGACCGTCTCACCCACCCCCTATTATTCTTAATTTCGAGGACGAAATTTTTGTAAGTTGGGTAGGATGTAAACCTCCTAAAATTTTACTACATTTTTTATATATTTGTTTTATGCGGATATTTATACGGCAAGTGTGAGTACATACATACGTGATATTTATTTTTTAGTTATTTTACATAATAGTTTATTTTAGGTTTCGTAAATATAGTAAATAGTTTTGTTTTCGAAATACATAAAGAGTAAATAATTTGTATATAAATATTTTTTCGCAAAAATTTAGTCAAATGTTTTATTTTTATTACTATAAAAACGTTTTTATTTATACAAGTATAGGTAATGATTTAAGAAATGATATTTTTCTCTTTTTTATATACTATACAAGAAAAATATGTTTTATGCAAAATATTAATTGCATGCGAGTACATAAAATTCAATTCATGTATACATTTTAAAATTTTAAAATTATTTTAGTAATTATTTTAATTTATTAAAAAGGTATTTCAAATAGTCAAATATTTATTATAATTTTTAAAATTATTTATTATTATTTTTATATTATTTATAAAAATTTATTTTGAATTTCTCTATTTCATTAAACTTATTATGGGTATTTAAATTTGAAATTTTCTTATTACTTTTAATATGCTTAATTTAAATATGGAAGTTATAAATATTAAATTTGGATTTGAATATATACGGATTTAATTCGAAATTGGATTGGATTTGGATTTGGACTGAATCGGTTTTAAATCGATTAAAATTTAAAAGTGAGATATCAAAAAGGGGTTTGTAACTATCATAATCCTTATCTAAATAGTAGCTTCCACCACCTATATAAGGAGAGGCTCATTATTCTCTGTTCCATTAATTTTCTCCACCTACAAATGTGTTTGTGCATCGTGTCCGTGAACGTCAAGCCATATCCATTCACTTCTTCTATTTTTTATCCAAATTGATTAATGTTCTCATTAAAGAAATTCTCTTTTCCCTTCCATCTATTTTCTCTTATCACACATTCTTACTATCCTTTTACCGATCAACCAAGTCCGTCTATCCTAGTAGTCCTTAAATTTCGAGTACAAAAATTTTCAAAGGTGGATAGATTTGTAACTCATCTTCCCAAATTTTTATTTTTAGAATTATATCTATATATTTTAATTTCGTGTTTAAACGTAATTTTTGTAGAAATTTTGTAAAAGATATTTTGTGATTACTTTTGTTAACAAAAACTAGTTTTAAATTAATGGTTTGAAATAATATTTCTAAAAAAATGTTCTCGAATTTTTTATTTGAAATATAAAATATGTTTTTTATTATTTTTGGTCTTCTAAAATTGGTTTTTAAAAAAATTGATCGATAAAAGGTTTTTTTGTCTATTTATTTTTAAATAAAGATTTGGATTTATAAAAGTAAGTTTTATAATATTTGATGACATCGGGTATTATTTTGATATGTTAATTAGTTATTTGATTATATTTGAATTTATTTAAATTATCTTGATGGTTATCAACTATACTTTAAATTATGTTGATAATTTAAATATTGTTTAAAATACTTACGATGACTAATCGGAGCATTACGATTTGTCTAATTTAGATTTGAAATATTATTTGATTAAATGATTTATTTATTATTTGATTTAAATTATTTTGATAAATATTAGATATTATTTTAAAGTTATTATGTTGAGTTTGATTTGGATTTGGATTCATATGATTTGAATTATTTGATAATATAGAATAATACTTAAAGTTATTATGGTGATCATTTAAAGGATTGCAATCAAATTGATTTGTTTTTAAATAATTTATTTGATTTAAATTTATGGAAAGATTTATCTATTAGAAATTATTATCCTATTGGAATCATATCTAGCATTAATTGTATCGTTTCTTATTTAAACCAATCCTATTCCTATCCAAATTAGTTGGTAATCGTAATCATCCTTATTGATTTAGTTCTAATCCTATCATAATTTGCTAATTGCTAGCCATTATATATATCAGTTGTCCGAAATCTGACACGTTTTAGTGTTTTTGAGATTCTGGAAGAACCATGAATCAGAATCATGAACCGTTTGAAGTTTCGGAATGCTGACGGAAAAATACACATCGTATATTTTTCCCAAAAATTTTCCTAAATATTTTATTTTTGGTTTTTATTTTAGAAGTTTGTCACATCGTCTGAGTTCATCTTGCGTAGCCCTGTGACTATTCTGTACCCAACGGGATTGTCGGTTTCACCAGCAAGGACCTCAGGCAAGACACCTTGCCATATGCTGTTTATTATTTTAGCTCATATTTCATGCATTATTTATTATTTTTTATGCAAAATAAACTGTGATACATGGCATAACCTGTTAGAACTTACTGTTCATTTATATTTCATGCTATGTATTATTTTTTCTTACACATTAAACCTAGATTTAAGGGACCACCTTTGTGTGTGGCATTCATGGCCTTGACACATTGTACCACAAAGTTGTGTTTCGCATGTAGAACCCGGACGTACGTGATTGGCTGGCCACCAGTACGTACAAGTCGTACGATAGGATTAACCGCTAATAGAATTGCATGCTAGTTTGACTTAGCGGTTATAGAGGTTACTGTTGTGGATACAACATAGTAGGCATTGGGCGGGGAGGACAATTCTTTAGCGTATGAGCTTCGATTCACTTTCTCTTTTGTAACCCGTGAGCTCCGCCGGAGACGCGGGTGAGATTACCCAGGATTACTGACGGCCATTGGCGTTCTGCGAAACGCTATGCTCTTATTGATTGGGCCTCTGGTGCCCCAAGGGGGGACTATGCCGATCCTATTTAGCCAGGACCCATGCGTAGGAAGGATTATTCTTAACTACATTTCACTTAGAACGGTTAGGCACCTTTATCCGTTAGGTACGAGTACTTTTGGTTTGGGTACTTGTATCTGACCGTGGCTTGGAACAATAACTTGTCGCGGATTAGTTCGTCACATCTTGTCCTTGTTTGGTTGTAGGTGTGACTTACTACTCCGATGAGAAGGTATTGAACCTTGTTGGGGTCCGGATACCATATTGTATTCATGGCATGGAAAGATACGTCACCGTGAATTAGTTTACCATCTCATGTCCTTGTTTGGTTGGGAGGATGGTATGCTAGTTCAATAGGTGTGTATTGGATCATGTTATAATTCAATTGACTTATTTATTTGAGCAATATTTATTCATTTTATATGGCATGATATTATGTGTCTTGTTACGTCCCTCTGAGGACCTGATTATCTCGCCAAGTGTGTGCTCTTGTCTTTCGCAGGTGTTCTAGCTCTAGCCGTGATCATCACTATTTCTTCGAGGATGATTGCACTTTGATCGTCTTCGCTTCGCTCGCCAAAATTATTATTTTATATATTATGTATTTCTTTTCATAGTTGGTAGTAGATTTGTCTCCGCCCAACTACATGTATCAAATGACAATTTTATAGTTGATTATATGATACCTTTTATTCATTTATTTTGTGTGGATGAGATTAGTTATGGTTATACTGCATTTTATAGCTTATGTATTCATACGAGGTTTCCATATATTGGAGTGTACTTCGTATGTTTACAGCTGGCATGTCTGCGTTCCTAGTCCTACGTATTTTGGGACTGGGACGTTACAGAACAGCAACATTTGATCACAATTTGGTGACACTCACAATGATAGTTTTCTTGGGGGAGTGTCACATGAGATTTTTTGTTTTTACGCTTTTTTACAAGTAACTCGCATAAATTAGAAGAATTGGAAGGTAATATCTTATTTTTTATATTTGGGATAGAGAAATATCCAGTCCCTTGCGTAAAAAAAAAGATTACTAGCTTCATTGGCAGAAAAAAGTTGTACGCTTTTACGTGCTTGAAGTTGTGTGTGTAAATCCTGTATTGATTTTTGTTCACTATGAACGCCATCAGCATTGCGCGTAATCCTGAGATTAGGCACTTTGCGTGAAGCAACACTAGAGAATTGTTGGCGTAAACATGAGCTTTGCCAAAAAAATTATTCTCCTTGGATAAACCAAAGGAATTGTCTGTCACAGTAACAGAAGACTTGTTTTTACGCTGCACGCGTGTAGGCAAGTTCACTTTAGGTACAAAAGCACCATCATAAACTTTATCTACCATGTCACCGACAGGAGATTTGCCTTTACGCGTATAGCGCAAAATAGAAGCATCTGCCACCTCATAGACGGGAGATTTGCCTTTACGCATAGAGCGCAAGACTTGAGCGTCTACCACGTCACAGACGGGAGACTGAATTTTATGCCCTGGGTGCAAAACTGAAGTAGGAACTGCCTCGTCACAGATGGGAGCCCGAAAAACAGGAGTGGGAAGAATTTCCTTGCCTTCAGAGACCGCAGAGAGAACAGAGGGTGCTTTAGACTTAGGAATCCAAACTTTCTGCACCTTTCGTGATTTTTGAACATTAGAGCAGCGAGTAATACCCCAAGTTCTGAGCATTTTTTCATAAGTAGTCTGGTCGAATTGAACAACCAGAGTCTTCTTTGTCGATCCAATCGACACATCATCATATTGAGCAATTGCTTTCTTATCGGAGGAGAAAGTCGTCCCCAGCAGAGTCGCCATTTTGTTTCACCTAACAAAATACCCTTAAAAGGCTTTTGAAAGAGAACGAGAAAAAGTATAAAAGTACAAATAAATTCTGGGAAGTATTGCTATGGAAGTCTGATCTGAGAGCGATCACTTTGTTCCTTGGACCACACGATGATGATGAAGAGAACTGCTTGAAGAAGAACAACCGGAAGAACTAAGTCACCAGAAAGGTATCGACACAATTGGTACTGATTGCATAGTCGAATGCTTTCCTGCTTTGCTTCACTCTGTTCTTGAGAAAAAGTTGAAGAGAAATGCTCTGGAAAATCACTTTGCTCTGAAAGTCTTTGGGCTCCAAAATCTTGTCATGTCTTTTTTTAAAAAGAAGTCTTTATATAGGCTTGCTTCTGTCCGTAAAAAGCAATGAATTTGACTTTTACGCGAGCAGTTAGAGTAACTGTAACCTACGTACGAAGTTCTACCTGTACGCTTGCTGACACGTGTCTCATATAGAGTTGTGGTCTCTACGCATGGTGACACGTGTCCCACAACTTCAACAATATGGAGAGAGCACGTATACACGTTCCTCGATAAGTGTGGCATGAAAGCCACGTATGCAGACCACGTTCTCTCATAGCCAGAAAATATTGAGCGTAAAATAACCCAAAATAAACTTCCTGCGTAGAGCGGCTAAAAAGTAGCCTTGAGCGTATAGCTAGCTCAAAAAAACTCTACGCACACAAAAGTAGCTGAGATAGCCTTGAGCGTAAGAAACTCAAATAACTTTCATGCGTAAGGGAAGCGGTCTCTTGAGCATAAAGTAGCCCATCTGTACACTAAACTACAAGCGTTGGGTTTGGTGCAAAAATCTTCTTGGCTTCTGTGCAATTTTCTGTTAGAAAATCATTCTATCAGAGCAGTATCACGCGCATTAAATGCGGTCTGGACAGCCTACCTCTCGCATAAAGTCTCAAAATGCTCTCGTGTAGAGTTTGAGGATGGCTCTTACGTAAAGGAGCTTGCGTAGAGTTAGACTCTGTTTGATCACTACGTAGAGCTTGAATCTGACTCAGTTTGACTTGCGTAGAGTCTTTAAATGGGCTTCGTGTAGAGTCTGAAACTGACTTTGCGTAAAGTTCTCAACTTCTTTAACTTGGTCTATGAGGTTTATTTATGCTTCTACAGTGATGCCTTGCCATGATTAGACCCATTACATAGTCCAGACAGTGTTTACGTATTAGGGTTGGACTGGAGTCCACTCGATACGTAGCTGGCTTGTTCATGAGCTCGTGTCCGAAAAGTGGGTGCGGGTCGTAACAGTTTGGTTGCTTTTTAATATATAATTCGAGATAGTGAAGATGGGCCGCAGGGGGCATGTTGAGTCTGTCATGCGGCTCTTCTTTATGCAGACAAATTTGGTCCAAAGTACTCATGCAGTCAGTTGTGATCCACATGAACCCCATATTTTTATGCTTCTACAAGACCCCCTTCAAAGTTTTCAAATTGCAAATTTGGAATAATTTGAATAAGAAGCATGGAGATAGGTCAAGCCGCAGGGAGTTCTTCGAGTTAAGAGAGACCTTGAGCCGTATGGAGATCTTGTGCCGCTGGAAGATCCCATCCAGACTGTCAGCTGTCACTGCTGCATTTAATGTCTTGATTTGATTTTGGATTTGGGTTCTGTTTTCAAGATAAAGTTGACAGTTACTAAGGATAAAATCTCCAAACGTCATCATTATCTTTAATGGACTCGAGAATCGAAACGGCTCTCTTTCAAAAACCTGATAAATATGGGTCATTCGGAGAGAGAGATTTTTCTCCTTCACCTTCTTCTGTTTCGTCTTCATTGTCCCTGTCATCCTTTCTGTTCCAGTTAGCCATGGCTCCAAAAGCTTCTAAGTCGACTGTGCTACGGCCAATTGAAAGGGGCTCGCCTCTCCGTCGAGAGCTACGGACTCTCCTTCCATTCATCCCGATGTGCAACCCCCTATCAAGGGTAAGGACGGTAGGAAGATGACGATTTAATTTTTGAATGGACATATAGCATATTTTATGCGCAGGCCTGTCATGTATCGCCTCTGTGCGTTAGGCATGATCGATGCATGCCCTATCTCATTGGACGACATGTGTCCTGTATGATGGGGCCGCATGGGCTGAGGAATGACTTTGTTTTCTTCTGACTGTTAACCCCTTTCTCTCTTTTCATATTTTGTAGGGATCTGGCTAGCAAATTTCTCTAGGACCGGTATCGACGATTTTGGGCATACTGAAGATGCAACACTTGACACACACATCAGAGAGCTCAGAACTCTCCATATTTTGGAAGGGTTTTCCTCAGATGGTAGGAAGAACTTTTATACATCGGAGAGTTGGACAGTGGTTAGACGTCATCGTGAAAGTTATGTTTTTACGGTTCTCCAAGTAGGCAAAAGCAACACAAGGGATGTTGTTTTAAAGGTATGGCCTTTTGGAGGAACGGGCCTAAGATGTTCGTAATACGGAGGAGAGAAAACCAGCGTCTGTAGATGCTTTTAGCATGCTATATTTGCCTTCCTCCATGCAGCTTTTCGAAGATTCAACAGCCTTGTTTGCTTCTCAGCAGTAAAACATGACTTCTTTCGAGGGACACAAAATTACTCTTTGATGAAGGAGAAGCGCTGTCAAACTGACCAAACTATGTGTTGCTGGATTTTCCTTTCTTTTCTTTTTGCTGCTGATGTAGTCCTATGAATGTAACTGATTTTGAATAAACAGAATACATTCACTCCATTCTATTTGTCGTATCTGTGGTGCTTGTACTAGAGAGCCTAATACAATATTTGTGTTTGATAAAGGACATCCCACTTGGGGACTTTTTGTGGACCTATTACCCGTTTGTGCATCTGGAGATGCGAGCAATAGATTTAAATAATATTTTGTAGACCTATTACTCTTTTTATGCACCGATGGTGCGAGTAATAGATTAGGATGACTCCTGTGGACCTATTACCCTTTTGCGCACTGGTGGCACGGGTAATAGGTTTGAAACAAAACCTAACAGAGGTAATATGGACGTGATAGGTTTTATGGTCTTAACACCATGTCTTTTATCCCGGGTTGGGTACAGGTGTCAAGTCAAGAGACTATCGGTATCAGAGATAATATGGATGTGACACATGATAATCAGGAATAATATTTGGTAGACATATTACTCTTCTGCGCACTGGTGGTACGATTAATAGATTTTGAGACAAAACCCAACAGAGGTAATATGGACATGATAGATTTTCTGGTCTTAACACTATGTCTTTTATCCCGGGTTGGGTACAAGTGTTAAGTCGGAAGACTATCGGTATCAGAGGTAATATGGACGTGATATACGATAATCAGGACCAAGAAGTTTGCTCAGAGATAACGATAAGCTGGGCAGACTCCTGTGTGAAAAAGTATTAAAGTGGAAGTTCAAAGGTATCAGCATACGTGACTCGCCACTCAAGGAGATGCGATGTGAATCTACTCGGAGTAAAATAGAGTATGAGTTCAGAGGTACTTGGTGTACATAACTCGATGTTTTGGAAGATTTGGTGGTTTGAGGAAGTAGCAGCATGTCCTTAGACATAATATTTCTTTAGGAATTTGCCATTTATGGGCATCATGAGCAAGTCTCCGTTCTGCTTTACGAGTCGGTATGCGCCGCTGGAGAATACGGTCTCGATGATGAATGGACCCTCCCACTTGGGCTGAAATTTGTCGACGGTTTTGTGAGTCATGACCATCGGTCTGTGAACGGCCAAGACGAGATCGCCTATTTGGAATGTCTTCTGCTTGATTTTCTTATTGAAGGCCCGAGAGATGCGTGCTTGATAAAGCTCGATACTTTGTTGAGCTTGCAAGCGCTTCTCGTCTGAAGCTTTCAATTCTTGTAGCCGTCAACGGTAATTATCGTCCGATGTCAACCGGTAAGTAAGGGCCACATAAAGTGAGGGAATCTGAGTCTCCAATGGAAGAACTGCCTCGCTTCCGTACACCAGAGAGAACGGTGTATTTCCTATAGCCATCCGACTTGTAGTGCGGTATGCCCATAAGCATTCGCCCAACTTTTCATTCCATTCACGTTTGTTTGAAGACACAAACTTCTTGAGAAGCTTGATTATGGTCTTATTAAAGGCTTCGGCCAGACCATTAGCTGATGGGTTGTATGCTGTTGAAGCAACATTCTGAATCCAATTCTTGTAACAAAATAGATAGAAGACATGGCTTGCGAACTGCGGACCATTGTCATGAATGATCCTCCGTGGCAGTCCAAAATGATAAATGACGTGATATTTTATGAAACTAATCACGTTTGATGTCTTTACCTCTGCCAGCGGAACAACTTTTGCCCACTTGGAGAAGTAGTCGGTGATTGCAAGTATAAACCGGTACCCTTTGAATGACGGCAGGGTGATTGGGCCAATGATGTCCATTTTCTATGCTTCAAATGGCCAAGAGGCCATCGTTGGGTACAAGAATTCAGACGACAGATGTATGAAATCTATGTGGATCTGACAAGCCTTACACTTCTTTGCATAGTCGACTGCATCTGCTACCATCGTAGGCCAGTAATAGACCATCCGACGGAGACGGTCCTGCAACTTCGATCCAGGTTGGTGAGCCCCATAAATGTCATTGTGAGCCTCGCATAAGGCTTCTTTGGCTTCTGCATTTAACAGACATCTTAACAGCAGCCCGTCGTAAGATCGTCAATATAATATTTTTGTTTCTGTGTCATAAAAGAATCTAAGAGAACGCCTTCTGATTGAAGTTGCTTCTTTCACATTCTTAGGCAGGATTTCGTAGACTGCAAAGTCGATGAACGGGAGTCTCCAGTCTTGTATGTCATAGGCTATCTAGGCGGATTAACTCATATCGAGTTGAACATTATTTTTGGGACAGACCAACTCATGGCCTATCATGTCGACTAGATGATGAGCATAATTTGGAACCACCAAAGAAGCGGCGAGGCCTGCTAGGGCATCGGCTTCAATATTCTGGAGCCTAGGAACATGCTTTATAAAGAACCCCTCCAGGGTTGTAATGATGGCAATTGCTGTCTGATGGTAAGGAATCAGGTCCGCGTTACAAATCTCGTATGAGCCTTGTATCTGATTAACAATCAGCTGTGAGTCGCCATACGCTTCTAAGTATTTGACCCCTACCTATTTTGCGAGTCGAAGTCCGATGACTAGAGCATTATATTCGGCAACATTTTTTGAACAAGGTTCTATGAAAGAATATGCACGATTGACTACCAACCCAGAGGGAGAAATTAATACTACCCCGACTCCAGTGACGATATCACCTTGTGGCCTTGTTCTTGAAGCACCGTCAAAGAATATTCGCCAAACGTCATCATGTGAAGTCATGTTTGAGTTAACGACTTCGTCTGGAATTTCTTCATAGATTCTGGCTGTTTCTGAGCCTGGATGGGCTGCTAGAAAGTCGGCCAAGGCTTGACCTTTGACAGCCTTCTGCGGAACGAAGACCATATCATAGGGGGATAACAGTATCGCCCATGTGGCTAGACGAGAATTGAGTGCGCCTGGCTTGGTCATGAGAACCCTGAGGGGATTAAATTGCGAGACAACATGGATGGTCTCCCCTGACACAGTGTCATATTTTCTGAATAGCGAACACCAAGGCAAGACATTCCTTCTCCCCGGTGGTGTACTTATGCTCCGGTCCCACCATTATTTGGCTGAGATAATAGATAGCTTTTTCGTGCCCCGCATCATTGTTCTGTGCTTGCAAAACGCCGAGGGAGTGTTCCATCGCCCGTACATAGAGCAGGAAAGGCTTTCCAGCCACCAGGGCTACCAGAACCGGTAGATTCGACAGGTATTCCTTAATGTCATAAAAGGCGCGTTGACATTCTTCATTCCATATGAAAGAGATGCCTTTCTTCATGAGTTGTGTGAAGGGTTGACATTTCCCTGAGAGGTTAGATATGAACCTCCTGATGTTGGCTAGTCTTCCCTGAAGGCCGCGGAGTTCACGGAGGTTCCTCAGTAGTCTCATCTCCAAGATTGCCTTTGTCTTATCGGGGTCTATGTGAATGCCCCGCGAAGTAATAACAAAGCCCAAGAACTTCCCGCTGGACACACCCAGGAAGGAGTTGGTGGGATTCATCTTCAGATTGTGCACTCGTATAGGGTCGAACACTATCCTCAAATCGTGTAAGTGATCATCCTTGGAGCGACTTTTGACGACGATGTCGTCAATGTAACACTCCACCGTCTTGCGCAAGTGATCTCTGAAGATGACGCTCATAGCTCGTTGATATGTAGCACCAGTATTTTTCAGGCCGAATGGCATGACTGTGTAACAATACACACCGATTGGTGTTCGAAATGACGTATATTTCTCATCATCATGAGACATTTTGATTTGATTGTATCCTGAAAAGCCATTCATAAAAGATATGCGTTCGAAGCCACACGTATTATCGATTATTATGTCGATGATGGAAAGAGGAAATTCATCCTTAGGACATGATGCATTCAGATTGCGAAAGTCGATGCAGATTCGAATCTTTTTGTTCTTCTTGATGACTGGTACTATATTAGCTACCTAGTCCGGGTGTTGCTCCTCACGGATGAAACTGCTAGCTATAAGCTTGTTTACTTCCGCTTCGATGGAGTTCACGATGTCTGGACGGAATCGTCGTTGCTGTTGTTTGATTGGTTTTTGCGTCCGGATGAATATTGAGCTTATGAAGTACGATCTCGGGATTTAGCCCTGGCATGTCTTCATAGCTCCATGCGAAAATGTTGATATACTCTCTGACGAGTTGGAACAATGTCACGACCCGCTCCCGAATAATCGGATACGAGTCGGACACGCCCAACCTTCGTCGTTAGATACGAAGAAGTAAGTTGTACCAAACTAGAAAAATCTAACCAGATAATCATAAATGTATATAATCACAACATCTAAAAACGTATCCCAGAATGATCACCATAATCCACAATTCTATGTACATAAATGTACGAGTCATCAAGAATGAAATATACTATGAATTCTAAGACAATATCTAAGAGTAAAGCTAACAGTATAAACCTGAAACCTCAAGCTAAGTCATGACCCATCCTGCTCAGCTAAGATCCCGATCTCTGGCCCATATGGTAGAATGATATCCTGCAAGTCTACCTGCAACATATCCAGTCAGGAGCGGAGCAAAGTACAGTTCTAGGTTATGAACAAGAGATCATGATATGAAAGTACAAGGGAACATGGTATGTAAAGTACAAGAAAGAACATGGTGTATAAACACATGAAAGAACATGGTATATAATAACATGAAAGAACATGGTATCTCAGGAATCACAGGAACTAAGTACAAGATATATCTCCTGAACATGTGTGCACAATATTTGAAATATAACTAAGTATGTGACCGGCTAGGGGTTAGCACATGAAGCACATGAATGGTACGGCTTAGGACCCGCGTGCACGATACGGGGTCTAAGCTAAACACACCTGAGTTGTTTCTTGGGTTTGGTCACATAAATAGTATATTTCCCCTCCCTAGGTACAAGTAATAAGAACAAGGAACATGAGCACCAGAAAAACATATCGTGTCGCAGTGTGTCAATCAAGGAACCACATGATATAATAAAATATACAAGACCATAGAGTGTACTTGCCTTACTCCAAAAAATACGGGTAATGAATGGAGCTGGATATCCTCCTGAATGTAGGTACAAGTTGGTTAAGTTTTATACAGTTATCACTAGCTATCTTCCCTTAACTATAATAAATACCCATAGCATAATTATTCAAACTATCACTAATTATTTAAGGATTGTTTACTTGTAACTGCATGGAGACAACTAAGATAGGATCATCTAATTTAGCTTTATTTTAAAAAAATATAGTTTAGTAGTAAAACAATGCTAATGAGATTTATAACTATTCAACTAGTTTTAATATATATATATATATATATATATATATATATATATATATATATATCTATATATATATATATATAGAAAGGTTAAGTATGAAAATATTCTTCTGAAATAACAATATAGACTATAGTAACAATTTGTTTAAGATGATCTAGTCCATACTAGGACTGGACTTGCTCAACCCAAGACCAGCCTCTAAATAATCATTACTCAGCCCATTCCCATCCCTTGTACTCAAGTATCAAAACTCAGGAAACAAGGGGTGAAACACTTGAATTTACTCATTTGGACAAAGTTCTTTGCTAACACAGTCCAAGTCAGACAATCTTAGGAACCCAACCAACCCACACAACATCTACAGGAAAGAATATATAGAGTTCCTCTACAACTAATAGGCACACCATTAAAACTGAGTGTAGTAACCCCGCAACAAGGATATAATAGTCTACTCCTATTATGACTACACATTTACAAAAATTAACGACCATGTATAAGACTGCTAAAAAATGGAAACTCTTCTACTGGCTTGATATTACCATAGTCCAATTGGCTCAATGCCTTGAATAACTACCAGGGAAGGTCAAGACTAGTCCACCTTCCAAACAACTAAGAAGTTCAATAGGTAACACTTTAATGCTGAACAACCATATATTAATTTTTAGACCAATCATGCCATAAACTGAACTCTTCAATAGACAAGGCATCCTTCCCAGGTTCGAATTAGCCGAATAAGCTAAATATACTGAGCGAAATTAATAAGAATTTACAACCAAATCGAATCAAACATTCAACAAAATTCTAATGTACGAACGGAGGTTAGGCCCAAGTCCAGGTCCCCACAACACCCATAAGTGTACTGGTCCAGCTTTCCTATGACGTACTCGGACATGTACATGAAATCCAAAATCTGACACGAACATCATGATACACAAATTCAGGACACAGCTAACACCAACCCTGCCAAAAATGTCCAACCCTGGCCAACACACTCGAACTCAAAGGAGGAAAGTAAAGATGCAATAATCAATAGAATGATAACATAAATACCTGAAAGAAGAATCAGAATCATGAATGCATCCCAAAGTATCGGACACTCTCCTCGGACTCAACTGCTCTCAAGAGTTTCTCTACGACATAATGTCGAACACGTCCAAAGCAATGAAACAGAAACAAAAATAAAAAGAAAATTCAGGGCCAAACAGTAGGTTCCATGGAAAAAAACTATCGATCAAAATTAGATTGATCCAATCGATCGATCCAATTAAAACAAATCTAAACAAAGAACATGACAAGAATAAGAACTCACCATCGATCCTCATTATGGAGTTTGAAGCACAACTGGAGACGTCGGCTTCTCGTCACGAACTGTTCGTTGAAAACAGTATCCGTCGGAGAAGAAGACCCGATGGAGTAGTCTTGTTCTGGATCTGAGTATACAAATTTGAATTGTCGATTTCTTGAGAGAGGAGAACAAGTTTCTTCAAAGAATTTCCAAAAGACTCACCTCGGGTGCCGACGTAATTTCACGGTGGAGAGTGTCGAAGGAATCCACCGTTGATAGTAGGAAGAAGATGAAACCGTCGTGAAGGTGATCAGGTTCTGCCGCCACATGATCGTCGATCTTCGAAGTAGATCGGCCGATCAATGGCACCGTCTACTCGTCGATTGTTGAGATCGAGCGTGCCACCGTGGAGGAGATGAGCCGTGCTTCGCCGTTGGAGAAGGAGCTCGCCTAGGTGTCGCCGAGATCACGAGACCCCGCCGTGAGCTAGCCGTCAACTCCGCCGCTGTCGCCATCAACCCGCCGGAGGAAGTAAAGGTCGCAGCCGCTCGAAGTGGTCGCAGGAGAGGGATTATCGTCGCCACCCTATAACTCGTCGGAGGGACGAGGATCGCCGTCGTATCCTCTCACCGCGGTGGTGCGCCTACTCGTCGACGTCGCCACTAACTACCGAAAAGGTATGGCCATGGCTGTTGAGAGAGCGCCTTACTGCCGCCATGGAGAAGAAGGCCCATCGTCGTCGCCATCGCCACAAAGAGGACGTCGGCCGTGGCCACAGAGAGATTAGGGTTAGGGTTCAGTCGTATGAAAATTTTGGAGAAGAGACTGCTCATGAATTGCAAAGAGGAACAGAGAATGACTCTCTTTCTCCTCCACCAACAGTTAATAAAGAGAAAAATGTAATTTTGCAACTAAGTCCCCCCGTTCAAGCATTTTTGCAAACCAGCCCTTCCTGATTTGGTAATTTTTAAAAACCCTCCTTTCCTTTTTATTAATTGCAAGATTTGACAAAATCAGTTGGAAAGTTGTTTTAACAATAATTGGGAACCACTAAGTTAGTTGTAACAAACTTTTGAATTTTAAAAAAATATATTCTGCTCCCGAATACTTTTCCTCCCAAAGTATTTATGTAATATATTTATAGGAAAAAGAATGAAGTATTATTAAAAAATTTAAATTCCACTAAAATGGGAAAGTGGAGTTACAAACAACGACTCTCGCTCGCCGTCCGTCAGGCTTTTACTGATAAAGATTGGCTTTAAAGAGGATTCGTTGCCGAGGTCAACTTGCATGACCTCATCTTCAATAGGAGGGTCTCGTAGTTCAAAGCGCTTCTCCTATTGTGCATCCAGTTGTTGGACCCATGGCTCCAATTCATGAGGTTCGTGTAGATCTTCGCCTTCCTCTTCAATGTCAGTGGATGCCATATTGACAAATAATGTATGCCTGAATATATCTCCAATGATGTCATCGAAATCGTATGTAGGTGATTCGGATAAGTGAGAATGCCACTCGCATTCCTCATCGGAGCTCTCGGGCGTTGTTGCTGGTGTAACATAACCGAGGTCTCATTTGGACTTGTCGTAATAATCTCGAGGTTTCCCAAACGAGGTTGACAGCTGCAGAGGCGATTGCCGACCGTTGTCATAATTCAGACTTGGAGTAGCCTCCATGTCGTACCCCTGCTTTTGCATGAAGTACTTGGCTTCAGGACTATACAGGTAGAGCGGTAATCTTCCAGTATCGGATTCAAGATCAAACTCTTGTGGCATGAAGGGTTGAGGACCTTTTTTTCGGCCATAGATGATCGTGTGATCCCCTTCTCTTCTGCCTGGGACTATAAAGTAGGTACCTCTAATAGGAGTAAGTTGGTTTGCAGAATGGACGGTTGTCACCTGTGTGAGCAGGTTAATGTCTCGACCGTGCCCCACAGTATACATCAGATTAAGTTTATTACACTCATGATAGTTCAACGACAGCCTATTATTGATGAAATAAGAAATTTTGTCCACAGAGATTATATCATCAGAAGAGGGACTATCCACCTTTGCAACTAGATACTTCGCGAGTTCTGCCTCCTCTTCAGCTACCCCTTGTGTGACCGGAGGTTGGGACGCTGTCTTGGGCAACTTAACCACCAAGGGTTTTGCTTGTGGCATTGGCTTGCCTGAGGGTCTCGGATCAACACTTGGTTGCCGGCTCGTCTTGGAAAGACGGATAACCATCGGCTCGGCAGAGGACTTCGTGTCTCCCGATTGCTTTTGACTGGATCTTGGCAATCGGATCACCTTCGGCTCCCCAGAGGGCCTCGCATCTTCCGATCGCCTTTGATTAGATTTTGGCAATCGGATCACCATCGGCCCTATGACGAGTTTTGGCTCCTGGCTGGACCTTGGGAGTCGGATGACCATCGATTTCGACTGTGCTGCTGGAGCGGGAGAACCGGGCACCTCTTTATGCAAAGTTGCAACAAGGGGTGCGGCTTTGCCCGATTTACGGGCCTGGAAATGAATTCTTAAGGGTTCCTCTGGCCCTATGATGGCCTCCAATTCGTCATTTATGTGCTCATTGGATTCTTCATATAGACAAGCCTCCGAAGAATAATAAGCCTCAACCCCTTTGAAGGGATCGATGTCGGCGAATTTAGTCTTCACGAAGCCGTGCTTACTAACATACTTAAAGCACTGGTGGAGTGTGGATGGCACGATCATATAGTCACGTATCCACGGACGTCCCAAGAGGATATAGTAGGACGTATCAGCATCTATGACGTAGCAGGTAACCTCTATCCTCTGGTCATCGATCTGATATTTTAATCGGATGTTTCCTAAGGGATAGCTCCTTTCCGAGTTGAAACCGCTAATGGCAGTGTTGGTCGCCGCTAGCCGGTGCATAGGGATGCCGAGGACTTGAAGTAAGCTTTTCAGGATGATGTTTATCGATGAGCCAGGATCGACGTGCATCCGATCCACCTTGATGTCGCCTATGTATCCAGTGTAGTACAAGGGGCGATCATGCAATTTGGTCTTGATCGCCGATGTGGGGTAAATACGATGTTGGGCATTGTATCTGCACAATTGCTGCCCTGGAGATCTGCTGAGGAGTCTTCCCCTATAGGTTTGACCTGGGCTATGTAGGCTTTGGCATTTTGGAGTGCTTTGTTCAATACGACACGAAGATACTTGGAAAGCCTTAGGAGCTCGTATAATGACAACTTTGTCGACATATTAGCCAGTTGTGCTAATATGTCAAAGTTGTAAGGTCTCTCCAATCCCTGAGGTGCATCCTTACGGAGCGGCCTATCGAAGACCTGTCCGCCGGTGGAGGCTGAGATGGCCCCGAAACATCAGTGGCAGCCAGCGTTGCTGGCTAAGGGTGGGCTGGACTTGTGCCCCAGACTGGGTAACAACGGCCGCCGCCTCCCCAGCTTCGGTTGAAATTCTATGGCAGGATCTAGACTTCTTGTCCTTCTTCTTGTTGGCTGGAGATGATGCCGCCTGGGTAACTTTGGGCACTAAGTCTGGGTGCACCCACATGACCTTTCCTCGTGATGTGGTGAGAGGTACCAAGCCAGTCGTCTGGTCCCGGACGGGGGAAAGATTAGTAACCTCCATCGTTGCCCAGAAGACAGGTATTACCTCGTCTTGAGTATTTGTTAGAGGAAAGTCACCGAACTAAATTGATACCATGTTCGCCACTACGGTAACCTCTTCAATATCTAAGGACAGAGCTTTAGAGTTGATAAGACTCTGGATGTACCGCTTTAGTTGAAAGCAGTCATGAGTGGAATGATGAACATAGCGGTGGAAGTGGCAATATTTTGGGTCTTCCATCTCTGCCGCTCGAGGATCGCACCTTGGTGGAGGGAGTTGGATCATGTCCCCTTGCTAAAGCATGTCGAAGATAGGCTTGACATGACTATCTTCGAATTAGTAATTCATCTTGGGCCACTGAGCTTCTGTCTGTTTTTGTTCAGGCTTCTTGGTCGTACCAGCGACCATTGCCTGTTTGCCTTTATTGGTCCGGTTATTGGAGGTGCCACCAGTATTATTGTTATTGGGGGTGGTACCAGGACGTTTGCCTTTGTCCTCTCAATTCGGGATGTGTAATCCCAAGTGGCGAGCCTTCTTTAACTATGCCTCCGCATTGGTGGCGCTTATGATGAAGGTTGTCCAATCCCTAAACTGATCTTTGCCCATCCAAAGGCTGATTGCGGGAAGCAACTTCTTCTGGCAGATTTTAATCAAAAAGCTTTCTGGATTATCTTGGGGCAATCTCATTGCAGTTTGACGGAACCGCTCGATATAGTTCCTTGTTAGCTCCCTCTTCCCCTGAGCGATGTCCATGAGAGACGACAATGTCACATCGTGCCCCACTTCGTAGAATCCCTCTAGGAACATGTGATTGAAGCCTTCAAAAGAATGGATGCACTTGTCCGGAAGGTTGTGGTACCAGCCGAACACGATCCCCTCTAATGCTCCGATGAATAATCGCGTGAGGATGGCATCGCTATACGACAAGTGGTCTGTTGTGACCTCAAAATACATCATGTACCGACTAGCGGAGGTCTTCCAATCATACAAATTGATATGAAATGGTTTGTACCGTGGCAGAAAAGAAACATCTCTTCACACAACGGGATATGGTTGTCGCATTCTGAGGTTCCGGAAGGAGTCTCAGGCACTGAACATTGCTCGAAGCTCCTGGACTTCCCTCCTTGCCTCCCTGGCTTCGTCTGCAGCAGAAGGAGCGGATGCTCCTAGAGGATTAACACCCAAAGAAGGAGTGGTCGTATTGGAGTCCGCGTTGACTGCGGGTCCCAAGCTTGTTTGTCCAGGCGTCTTTGTCGGTTGAGTCGGCAAGACGGATTTGATTTCGTCTACTGACTTGACCAGGGACAGGAGCATGGCTTCAAGTACTTCTAGACGTTGTCGATCAGTAGGTTCTTTATGGTCATTGCCGGCCATAAAGACCGTCCGTATGTGGGTAGACGTGGAAGGGACCATAGAAGAAGTGCTCTCCGTGTCATATCCTCGTAAAGAGAAATCGTCGGAGAACGTCAAAATGTCCTCTTCCTCGGACTCGGAAGGGGTGCTACCCCCTGTGCAGGAAGACGCATCGTCTTGGCGAAGGCGGTCACCCTCAGGGACGTCCATGTCTGTTGCATAATTCTAGTAGATTGCTACCCCCTGTGTATGCTCTTGGAACACCGGATTGTCATATATATTGAGGGGACTGCTACCCCCGACTTCATCTACCCCTACGGAGGTCGAGGATGCACCCTAAGGTGTTGGGAGCTTCCTTCTGGATCGAGTGCCTAGGTAGACACCCCATGTGGCTGCCGGTGGCAACCCTCCAGACGAGAGTTTTCTTTAAGTATTGGCTGAGATTGCTGGGCTGGAAGAGCCTGTCTTCTTTCCTGCCTTGCCGGAAAGAACCTTTCAAGTTAAATTACAGGAGACGAAAGGAAATTCCTCATCTCTTAGGATTTGCACCTGTTCCTCAAGTTGTTGTCAGACAGGTGCTGGCTGGTGCAGTCGTTGAAAAATGGACTGCCGTTCTTCAGGTGCTGCTGACTTATCGCAGCAGCAGCTGATGATAACCTGGGTGCAACGACGTCCCAAAAAGGGCTCATCATATGCCAAGGTTGCTTCTTTCTCCTTGCGTTTGTGAGTAATCACCTTTCGTAAGCCGATAGCAGACTGATCTACCTTTGCATCCAATTTGTGGACTCGGATACCCCGAGCACACGGGTGCGCAGGTATCATATTTGCTCCCTGATTTGAGGCTAGTAAAAGCACCTGCTCTCGATCGTTGGCGGAAGACTTTTGAGACCCACCCTATCCGTTAGCCCAGGAAGACTGGATACGGGTGGTTCTGTACAACTTTCCATCAGGAGCCCGTACAACAGTTAACGGTGCCCGCAGACGATCAACAACTTGGACAGTTGACTGGGCTTGTTGGGCCCGTACTTCCTGAGACTTCTTCGATTTAGCACCTGAAGGCACATAATAAGAAGAGTCCAGATTAGAATATTCTATATTCTCAATGGGCCCAATGGAGTCGGGCCCGCATGAGAGACGATCAAACACAGAGCATCTGACAGGGCCGCATGAGCCACCCTGTCTGTGGCCAGGACTGGCTGCCGCATGGGCCATCTGCCTGCGGCCAGAGTTGGCTGCCATATGGGCTATCTGCCTGAAGCCAGAGTTGACTGCCGCATGGGCCATCTGCCTGCGGCCAGAGTTGGCTGTCGCATGGACCATCCACCTGCGGCCAGAGTTGACTGCCGCATTTGCAGACTGCTCATCTCTCTTATGCGGCCTCTTCCTCGTCCAATGGATTTCCCTTGTGCCCCCAAAAACTCAACATGGTAGTGTTTTCCTTTGCTGGATTTGGGGACAGTGGGGTTCTCTGCGGTCGGAAGCAAGGCCGCAGAAGAGCTTTGATCACCATCTTGGGCCGCAGAAGGAGCTTCTTCGAGAACCTGGTCGGGGGTAATAGTTTTGCGCTTTGACGTCCTACGGATTCTCTTTGGGTTGGCTCGCTTCTGTGACGGGCTGGCGCTCCCTTCAGATAGCATTTCTTTGAATGCTCGTTGGTCAAAGCGAACCACGAGCATTTGCTGTATAGAGTCGAGCATGGATGCGTCAGATTGTGTCATCAACTTCTCATCAGAGGAGAAGGATATCCCCAGCAGAGTCGCCATCGTGTTTTCCATTAAATATCAAGTACAAGAATTACAGAGGAATTGAACTTGATTGTAAACTCGCTTGTACAAGAGAAAGCCTAGAAAGAAATCCTAGGAAACAATCTAAGTACAATTGTTTAGTTTTTGATTCTAGGGGTGACGATGGAGGCTCGAGAAAGTGTCACAACTCTGCCTTACTCCTTGGACTATCTGACACGATCCTTGCTCTTGAAGAAATTGCCCTTCGTAGGTTGCCAGCCTTTTGCATGGGTGTGGTACCCTGCTATTTATAGTAATAGATATCTTGAGCCGCATAGATGGCCACGTGACCACGTAGCTAAATAGCACACAAAGACCCGCTCTTTGACCGCCAGCTGGTGACTTATTGAGATTTTGTTGCAGCAAATCTGGGTGGTTGAGACTTGGTCGGCCTGCCACGTGTCCTATCACAGGATAGGATCAGTCTGCTCGAGTCATTTTGAGCCGTATAGGTCTTTTAGTGTTCGGCCATGCTGGGCCGCATAAGACTCATGCGGCTTAAGTCGCAGTCTCCCTTAGTCCATATGTAGCTTGGGAACTTTTGGGCCGCATAGATTCTATATTTTGGGCCGTATAAAGCACATAGATTGAGCAGCATAAGGTTCATACGGCTCGGGTCGCAGTCCTTCTGGCCGTATGGCCATGTCCAGGTATGTGGACCCTGTGTCATGTATTATCTTTTTTTGTCAGAGTGTCAGCTGTCAGTTTTATCAGCTTTGACAGAGTTTATCAGCTTTATCAGAAGGACTGATCAGCTTGGCCACATAAGCAACTCTTTCTTCTGCGGCTCAAATCAGTCTGGTTGCTTTTTAATATATAATCCGAGATAGTGAAGATGGGCCGAAGGGGGCATGTCGAGTTTGTCATGCGACTCTTCTTTATGCGGACCAATTTGTCCCAAAGTACTCATGCAGTCAGTTGTTATCCCCATGAACCCCATATTTTCTATGCTTCTACAGTGTCTGACACACCGGACATCGAATCCTATGTCCGTGTCGACAAGCCGACACAGACAGTACATTGACACTCATCGCCTCTTCTCTCAGCCAACCACCTCTGCTGCCGGAGCAGCTTTCGACTCTCTGTCTAGACCATATCACCGGGCCATACTCTGGCCATCTATTCTCTGCTGACCACCATTCCTAGATCTTCACCCCCCGACTCCCCTATCATCACCGCCTGAACCGCCTGTCTGATCGTTGTTTCCCCCACACCCACCAGATCTGGCACGGCCAGATCTGAAACACATATTACCTAGCCACCGCCCTCGTCGACTATCAACCTTGCCACCACATGTTTCATCCCCGGATTCACCATCGTCCTTGCCTGGCCGACGGCCATCTACCACTGCCTCGTCAGATCCGTCCCCCGTTCTTCGCCACCAACACCACCACCTTTGCCATGCTCTCGTCCGCCCCATCGGCCACATCCCCAGAAGAAGAAGGAGAAGAAGGAAGAGACCCTATCCCAGCCCTACATCTTGTCTGCGCCGTCGTCGTGTTCTGACCCAGCTCCGTCGTACTCGTCGTGCGACGCCGCAACCGCACAAGATCCGACTGCCCGAGGCAACTCTACCTTTTCGATCTTCTCGCCACCACCACTGTGCTCGGGCGTGGCAGCCCATCCAGGCGGAGGCACCGCCTTTCCCTTATTCGCATTCGCGATCGACCCACTGTTAGCTTCTCCCGCTCCCCTCGCCTCCTTCTCCTTCTCCCTCTTATAATTTTTCCTCGACACACTCTCTCTCTCTCTCTCTCTCTCTCTCTCTCTCTCTCTCTCTCTCTCTCTTCGTGAGTGTTCTCCAAAAATAAGAGAAACAGAGCCCTTTGATTAGCTTTTAATAATATTTAGATATTACTTAAGTGTTAACTAAATAGTATCTTAAAATGGGTTTTAGGGTTTGCTTATTGGGCTGCAAAGCCAGGGAACTAAATTGAGGATTTGTGGATAGTGGGTTGGGCCTTGAGCCCATGGGTTGTTAAAAAAATAATAATAAATAAATAAACAAGGATTTTATTGGGCTGTCTTCTCTTGGGCTGAGGTATTTTTAGAGTATATAAATATTTTGTATATGTGTATGTATTTGTATATTCTATATAAATATATATATATAGGAATAATAATATTTTTGAGATAGAATTTTATGTATGCAATAATTGTATATAGGGATATATATTCTAAATTATTTAATACCTGGATCTATTGGACTTGGGCTATAATTTGGTATTAGTATTATCATTATGATTAATATATTCTTTGGGCCATTATATATAATATATATATATTTTTTTTATATATATAATATATATATATATATATATATATATATATAATATATATATATATATATATATATATATATATATATATAATTTGTATTAAAAAAAATTATATATATATAATTTGTATCATAATTATATTCTTGGGCTTAATACCTTTTATCTTAGATCTAATTTTAGTATAAAATCTTTATTTCTATAGTTACTAATGTTTTCTAAGAGACTAATAATATTTTTAATGGATATAAACATTTTCTAAATAAGAAATTTTTAAAAAAAGTAGTTTTAAAAAGGGATATTGACTTTCTATCCTCGTGCTTAATCTCTTAAAACAATTCCTTGACTCATCTCTAAATCATGACTAATATATTCATTTTTTCTATTTCTTTGATCTTGGACTTCCTTACCACCTACCAATTTAGACTATTTGGACTATTATGGACTCATTGGAAACGTCCGTTTCATTATTTGGGACCATCTTGTGGAGCACAGCATCGGTACCTATTCCGTGTCGACACGATCGTGTTGCGCACGTCGACTTCAACCAAATTGAGGCAAGTACATTCTCTGATAATTTTCTATTTATGATATTCACTATGTTTTTTGTACTTAGTATTGATGTACTTGTTTTTTGACACATTGATCACACAGATTGGTATCCACGGAACCCGTCATGAGATGTTATTCCTTGTTTACCTTGGTATATCTTGTGCAAATTTTCTTGTTGTCCTTGTACATTGTATGGACACCGATTCCTGTGAAGGCTAGCTACCTTCTCAAAGAATTTCGTGTCGTAACGTGTCATGGTTGGATCCACTCTACCAGTCGAAAAAGGGGGAATATTAGTCTAGACATATGGTCAATACCCACCTTGTTTATTGTAGATCTTGTGAGTGTTAATCATACACTCCACATATGATTAACTAGACCAGTAGACCTTGTGCAAGTTTCCATGTCGGCCACATGTCAAAGCTAATATTTACTAACATAGATAGATGATTCTTGACTCATGTACATGCCATGATTAGTTTCTCTTATCCTTGATCTAGTTTACTATTTTACCCTTGCCATGCAACTTTCATGTACCTTTTATTTGCACTTGTTTATTCTTTCTATTTACTGTCTCATAGCATTTGTCATTTCCTGGAACTGTTGTTGGAGATGTGCTAGTTCCATTCCTGATTGGATAACTATTTTTAGGTAATGTTATGCCCCACACTCTGGACTTCATGATGACAGTTCTCGACGTTCCCTTGGATCGTGAATTAACCTCTTGTGAGCTCTAGGCCATATTCCTTTCTAGAATTATGTCTTGTTCATTGGATATGTCTTCGATATATTTCTCGTTATATATGATCACTTCTTAGATTCCATTGTTGTATTTCTTCCATGTTTTTCCTTAGCTGTATGTGATTTGAGTACATGATGTTTTAGTGGATCATAGAACTATTTAGATATTTTTATTAGATACTTGACAGCGTTCTACCACCGATATTGCCGCGTAGGCTGGGCGTGGCCCACGTATTCGTGCCCGAATATCCGGGTGCGGGTCCTGACAAGTTCAATGAAAATCCTTTATTCAAAAGATACAATATTTTCTTTTCAGGGATGACATTATCCAACGAGCAAACATTGGGCTGGGTATTTACATATTCTTCTAGCAAAGCATCAGTTTCAATCCTATTTGCTGATTAGACCAAGTCGACCATAGGGGTTTGCTCCAGCGGAGGTCCTTTCATAACAAGAACTCGATAAGCGTCATCAAAGTAAGTGAGGAGGCCGAAGGACTTCGAAGAATATTTTGTCACCGATTATATGGAAGCATATCCTCTTATCTATGATGAGACGATGAAGACCAGGGACACTGGCTGCTAGAATGAGGTAAACAATGATAAGGTTGACTCTGTAATATCCAATAACACTTGGGTGTTTTTTAATCTGTCTGAAGAAGCAAAAACAATCAGATGTAAATATATCTTCAAGAAAAAGATGAAGGTAGACAGAACTGTTAATAAGTTCAAGGCCATGCTAGTAGACAAAGGGTTTCTCAGAAGCAGAGATCGACTATTTTGACACATATGCTCCAGTTGTACGGATGATAACTATCAGGATGCTGATTGTACTTGGTGTAATTCACAAGCTGATGATTTGTCAAATGGATGCCAAAACAACATTCTTGAATAGAGATCTAAATGAGGTTATTTACATGCAACAACCAAAAGGGTTTGTCAGCAAGGGTCTTAAAAACAAAGCTTCAAGCTTGTAAAATGTTTATACCGTCGAAAACAACTTCTACGATGTGGTTTGGGTAGTAAAATCAAATCAAACAACTACTGTAAGAATAATCTCACAGTATCGGTATTCATATCCGGATGCACGAGTATTTATTATTTATTGTATTTTCTGGTTTCATGGTCTTAAAAATACTTAATGACTTGTGCAACGTATTATTTTTTTCTATGTTTATGGAAACTATATTTATCACCAGACAACTTGTGACTTGTAGAATATATTTTGGCATTGCTATTGTTCTATGTTAGGACCCGTACATACAACGGAACCCTGAAAATTCCCTAACTTGGGAATTTTTTCTCCTAATCGCCATACCAACGGTATACTAGTCTATACCGACGGTATACTATCTAGCGATATTTTCTATTCTCGATATTTTGATGAATAGTATCGATGTACGCTATCGTCCATTGGTTAACAACCAACTTTATCCTATTATTTAGTGGTTTCTTGGTTTTCTATAGTTCTATTATTTAATGATTTCTTGTTTCTTTTTATACGGTCGAGATTGAATTGATCGAGTCATGGGTCGCTGGCGTGGCAGATCTAACGGTAACGATTAATTCTCCTCTTCTATATATACTCCTTTATTTTTGTCTCTCTTTTCTTCTTGCTTTCTTTATTATCTCTTCATTTTTTACATGATCTTGGCGCTTGGTCTCAAGGTCTAAGTGTATGGTTAGAGTAGAAAGTTTAGGCTATGAGCTCATTTTTAGGCAAGTACATATTGCTAAACTCTTGAATAATATTGTTTTATTATTGCTTTTATCGGTATTAAATGCTAGTATTGTCCAAAATTTGTTTTTTAAAATATATTTCTTCCATGATTCTCGTCTTTTACATATTTTTGAATTTGGTTTGAGCTAGGTTTTGAATTTCTATAAAATCTTGACATTTACTTGGAAAACTCAGTATTGGGAGTGTTACCAGAGTTACCACTATGAAACCTAGTCTATACGCTATATGAGACATACGCCCAATATTGATTCATACTAGACTTATTTTTAGTGGATTTCGGGACGTGAATTCGGTCCCAAAAATTTGATTTTATAGATATACTAGAAATTTTGCCCAGAAACGGCATGCCATCGGCACACTGTATTGTACCGTCGATATACCGACTTTAGCCTTTTTTAAACGGCAACGAATTTTTGTTATATATAAATGATATACCGTCGGTGTATTGGTATATACCGACGGTATACCAATTTTTATCATTTTGTGGGCAGAGACTTAATGTGGCATTTGACTTGTATGATGTCTATATATTAGAGTATAATACCGGTACACTGACAATGCACCCATGTTTTATTTTTCATATTTTTGTTAAATTTCTTCTATTCGATCTTACATGCTTATTGCTTTAACATGTCTACCTATGATTGATGATTGTCTGGGCTTTATTTATAGCGAAACACGTGCCCGGTGGACGAGGGTATCCTATTATACCTTGCTTATATGTCATGTACACTTCTTGTCATGTACTATTTAGATAAGTCGGTATCCTTACCTTCTAGAGTTAGCCTGTTATGGCAACACATTTTTCTGACTTGTCGCTGATAAAGAAACATCGATATTATGTTTGCCATTGTCCATCATGTTCCTGACTTGTACTGTCCATTACTGACTATTCTTGACATGTACAATATTCGACTCTTGTATCGATTTTCGTTGTGTCTCATCGCAGTGCATTCCAGATTATATTGATCATAGCATGTGATTTGCTATCATGTTTATTATCTTGCCTCTTGTCAATCATGTCTAGTCTTACATATCCTCCAAGGGATTATCATGTATAGGGAATTTTTTTGGATTCTGTGGACTAAATTTTAAATAAAGATTTTTATTATAATTGACTAGTCTATTCACCTAGATTTATTGGGAGGGGAGGTTTCCCCAATAACTTGTAGTCCCTGAATTCCAACCGTATTCTTGGATGGATTTGGAGCTCTCCGTCGTGAGGGGCACATTTCTAGCATATTATTGAGTGGGGCATGTCTCTTAGTTGTTATTATTAGCTCACTGTCACATGGGACAAACATAGCTCGTGTTGTGTAATGCATAGTAAGCTCACCGTTATGTGATACTTTCTTCTTTGGGATGCACATCTCTCAGATGATGCATCTACTATATATAATATTCCTGGGCATGGCTAATTTAGGAAGACTGGAGGGAAGGTAACTGTTAGAAAACTCTCAAATTTGTATATGTTAGTAACCAGGATTGTGATAACCCTATTTAGCTAATGTAGCAAGCCGTACTCATTGTTTGGTAGTGATTGATAGATGGAGTTAATTTTTTGTTCTTTTTTTCTTGTCTTGTTCTTGTCTTGTCTATGTTCTTTTTGTTCCAGTGAATGATTAGAGACTAAGTTCTATTCAAGAAATGGTATGCAGCCCAGTCCTTATTTGATTACAGTTTGTGGATTGGATCCAGAGTAGTCCCTATATTCTCTAGTTATTCATCGCTCTATTTTGTACTCACATGCTACTTAAGTTTACTTTACATGATCTTGTACATGTTAGACCCATGATTTTATCATATTTTTCAATATGGCTAATTGATTAAGTTTAAGATTATGATATTACTAGTATTCATGCAATCACTACTTTGTTGACACTTAAACTTAGTATGTCCTATAAGCACTAAATATATCATATTGCTTTGTTCGCCTAACATTTGTTTGCAGACAATCACTAAACATGAATGAACTTGGACATATGCAATAAAGAGTTGATGACGGGCCAAAGTCGACATTATAGCAGAAGATTTCTCTGAACCGTCCAACTACATATCTGGGGCCTCGTACTCGGGGGTTTTGCTGCCCGGTCAGTAGACATGGGTAGAGGAGACAGCACCCCCCATAGGATATCGGGGGCGAAGCCACCAAAAAATATACATATTTCTAGATCTGTTTATCTTTGGACAACTGTTGTCAAGGAAAAAGGTGCCATCAAAGTGCTATTGGTTTTTATATTTGATCGTTATTTGAGTCTATGACTTATGTAAGTCACAGTCGTACCTGGCAACTAGACTACTCAAGTCTACTAAAAAATAACCTATCTAAATCTAAATCAAACCCAATACTCAAGTCAGGCCTAAACCCTACCCCAAACCAGGTCAAATCACCCTGAACCCATAACATAAACGTGCTGGTAACATGGTAACCTATCACGACCCGTACCCAGATATTCAGGCACGAGTATGTAGGCCACGTCCAGCCTACGCCTCTGTATGGACGGTAGAATGCTGTCAAATACCCAATAAATATCTACAACATTTATGATCTATAATAACAATATGTACTCAAATCACATATGACTAAGAAAGAAATCAATAAGAAAGATAGTAGTAACACTAGATCATCCAGAATCTACAAATGATCATATATAACAAGAATGTATCGGAGACAAATCCGATAATGAAACATAAATATAAATAAGGAATAATGGCCTAGAGCTCCCAGAAGCCAACTCACGGTTAATGGAACAACGAGATCTATCTCAGCTGGCCTCGTCATGTAGTCCAAGAATATGGGGCATAACAACTCCTAAAAGTATGGTTATCTAGTTAGGATTGGAGTGAAGTACATAAACTAACAGTAATTCCAATTAATTGATAAAAACTATAAAAAAAGTGATAAAGAAGATGCTATATACGATAGGGAAACATAGCTGATACAATAAAGTAATAAAGAGAGACAGGCAACATAATCAATTGAATGTAATCAGTGCTAAAAAAATATAAGTATAACTACAATATCAGGGATAGATCAATGTAACCTATGAACTGAACATGAAAACTATAGTATACAATGTGTTTTGAAATACCAAATAGATATATGATCGGCTTGGGAGATCCAATGATTTATACTAAGGAAAGCTAGCTCGATCATACGTGAAGTGAAGTGTATGATTAGTTAGTAGCCGATAATTTATACTAGTTGCCGATAGTTCTTGATCACATACCTAACTAGTATTTTTTTTGTCCACACTGATACGATGGATCCAACCATGACACGTTACCAGCCGATATGTCCAATGTTAACAAATATTATCCAATGTTATCTAATACCAACGAGGAACAGTAGGAACAATATTTGATACCATTGCGATGAGTCTAGGTAACATCTCATGACTGAAGATCTAATGACAACACCAATCCTTGCACCATCGTGTCAAGAATCATAAGTAACATTTCTAAATACTTGAATTATAGTAGTAATCAAATAATAGAAACTATCAGAGAATGTACTCGCCTGTGGTCCTAAGCAATAAATGTCAATCGAGGCCCAAAATGGAGTCACAAAGATCTATATATGAGATGTAAATGGTAATTTGTGTTCTGGTGTGTTAAACATGGATATCTAAAGTGTGATATGCATTCTAAGTCAATTCTAGTTCAAAACTAGGTCTCCGTGGTTAAACTAGGTCAATTTGACTTAAATGTTGACTTTTAAGGTCAAACTGGTCAACCTTGGTCAAATCAAGTCAAACCTAGGTTTCTAGGTCATTACCCTATCATTTCAATGTAACCCAACCTATACTAGACTATCCTAGTATCAATTTGGACACTTACCTAATCATAGGGTATCTTGGGATACCCTACTCCTTTACTCCTTACCTTATTTCTTCACCTAGGTTATGTTTACCTATTTCAACATATAGGTAATGTCTAATTTCACATTACTACCATTATATATATATATATATATATATATATATATATATATATATATATATATATATATATATATATATATATATATATATATATATATATATATATATAAATATATATATATATATATATATATATATATATATATATTACTTATGCTAGGTAACCCTACACAATATTATCTAACCCATTACCCATTCATATGTATTACCTACTTAGATAACCCTATAGCCCTCGTTATCCAGCTTTAGGAAATATCCTATCTATCACATTACTCACTCTTAAGGTAATACCATGTTACCTATCCCTATACTCATTACCTACTCAATACATTACCCATAGCTATGTATTCACATAGGTAAAACTCCTTACCCTAGCATTTAGGCAATACCCTCACCTACATATACTATACTACCTTACTTCATAGGTAAATTCCCTTTACCTACTATGTAGTGCTCCGCTCCGCGAAGGCACTAGATAGACAGAAAGATCGGATTGCTGGCTCTGCAACAGAAGACGATTGATCTGGGTGAGTGGACAAAGTCTCATTTTATGATTCGCTTGCGCCTAATAAGAATCTGAGCTTTTGAATGGATGTTGTTGCTAATAACAAGACAGTAACTTTGAGTATGCTTAAAAGAGAATATGCACATTGTCTGCTAAGAAAGAGAACGGTTTCCTACTTGAAAAGAAGATGGAATTGTTTATGACTTGCTCGATTGATGCATGATGGTTTCATTTGATATTGCATGTTCATTGGGGTATCCACTTAGTGACGAGCTGAACCCTAGAGAGTCACAGCGGCTAGCGACGAGCTGAACCCATGTGAGTCACAGCGGTTAGCGACGAGCTGAACCCAAAAGATTCACAACGACTAGCGACGAGCTGAACCCATGAGAGTCACAGCGGTTAGCGACGAGCTGAACCCGTGGGAGGCACAGCGGCTAAGATGGAAATGATATGTTCCTTTTCAAAGATGTTTTCAAAAGAATGTAAACTGACTCTGTATGCATGAAATGAACATAGGTAAAAAATAGCAAGATCACATCATAAGAAACGTTTTCTCACTAAATGAACAGTGATCGTTTCAGAATAATGTAGCCCCTTTGTTCACAATCACCAGTATGCTGATATACTGACCCACCATCAGTCTGCATGCAGGTGCACTATGCATCGAGAAGGATAGTCCAAAGCGATAACCCGAGCCTCATCCTCAGGAGCCAGAAATCAGAAGAGATGACATCTATTGCAAGAGTTGGTTTTGTATATAAAGGGATGTAATGTATGGAAACGGGATCATTGTAATCTGTAAAGTTATGAGAGAATGTAATATTGTATCAGAGAGAATCGAGAGCTTGTAATCTGTTCAAATGAAATCAATAAAGAGAATCGTTTCTTGTTACCATTGTGTTTAATGCATGTATTCTGAAAATATGTCCGCTGCTGCTTCAATTATCTGTAATACGTTCCGCTGCGTATTGTCAACCTTGTCCATCTTGTCTTGCTTCAGGTCTTGGCCTTGTGCAAGGGCAACTTAGGCTTGCACGGCATCACGCCTTAGCGAGGACGAACGATCCCAAAAGAGCCGAAGCGAGGACGAAAGGACTCTGCGGGATCGGGGCGTGACATACTCATTGTCTAAACTCTCATACATACAACTCTATGTGCCATCATCCTAAACCTGTTTGGCACATTGCCTAGGTAAACTTCTCATTTAATTACCTAAACCCCCATACCTCATTCACTCACACATTACTAAGTGTGCACTGCCACACATACGTCAACATAGGCCTAAACACACTCACACACAGGCCAATCAAAGCCTGTGCAATACTGCACAAAGCCACACAGGCCTGTACAAGCTGTAAAAGGCTATGCTAGGCCTGTATTGTACTATGTTGGAGCCTGTGCAAGGCCCTTCCTGCTAAGTGCCAATCTTCCTCTCCCTAATCCCCTGTGCAAACAGGCATCAAGGCCAAGTGCCTGGCTTCCCCATCTACTTGTTGCATATGCAATGGCAGCAAATACTGTTGCCAAGGTCTGCACAGAAAGGAGAACCCCCTGCAGAACAAGTGCAGACCACTCTCTCCCTTTCTAACCTACTGCTTGATACAGGGGCAATTTTCTTCTACTTCCAGCCAACTGTAGGGGGTCAACACCCCTGTCCAACCTGCAATAAGGCCTACCTGCCACTATGTGGCTCACTCCCAGGGTAACCCAAATGTTGCTTTACTGTACGGAGATAATTTTCTCTGTCCCAAACTCTGTGTTCAGATAAGGACTCCTGCACGTGGCAGGCAGCCCACATACACACTTGCCTATGTATGCCCACATGCATATACACACTACACATCATTCATCCTTACACAGGATACCCACACGTGGCACTGTTATCACTCTCTCTTCTCCTCACATACACTCTACACTTTACTGTCACATGGATATTCTCCCTCTTCTAGATATTTCTCATACGGCAGCCACATACCTGTTCAATAGGAATTTGGATCCCCCTCTCATATGACCTGTCACATAGGACACACACTTGCACTACACTCATGAAGCCATATATACACAAACACTTAGGTACACACAATGTGGCACTCATTGTCACTCTTCACTCACTCACATAGGATACACATACAACATATGGACACTCAATTACATGACACATTCATGAACACATAGGGACACACTTGACAGTTCTCCTCCTTCCCATTCACTTTTTCCTCACTCTCTATACACTCACATAGTTCACTATCCCATGACAGTTTCCTTCTTGACACCAAGTACCACACTCACACCCTTATATAACATTCACATGCACACTCATGACACCACACACACACATACATAAGCATGTATCACTAGCACACATACACAAACCAAATTACTGGACTCGCTCTCAAACATAGTTTCACACACACATATACATATATATACACATAACATGTAACATATCCAATTCTAACCATGCGTTTCATGAGATATCATGACACAACACCACGTATCCTATTTAGGACACGTATACAAAATCTTAACTCAAATAGGACACAAAAATCTCTTTGTGGACACGTGTCGAACACTTGCTGCACAAGCCTGCGATACGCCTAAGATATTCTACCAAACCTTGTCCGATTTCTACCAAACTATATAGGCAAGCCTAAAATAACAATTAGAAGCTAACTAGAGTGGTGTCTAGCTAGTGCAATGTGTCATGTAAAATATGACATGTTGTGACAAGTGTATGAGGAATAAAATCTCCTAATTGACTCTGTGTCCCAATGTAACACGACACAACCTAATAGTATCCATATGTGGACATATCATACAGCATTCACATGTTCGTTTAGCTTATCAAAACATATAAAAAATACTTGGTGTACCATTCTTGGATTTTTTCAAAAATGGCACAAAAAGCTTATATAATTTCTACCAAAATGATGGTTAGAGCCTTGCTCTTTCCCCTATGGGTACCCCTAGTCCATGGACGAGTTTTCTACTAGTGTCATGCATGCAATAGTATCTAAAATAGGAGAAATGACAAGTTGTTTACGTATTGGGAGATGGATTCCCAATGAAACCCACAAAGAGGACAAGTGTCAAGTAGGACACAATCCTCCAAGCTTTTATCCTCCTCTTCTTGTGCTCCTTGGTCTCCAAGCTCCAAGCCTTCTAGGATAAAGAATGGGTGAATATTAGAGAGAGTTTGGAAGGGTTTTGGTGGAGGAATGAGTGGGTTTTTGGAGAGGCACCAAAACTAGGGTTTTGAGCTCAAAATGGAGAAGGGAATGAATGAAACCTCTCTCTCAATAGTGGTTGTTCATAAAGCCCTAATTTTCCCTATTTGAAATGTCTAAAATGTCTCTTTGAGTTATCATGAAGGTTTGGTTAACCTATGGAAGCTTTTAGCCTAAGTGGTTGATTAGTTCTAACCCTATTCATGACATATTATAATTTAAATTAGTCTAATTGTGTCCGTCTTAAAATGTAAGTCCAAATGTTATGATAAGTCCAATTAGGTTCACTAACCAAGGGTCCAATTAATAGACTAGTCTACTAATAAATACAACCATCATATTTAATTAATAAAAAATACACACTATATAAATAATATAAAATGACAAAAATATCCCTATTCTGAAAATGTTGTAGTGGTATAACCAAACTCGGACCGAACTCGGCTTCCTTTGAAACAACACCCTTGAATCTCGTTCTTCCTAGAGAATAGGCTATCGACATTTATATTTTCAAACGTTTGGGCACCGAACTCTGCCCCGAGTTCAGTCACCCAAAAAGCCTATAAATAACAAAGCTTTACATGTTATTTTTAATCAAGCCATTCTCACTTTCATATCTTCTACCATATGAGCTTAAATCTTCTCATCTCTAAGAAACAACTTCCTAAGTCCTCTAAGCGCCAAAGTGCAATTATTATTAGAAGTTGTTCGAGTTGTGTAATGCTTGGATTTCCAAGTGTTGTAGTTATACTTGTTGTTTGAAGTCGACAAGCTTTTCGCATCAAAAGCACGAGGTGTGTGAAGTCGTCATGCCCTTTGGATCATAGTCCGATGTGTAAGAAGTCGCAAGCCCTTCGGATCAAAACTTATATTTCAATTTATAGTGGATTCAACATTGAGCTAGAGTTTTATACTAGTCATCTCAGAGGAAAACTAGTATAAACCTCGGTGTTTGCATTTGCTCTCTCTCTAAACTTTATCTTTATGTTTTTCATACATGTACTTATTACTTTATATAGTTGGTATTGTGTCTTTATATTTATTTTTAGAGGGTTATTATTCTGCTGCACTCTATTTACCCCCTCTAGAGTTGCCTCTATGGCCCTACATTGGTATCAGTCCAGATCTTATATAACACTCTAGAGAACACATGGCAACCATGAAATCTATATTCATTACTGAAGGCCAATCCAAAAATAGGCCCCCTCTACTTGATGGAGCCAACTATACCTTTTGGAAAACACAGATGAGCTTTTATTTAAATTTAGTAGACTTTCACCTCTAGTCAATTGTTATCAGTGGCTACAAAAAGCCTACTATATATCATTACTATTCTCACTTCCACTATAGTTGACAAGCATGTCATAATTACACGAAGGAAGAAAAGAAGTTAATTAGCTAGCCTTGATGCAAAAGCAATAAATGCTCTTTATTGTGTTGCAGACATAAATGTATTCTCTCATATTACTACTTGCACAAAATCTCATGAAATCTGGAAACTGCTTGAAGCTACTCATGAGAACAGGTACGAAGGTGAAGCTTGCAACTCCAAAGAAGACGAAAATCCTTGTAACAATGCAAATGTGTGCACTATGACATTAGAAGTTAAGGTACGACACAACCCCGTATATGAAGAAGATCTTGTATGTTACAATTGCAAGATGGCAGGCCACATCAAGGAGGATTGTCCTACTACTGCTAAAACAGAAGAATCGCTAAGAATGATTGAACAAAGAAAGATCATCGTCTCACAAGTATGCCAATACAAGCATATGGTGTAAAAGCGAAGGAAACAACTCAGAAGAAGAAGAAAGCGCTCGTCAAATTGCAAATTTATGCTTAATGGCATTTTCCAATGATGTACAAAATAATCATCTTTTTGAAGAGCGTGAATTCTTTTATGATGAATTATCTGATGCTTTCAAGGATTTATTTGATGATTACAAGAAAGTTCTAGATAGGTATAAGCAAGCTAGAAAAGTTATTCTATCACATAAGCTTGAGATTAATGAAAAGCTTAATTGATTATTGAATGATGCTAGAAACACTTCTTCTTCTGATAATTCTGCTGAGATATCCAAACTTGAGTTTAGATTGCATGAGATACTTGAATGCATTGAGAAAAGCACTCAAAAATGCTAAACTTAAGGAGGAATTAGAATCAGAAAAAGAAGAAGTATTTTTTATTGCTTTATTTAGAATTGATGCACTTATTGCCAAACAAGATGATCTTATTTCAAGCTCTAAAAAGTTAGAGATAAGATTGGGTAAACAAGTTGCTCAACCCGAGATCCACTCAAACACAAGGCATGTGACACAACCCAAGGTCACTACTAAAAAAATTCTTTCAAAATGGATCAAGTACAACCAAGGTTAAACACAACCATGTCTATTACTATACACAACTACGAAAGAATATTCCTATCACATGTCGCACTTATACTACTGCTGTAAACACCAAAGTTCTTGCTATATGTCATTATTGTGGTTGAAATGGTCATATTTTATATCAATGCAAGATTAGAAAGATGGTTGATAAGAATATGTTTACCTGGTTTTCCAAAGCTAACCAATGTGGATCCAAGTATATTGGATACCAAAGTCTTCGCCTAATATTTTAGGTGGTGTAGAAGCATGAAAAAATGCAGCATCCACGAAAGCAAGGGACATCAGTTGATGTACATACTTCAGAGAAGCGCTGACACCAAGTTTCTTCGCGCATCACAAACCACAAAAGAAAAGGCACTGCATAAAGGGAAATATTTTATTAAAAATTATGCTTACAAAGATCTAGTACAGAATCTTCATTATTACATATAAAGACTCTGCAGCCTACATTACGTATAAAAACTTTACAACCTACAAGTGAGCAGCTCTCCGGATAGTCAAAGCGAATCACTTTCTTGTCAGGCACGCAGCTCCCCTAATCCAATATGGCTAATGAAACATTCATTGAGCAGGGCAGAGCACAGCCTCTGGCTCTTCGGATTGGCAATCAATCCAAACCCGGTATCTTGGGCCTCGAAGACCTCCAAGATGTTGTTCAGGTTCGAATCCCTTATTCCAAACGCTCAAGTACATCTCGAAACTCGAAAATTGTCCTTCACTAAGACTACAGCTTCTTTTTCCTGAAGATCTACAACCAACAGTTGACTTATGCAAGGCTTACGGCCATTCAAAGCTAAGTCAGGGTCGAGCATGACAGAGGGATGCCAAGAAACTATGAGCAAAGACTTTCCCAAAGCTCCTCTTTATACAGACTGTGTGGTCCGACCCACACACCATGTGGCAGTCGGTCAAAGGATCCCAGATTAATGGGATGAACCTTGAATTCAGCACAATGAATCTCATTTAATGAATTTATTTGACCAAACCCTTAGTCACCGCTTCTCAAGCCCCCCAAAGGGGCAGCAATTAAGGAGACTTGTTGACTTAGAAATTAAGGAGACTTTCTGACTCAGTAATTAAGAAGATTTTTTAAAGGGTAGTCATTAGTCTCTCCAAAAGCGCAGTAACTTTGACTCCTCTGACAGTAGTCTTCAGAGCTCCTAGAAGTACAGCCCCTTCACGGATCCTTTATTGATCCCTCAGAGCTTCCCAGAATCACAGCCCCTAATGGCTCCTTCATTGAGTCTCCGGAGCTCCAAGAAGTGTAGCCCCTTAACGGCTCCTTTATTGTTCTCTCAGAGCTTCTCAGAAGTGCATCCACTCACTACTCCTTTGTTGATCTCTTAGAGCTGCCCAAAAGCGAAGCCCCTTCGCTGCTCCTTCATTGATCTCTCAGAGCTCCCTATAGGCACAGCTCCTTCATGGTTCACTTAAAGCGCAGCACAGTATCTTCGACTCCTCCAAAAGTAGTGGCTAGACTTTCCATAAGCGCAGCTCCTTCATGGTTCCCCAGAAGTACAACACAATAACTTTGACTCCTCCGTAGAGGTCATCCGTCTCCCAAAACCATAGTGACTTCGATGTCTCAGCAAGCGCAGCTCACATAGCGCGCAGCTCCACCACAACGTGGCATCATGCCACGTAATCAGGACGGCAGCCATATTTCTTCACATTCAGTTTGTTCGAGTAGTTGTTCTCTACAGATATAATCAAATTTTAGTTTGTTTAAACAATCGCATCTCTTTAGATACAATAAAATCCGGTTTGTTCAAACCACCGCCCCGAAAGAATATCAAAATCTAGTTTGTTTAAACTACCATTTTTCGATGGGGGCAAAATCTACCCGATTTCAACCAAATGGGATCTTCAAAGTAGCGGGTACACGCCACGTGTTACTAATGACAAGTGGTACCAACCGCCTAAGATCTCAGCAATAAGAGAATCCCAACAACGGCCATATGTAAGCTCAGCAGCAGTCCTCACGGAGCGGTTATAAAAGATTCTCCGGAAATCTCGTATGCGTAGCGCTCTTGCGTGCCAAGCACCCTTTCGCACATTGTATATGCGTAGCCTATAAATAGAAGAAGTCTTCCATAATTCGGGAGGACTCGATGTCTTCTTGATTGGAAACCCAGATTATCACTCAAAGGCATCAGAAAGTTAGAGAAAGTTCGTTTCGTCGTCAGATCGTCAACGGAGTAAAGGGGCCGCTGCAGTGTTCGATCTCCACAGTTATATTTTCCCAAAAAAATTTGTCCTTAGATCTCCGGTTTAGGAATCTTTCTGTACACTTTTCTCGTTTGTATACAAAAAGTTCGTATAACTTTTGTTCATGGCAAACAAAATGGAAACTCTACTGGAGACTTCCTTCTCCTCTGACGAGAAGGTAGTGACGCAATCTAACAACGACTTACTAGGATCTTCGCAAAAAATGCTGGTCATGTGCTTCGATCAACAAGCGTTCGAAGATCTCCTTTTTGAAGGTGGCTCGGGTCCTTCGAAGCCGCTCGGAAAGCCGAAGAAGACTCGACATACTTGGGTGCCTAAGGCTGCTACGAAGAGCGACAAGACGGAGGGAGATGTGCTCCAAACCCTTATGAATGGCGAAGAGTTGAAGAGGCCTTCACCCGCTGCTGCTGTGCTGCCTTTGTCAACTTCAGTTGAGGAGAGATACAGCGAATCTCGTCGCTCCTTTTTTGTGTGCCAAATGAATGCACAATACAGGAACAAAAGTACAACCTCCTACCCGTGCATGAAGAAGATTGTGCCGGCTAGAGATTCTGTCTTTGACAGAATTATCTACCCCCTGGGTAGGACTGTATTGGATTCTGAACGCTATGCACCTTTTAAGGGTAACACGAAAAAATCTAAGACAGCACGTGCCTTGCGCGATGAACATGCTACACCAATACCTATGTTGGATCCTGAATGCTATACAACTTCTAGGGATAGCACAAAGAAATCTAAGGCAGCACACGTCTTGCGCGACCAACGTGCTACGCCAACTACCATGTTGGAATCTGAATACTACGCACCTCCTAGGGGTAGTAGGAAGAAATACAAGGACGTACGGGCCTCGAGCGAGCAACGTGCTACGCGAACGGCTGACCGAAGGCCTTTATTGACAGTCACGCGCACAGCCGACGGGAAACTGTACAAAATTGGTTCGAGTGCTTCGATGCCTCGACTAATAATACCCTTCTGTCACTTGAGTGCGCATGCGCCTGATTCAAGCCAGAGGGCGCATACTGTAGGGACGGAATCAGGCGAGCAGCATTGCTGTAAGAATGAAGTGAGTCTGCCTCACGAGCAACTCTCTGACCATGAACTAAGCGTACCTCATGTGCATGAATAGGGTAGAGGGAAGCTACTTTCACATCTTTACTTATGGGTGCAGTGTACCCGCACGCACAAAATGAGTATAAAAATAGAAAATTTTGACCTGCACAATGTGATCTTTCACAAGCGCAAAACGAGAGAAGATTTTGTTTTGCACAACATGCCTGTCATAAGGCACACTTATGTCAATATCACTATCCACTGTTGTTGCTACCAAACAGTAGCATCGCCAACAAGGAGGAGGTTCGTTTTCCAGCGACTACAACCTGCGGTAACTATACGCAAAGACTCGACGAGAGATTGCCTTGTGCATAAAAAGATGAACCCTCCAGTTGCTTCATGCTTCGTCGTATGGGGGTCGCCATCCCTCAAGAAGCTCTCCAAGAATTTGCCCATCTCAACTAACAAATCCAATGGCCGACCTGGAAGCCGCAAGCTGGCGGTGCCCAGTATGGATGTGTTCTAACACACGTATGCTAAGACCAGACCCTTGTCATAAGGATATGTCGCTTCAACTGCAATCCAGGCTGGTGGTAGCTAAAACCTAACATTCCATGACAACCCCTTATTTCATCCAGAAGAGGACATGGACAAAACTGATACAGATGCCTCTGTAGGTGTAAGCTACCAACAAGCTAGAGGTAGAAACTGCTTCAAGTTAAAGGACAATTGGAACCTACCCGTCTACCCTCAAGAAGGTAAAACTCAAGGGTCCGGGCTACAGAGCGAAAGATCCACGATGCCCTCTATTTTCCTCCACCTGATATCCGTCTATATGGTCGAAGGTGTTAACGCGGGTAGCAGCGAGGGATCCAACAACCAACGATGTATAGAAGCCCTTGAGATGGACCTAACTACGTTAAATGAGACCATATAAGCCTTGAATTCTGTGGTCCTGGAGATCAAAGATAAATTAACATCCAACACTTCTACTTTAGAAAATCAAGACCCGGGAACAAATAGAGAGTCCAATGCACCTCCATATGTGCTGTCCTCCGTCGTAAACCATGTACTGCCGCAGTCGTCTACTCCATCAGTGATTGGACCCACAATGTCAAATGACATACAGCAGGCTCTCAAATAGTTGTACGGTCGCTTTGACGCCCAGAAAAAGCAAGAATCACTCCAAAAGATAGGGATCCGGCAACCATATCCCCCTGAATGGGACATTGTGATATATCCTCCCAAATACAAGCAACAGATGCTAGCACCCTTTGATGCGAAGGTGTCTCCTCATCGATACTTGAGGTACTTTACCTCACTAATGGGACATTTGCCAAAGGATGATGCTTTGCTTACGAATATATTTGTTGGGGCATTGCAGGGGTGGGGCATTGCAGGGGGTAGCCTACGAATGGTTTTATGGACTCCCTGACAATTGTATCTCATCGTTTGACGATTTGAAATGTCTCTTCTTCGCTCGGTTCTACGAAGAAGGAATAGATATAACGGTGTCTACTCTCATGACATCGTGCAGAAGGAGAAAGAGATTGTATGCACTTACATTGAGCGCTTTTGCCAAGCGGCCCTGCGTCTACCACCTGGGTTTCTCGAGCCCATGCTTATGGATTCATGCCACAAGAACATGCTTCCCGTAATCAAGTTGTGGCATAGTGTCCCATGCATAGAATGGACGCCTTTCATTACCGATACGGATATGGCTGGAAAAAATCTCGAGACGCATAGTCGCTGGGACTGAGTTTTCCTTCACTGGAGGACAAAGGAAAATGATTGTCCAACAATAACCCTACCCATAAGGACGGAAAGGGAAGCAAGCCCTAACTGTCAACATCTTCAAAAGGTCTACGTCAATGAACCAGAAGCCGACAGAAGCACTGAAACCAAAGGAACACTACTCCTTCAATGATGAAGATGTACTAGAGCTCTTCAATATGTTGATGAAGGGTGACAAGCTTCAACTCTCGTCTCCTAAGTGTCCTGATGAAGTGGGAAAGGTGGACAATCTAAAGTATTGTCACTATCATCAGTACGTTCATCATCCAACACGCGACTGCTATGTGTTTAAGAAGCAGATTCAGCAGCTCATTGATGCCAAAATCATCTTACTCGACTACGAGGACAAGATGATCACCGCCAACATAGCGACCCTCTAGTTCAGAAGCTTTCCGAAGACAGAAGCTTAAGATGCTATCGTCCCCATCCCCAAAGCAACAATGGAACTAGTCAACCTTCCACCGGCCAGTGACAATGCTCAAGGCCTCATTGCGCTTATGATATCATAAGACAAAGTTATGTTGGTCCATCCTGATCTTACCCCAGACATGATGCTGCCCGTAGTGTGCTATGTTAAGGGGAAAAAAAATAAGTCGTGTCGTATGGTTTCTACATCGACCGACGATGCTCTGATTCTACTCGCTCGGCTCACCAGCAAGAGGATAACCAGATGCTAGAAGAAGAGGTACCTCCGTATGTTGTCGCCACCGCACTTGATACATCGGAAGCAGGTCCATCTCAAACTCTTACAACAGATAAGCAAAAGCAAAAGAATGCTGATTCCTAACATTACCCAGGTTCAACCACCTAAGGAGGATCTGGCCCTTGACCCCATTGCCATAACGTGGTCGAGGTAATTCCTAACATCACCTTTACTCAGCAGGACATATTGCTAAAAAATAACCGGTACAATAGACCAGTACCGGCTTTAGATTTTTGATACCTGAGGCAAACTCTAAAAGTGGTGCCCTCAAAACTTAATGTTCATGTTATATTATTTTTGTATCGATAATTATACAATAGAATTTTAACAAAAAATTTAAGAAATAAAATAATATATGAAATTTAATATCCCAAAGAATATATGTTATAATGAAATACTAATAAAACTAAAGATGTTCCAAACCCATAAAAGTAAAAATTGATGTTCCAGATAATTAAATCGAAAAATGCCAAACAATGTTTGGAGCAGTTCATAAAGGTATAATAACAAACTTAGGCAATTGAATACTTTCTCAGTGCATTACATAGTCATTTAAATATTACTCTTCTTGTTGTCTTCGATGCAAGAGTACTGATTAACTTTTCATAATCTATTAATGCTTGACTTATTAAGACTCCTTGCTTGACTTTGAATTAATGCTTCTTCCTTTTGCTTTATTTATTTATTTATTTTTCGCTCCAGATAGTTGTTTTCTTATAGGAGGCATATTTGCTTCTATAGTGTAGTAGTGCTCTGCAAACGAAAAAAGAATTCACCAAATTGTTTTCTTGTTGGAGGCATGTTTGCTTCTCTAGAAAATAAATGAATAAGAGATGAGAGAGGCCGAATCAATTTAGACTTTTTATAATAATAAGTACAGGTGCCAACGGTTTTGACAAATTAAAGTTTTTGCTTTCTAAAATCAAATAATATTAAGATATAATATATTTAAACATAATTTTATATATTATTTTTTATTTTTATTAATTTTGAGATAAATATTATTATTATTGTTGTTATTTCATAAAAATGAAACTTATTATAATAATATATCACATGAAATTTCAATTTGATAGTATGGATACGAATACTATGCAATCAAATGACATTATCATAATCTTTTCAACAAATAATAATAATTAATGACAATTAAACAATCAACAATAAATATAAAAAATATTTTCTCAGTTTCTCTATTAGTTAATTTAAATATTAGTATGAATAACTATGTAATCAAATTGCTAAAATATATTTTTTAATAAATTAGTCAACCACAAATAAAGAATTAAAGATAATCAACAACAATTGTACCAAAAAAATTAATAAATTATAAAGCTCACCTTATGCAGAGGGACTGATTCCAATAGACTGTAGATCTTTTAGGAACTGAGAACTCCAGGAACCGGCCACATGAGTTTTCTCTATAGAAAAAACCCTACAAAAAAACAATTAGAACACACCTATGTAGGAAAAAAATATTAATTATAAATTACAATAAAAACAATTAGAAGACACCTAGATCATTAATATTATAAAAAATATTAATAAATTATAAATCTCATCATAAAAATAATAATAATAAAATTTAAAACCTATAACTATTTATTTTATTATATAAAAAAAATAAAGAAACACTCACATGTCACCTATGTCGCACCACGGAGGGAATAAGTAGATGTTCCTTGCTTCAAAAGGAGTAGCCGATGAGTATTGGAATGAAAAAGAAGAACTAAGAACTAATCCAGCCGGCCACCACATACTCAAAAAACTAAAAATAAAAAAAATATTACCTAGAAAACATTGTGGCAGTGGATCCGTTGGGTTTTCTTTGGATCATTTGCTACTATGCACTACAGCGGATGAAGGATCGGGTCGGGATCAACTACAGTAAAGTAAGCTATATTATATATACTAAAAAAATTTGGTGCCCTCTAAAATTTTGGGCCTGAGGCTATTGCCTCATGTGCCATATATTATGTCCGGGCCTGCAATAGACCCCTGTACTATACAGGGTATATTAGTGCCATCAAGGTCGATCGCATCCACATCGACCATGGCTCCTCCCTCAGTATAATCCCCCAAAGTTTACTCCAATCCTTAGGGATTCTGATGCATCATCGGCTGACCACGTCAAACACTACAATCAGCGATTTTAATGCTGGAAAAAGTGAGCCCTTGGGCAAGATCCGTCTGAAGTGCCAGATAGGCAACCTCCAAACTGATGTGACTTTTTATGTCATTGATGCAAAAATAAATTACAACATGCTGCTGGGTCGACTGTGGATTCATGAGTACATGATTGTATCCTCCACCCTCCATCAATGCATGAAATATGTGGCTAGAGAAGGGACTATCAAGACTGAGTTTGCGGACATCGACCCGTTCTGAGGACTCAAAGTATACTGCATTGATGCTGATTTGTACAAATCAGTCATATGTGACGACGATGCCAATAATGCAGACGATGAGGCAGGGACTGCATCAGAGTGCACAGTCATTGCCGAAGATCCGTTGAGGGTTCGACTAAAGGGGAAGCCTTCCCAAACATTAGTGCCTCTTGTCATCAAGCTTCGATGAAGGGCTCCTACTCACTTGTCCCCGACATCATCAACAGCAAGTCAGGAGCCTATACGGATCAAGCTACCTTAAAAGGCCCCAAAGGCAGCCCTGAGGTCACAAAAATCTCCAGTTCCGGCTCCCTTGGTGGCCAAATTAAAGCGGAAACGTGTCACAACCCGCACCCTAGAGTTAGGGCACGAGAACGTAACAACGCCCAGCCTACGCTGCAGTATCGGCGGTAGAACGCTGTCCTAGGTCTCAATGCATCTAACAGTATAAGACTAAACAGTTTATACTCCCCGAATGGAGGTGACATAGCAGATACAGCCTCAATCACATCTAAGGTAGAGCATGATAAGGATAGATAAAACATGAAATCCAAAAGAGATACAGGAGATAGAAGTCTAGGTGTCTAAGATACATAAACCCAGAAATACATCTCAAAACTCAAATACAGATACAGTAATCCACAAAGTAAATACAACTCCAGACAAAATGAAATAACTACCTAAACAACCCCTACTGTGTCTCCTCTAGGCTAGCAGGCAATCCCAGGCCATCCGTAAAATTTATCAACAGGTCCAGTCAGGACAGGAGCGAGCACAATACATCTCAACAGTTCATAGCAGGTTAGAAAATATATTCATACAGTAAAGTAAGATACAAGTACTGAAAGAAGTGCAGTATGTAAACAGAGAGAGAAAGCTGTAATAGAAATATCTACTATAAGTAAAGAGCTACCAGTGACTAGTGATTTAGAGCACAAAGTCGACATGTGAACGGCTTGATTGTACATGGCTATACTAAAGAGGCGTACATGGCTATTCTACTTTGGAATTGTTCACATGACTATTTATACTCCCCCGTACCCCCAATTAATATACAAGGATCCTACCAGGTTATGTTATATGATGCTATGTAACAGCCCCCGAAGGGTAGTAGACCCCGAAGGTGATAGACCCCGAAGGTGATACATAGTAGTCCCATAAATAGGATAAGGATTCTAGGAAGACTCTACGATCATAAGAGTATACGTCGTAAGTGATCAAAGAACCAACGAAGCATATGATACGCCATGTAAGTGAAACACACAGAACATGTAGTACCCGATGCTCCCTAAGGATAACATCTCAAGAAGGGATCCATATAGTACCAATCCGTGTGACCAACGTGACAGTACAAGTAAAGTAATCTACTGCGGGAAATAATTCTAAGCAGGATATGAAATGATCAGAGAATGTACTCGCCTCGATAACCTGAACAGCTGATAAGTATAGGGGGTCCAACTGAAGCCACATAGTCCTATTTAAAGCAACACAGGTTACAAGGTGTCTGGCTCCTAATTAGAACAGCACAAGTCACAACATGTCCAGAAGGGTAATATAAAGTACTATAATGCATTCTACATGAATCTAGGTCAAACTAGGCCAAAGTCAATCCTTGGTCAACTCTGGTCAACTGCACTAGTCAAATTAGGTCAAACTAGGTCATGTCCTAACCCAGTAAGTCTTACTAGGCCTAACCAAGACTATCCTAGCAAGCACACATCAATACAAGACTATACAAGCCAACATACACCCAACTCTATATAGCATGCAATTATTTAATACTCAAATAGGCAAGAATTCACATTGGATATACACTAGGTAATCTATTACTTTAAGCTATATATGTCTACACATATATACACATGCATATATTGGTATTCAACATTAGGTCTATAATCATGGCATTTCAAATGGTTATATAAACTTATATATTACAACACAATATGCTAACATATATATATAATATACATACATAGCTAAGTTAACTATATTCATAAATACTTATTTAAGAGGCTATGTGTGTGTATGTGAACATGGCAAAGGGGCAAGTGAGGGTTAAATGGGCATACATAGTGTATACATATCAAAGAGTGTCAAAGTGTAAGTGAACAATGTGTCAAGTGTGATAGTGTCAACATAGTGTAAGGGGGTACATGAGGTAATATAGGATTTGTGTTAACATAGAACATTGCATCTCATTAACTTGTATATTGCATACATTACATCTATTATTATATTACATTCATGCTTGCATTCATTCATCATTCATTTATTCTCTTGCACTACTATATGCACCATACATTACATACTATAGAACCTACATATTCATTACAAGTCATACTTATACATGCTTACATTAGATAGGATACTTACACCTCATACATTATTTATTTAACCATTTACTCATGCTTGCATTCTCTATTTAATTACATAATGTATATACATTAACATGGGTTAAAATCAAATAGAACATTATATTGCACACAAGGATGCACAAAATGCATATGTCGAATAGTAACTCCTACTAATAATCAATACTGTACCATCTCAGCATGAATTAAAATCTAGGATTAAAGTATATTATAGATCTATGTGTTAGCTTTCCGAAACTTCAAATGGATCGCATTTTCGTTTCAGGAAACTCCCGGAATCGCGAAAACACCGAGAACGCGTTTGTCTTCCGTACAGCTGAACTCAAATAATTCTCCAGAAACTTATAGAAAGAATTAGGGCTAAAATACATGTTTTTGGAAAGCTAACTTCAATATGCTTCTTTTAAAAAAACGGGAGATTAAACTGAGCTTTGAGCTAGAAGTTATGACATTTCTAAGTTAGGGCTGAAATTAAAAACGTGGATAAAAATCATGACGGATTTGGGTAGTTTGAGACAAAAGAACATAAATATATAACATAATATATTAAGAACTCACTCTCTACACTAATATATATATATGAGACACTATAGAACACATCTCCAATACAAAAATATGAGATTAAACATGTAATAATTCATTCATACATAACAACAACACATAGTGTGTCCAAATTTGGAATTTTCCCACATGGACACAACCACAACACAAAGGACACTCCTATGACCTCCAAATGGACACGAAATAGACACAAATAGAGATACAACCATGGGGGTCATTCCTATGGGTTCAAAATAGACCTATATGCATGAGGAAATGAAAAGAAGAAGGGATTTATACCTCCCGGTAGATCGAATCGAAGAAAAGCCTTCTCGGAGCGACACCGACACGTAGAGATTCCAAAAGGACACGAACGAGCTCCGAATCCTCCCAAACTTGGGTAGCTTCCTCCTTGGCTAGAATGGAGAAGGAAAGAAGAAGATTTGGTGGTGAAATGGAATAATTTGGTGGAGAAATTGCTAGGGATTGCTCTCTAGGAATTTAGAGAAGAACAAGAGAGAGAAAAATAGATGGATAATGACAAATGGGAGGCTCAACCCTATCCTTATTGTGGCTGGCCATAAAGGTTGTTTTGTCCTATTAGAAAAAGTCCAAAAGCCCCTTTTCTAGTCTATTTACTAATACATTGGTAAGGGGTTAAGTCGGGGGTAGTTTGGTCAATCCTAAAACACTAATCCATATTAATACTAACCAAAATAATTAGTCTAGTCACTAACTAAAATTAATATCATGTGGGCTAAATTTAATATTATGTGGGCCATGTCTAACTAGTGTGTGGGCCCGCTAGAGTCAAAACTACCCCGGGTCCCCGATACAAGTCGGAATGAGTTAAAATTTGAACCCGACTCAAATAACCCCAAAACAATATCATAAATAATAAAATAACATCAAAATAATTCAAAGAGGTCAAATGCAAAAATATTCTTAGGCCAAAAATGATATTAAAATATCATAATTACATGGTTAGGCTCTAGGTCAAACAGTCTCTAGGGTTTCACTAGCAAAACGTCAAAACCACAAGTCATTGATTTAAATAATTTTAAAATAATTTAAAATCACCAAAAATTATATCATGAATTAAATATCATTATTAAAATAACTATAAACAAGAAATTTCAAAATTACCCTCATTTGGGAAACTGGGTGCTACAAAACCGCCTCTACCTTTCCCCATGGCAGCCCCGATTCTCACTGATGAGGATTTAGGAGACTATATATGCGCCAATGCTGATGCGCACTCTTTAGATGATGTAATCCTTCGGGATAAAATTTTGTATTTCATTAATAGAAAGTTGTCTTTGAATTACTCTTGTGCGCATTAGAACACTATGTATTTGTTAGATAATGCTATGTACATGCTACAAACATAAGTAACAACCGCTAAACTTACAAGCCAAGTTGTCTTCCCGAGATGCTTATTTTCTACTTCCAGCAAGAAAAAAAGATAAGGAACCCATCATCTTCGATCGGGTAGAACATCCCCAAAGACTCACTCCTCCAGTACCAGAATCTGATAATGGCAACATGCAACTCTACCGTTACATCGCTCAAGCCAAACAACTTATCCAGATGATGGGCTATGACTTGACTAGTGGCAGAGGTTTGAATTATGGCAAAGGCCGATTCCTCCCTTACGACTTTATGCTCCAAAGGAAAAGTCTCAAAATTACTACCAGCATACTCACCGGGGGTTGGGTTACGTTACACCCATGACAACTTTGAAAAGTTCGGAGCCGGAGGTCATGATGCACTCCAACACCTCCGATTCCTCAACCTGGGACTCTAATACCATTACCGGCCATGCTTCAAGAAAATATTATCGGTTAATATGGTCTCTGCAAATCCCCCAGTCAAAGAGGAAGACCAGACACTGGAGTTCTGCGAGGAAGAACCATGGGCCCAACGCCTAGGATCCCAATGGGAGTGGCACTTCGAACATCGAGAACCTCCCACCGAAGACAAGGTCGTTCAAGTTGACCTAGGAGATGAGGCTTCACCTAAACCCATCTTCATTAGCAAAAGCTTGACTGGAAAGGACAAAGAATCTCTGACATATCTTATTCGAGAGTACATCAATGTCTTTGCTTGGAGCTATAAAGACATATCGGGTTTAGACCCGCAAGTCACAATGCACCGATGCAACATCTTGTCCAACGCTAAAAGCGACAGTATCATTTTTGCCCCAACATCATGGATGTTATAAAAAAAAGTCAACAAACTCATAGACAATGGCTTCATTCGCGAGGAGCAACACCCAGATTGGGTAGCCAATATTGTTTTTGTCACTAAGAAGAACAGAAAGATTCGAATCTGCATAGACTTCAGGGATATCAATTCGGCCTGTCCAAAAGATGAATTTCCCCTCCCGATCACTGACGTGATGATCGACAACACTTGTGGCTTCAAACATATGTCCTTCATGGATGGGTTTCGGGCTACAACCAGATTAAGATGTTCTCTGAAGATGAAAATCATACTTTATTTCAAACTCCAAAAGGGATCTACTATTATATAGTGATGCATTTTCATTTGAAGAATATTGGAGCGACATATCAGCAGGCTATGAGCACCATATTTTGTAAACATCTTCATAAAATGGTGCAATATTATTTTGATGACATTTTCGTTAAAAGTCGGAGGAAAACCAGCCATCTGGACAACTTGAGGACGATATTCGACTTGATGCGGATACATCATCTAAAGATGAACCCAACCAAATCTTTTGTGGGGTTTTCAGCGACAAGTTCTTGGGCTTCATCGTCACAGCTAAGAGTGTTCATATTAATCCTGAAAAGACCAAGGCAATCATGGACATATCTCCCCCGAAGAACCTTCGTGGGCTTCGAGGCCTGCAAGGACGCTTGGCATATATCAGAAGATTCATAGCAAATTTCTCTAGGCGATGTCAACCATTCACCAAGCTAATAAAGAAAGGGATTTCTTATGTCTGGACTGAAGAATGTCGGTGCACGTTCGATGACATAAGGAAATATCTTACCAGTCCCCCAGTCCTGGTAGCACCAGTCATGGGAAGGCCTTTTCTACTATACGTTCGAGCCATGGACCATTCTCTGGGCGCTTTGCTAGCCTAGAAGATCAACGAAGGCCATGAACATGCACTCTACTATATAAGCAGGACCATTATTGGTGCCAAATATCGATATAATCCTATTGAGAAGGTGTGTCTTGCTCTAGTATTTTTCATCCAGAAGATGCGCCAGTATGTGACCGGACAGACGATTCACGTCATCTCCAGAGTCAATCCCCTCAGAGTCCTTATGACTAAACCAGGGGCACTAAACTTACAGTTAGCCACATGGGCAGTCCTACTGATGCCTTACGACATGGTGTTCATTCCACAAAGGTGGTTAAGGGTCAAACATTGGCCAATTTCTTAGAGGCACATCCTATACCGAAAACGTCAAAGCTTTATGACGACATTCCTGACGAAGTCCTAGAGTCTAATGCAGTCACGGACAATCCCATCTGGCGAACGTTGTTTGACGGGTACTCAAGAACAAGTCCCAAAGGCAAAATCATCGTAGGGGTCGGAGTAGTCCTCGTCACTCCTGACGGTCTAGTCATCCACTATGCATATTCTCTCATAGAATTATGCACCAATAATGTTACAGAGTACAGCACTCTCATCATTGTACTCTAAGTCGCCAAACAGTTGGGAGTTGACTACCTCGAGGCCTATAGCGACTCGAAACTGATAACCAATCAGGTTCGAGGATAATATGAGGTTCGACATAAGGATTTGGTCCTTTATTCTCAGCCAACAATTAACATCATCTCTACATTTATAGGGTTCTTTATAGATCATGTACCTTGATTGCAAAACCTGGAGGTCGACGCCCTCGGCAGTCTCGTCACTTATCAGGCAGCTCCAGTCGGAACTCAATACTCTGTCACAGTGATGGGTCGGGACTTGGTTTGCCTAAAGAATAATCGACATATGTGTCTGAGCTTCTCTGTACATATAGGCACTAATGTTAACATTCGGGTCTGGTGATTCCTTTTCATAGACTATGCAGTCTACGAGATCCTACCCGAAGACCGAAGGTAGCTACTTCTATCAAGAGGCGCTCACTCCGGTTCTGCTATGACACAACTACCAAAATGTTGTATCGGTGTTCATACGACAGAATCCTCCTTCGGTGTCTATCTAATATCGAAGCAAAGGAAGCACTCCGGGAGGCACATGATGGTACTTGCAGAGTTCACCAGCCTGATCCTAAGTTACAAGACCAACTGCATCGCATAGGCTACTACTAGCCCACCATGATGGCAGATGTCGTTGATTATGCCAATAAGTATCAGGTATGTCAGTCATATGCTGACTTCATTCACCAACCTTCTGAGTTCCAACATGCTACTGCAGCCGTCTAGCCATTTGAAGCATGGAGAATGGATATCATTAGGCCGATCAGCCCTTCGTCCTCTAAAGGACACAAGTTTATTCTTGCCATCATCAACTACTTCTCTAAGTGGGCAAAGGCGATACCATTAGCAGAGGTAAAAACCTCAAATGTGATCAGCTTTGTTAAGCATCACGTCATCTACCGCTTCGGAGTTCCTCGAAGGATTATCCACAACAATGGTCCTCAATTCGTGAGTCACGCATTCCATCAATTTTATGGTAAAAATCAGATACAAAATGTAGCGTCAATGGCCTATAATCATATAGTGAATGGGCTAGCCGAAGCATTCAACAAAACTATCGTTAAGTTACTAAGAAGGTCATATCTTCTAATAAGCGCGAGTGGAATGAAAAACTCGGCGAATGTCTATGGGCTTATCGTACAACCGTTCGAACACCCACTGGCAATATGCCCTTCTCTTTTGTCTACGGAAGTGAGGCGGTACTCCCTCTAGAGATCCATGTCCCGTCTCTACGGGTAGCCATAACCAACCGGCTGACAGACGAGGACAATCAACGCCGTCGGCTGTAAGAGTTAGAAGCGTTGGATGAGAAACGTCTGCTAGATCAGCAGTGTATCAAACTCTATCAAGCTCTAATTTCTAGAGCCTTCAACAAGAAGGTCAAAAAAGTACATTCCAAGTGGGCGACCTCATCTTATCAGTTCGAAGACCGATGGGGATAACACACAAGACTGCTGGCAAATTCAAACCCAAGTGGGAGGGACCGTTTGTCATAGAGACGGTCTATTCTAATGGTGCTTACCGGCTGGCCAAACCTACCGGTGATTTGCTAACGATGCCGATCAATAGCAAATGTTTAAAGAAATATTATGTTTGAGGTTTAAATCAACATATATTTCTATATCCCCAGCAAAAAATCTATGAATTCGATGATCGAGTTCATCCCCCTTGATTATGATATGCCTTTGGAGTCTAGTTGCCCCAGGGTATTCCTCATCATCTTCTAGTAGAAAACATCCAAGTCCATATTACCTCTGAGTTGTTTTTCTACAACCGAACGAAGTTAATGCATACCATGTCCATATTACCTCTGAGTAGACATTTCTTCCATGACAGATCCCGTGTTATCATATTCATCTATAAAATATTTCACGTCCATATTACCTCTGAGTCGTTCTATACTCCCTCCAAAATCTATTCTTACCATGTCCATGTAACCTCTGAGTAAGGAAAGTTCTACCACACAAATTTCGTATTTACCATGTCCATATTACCTCTGAGTAAATACTCCATCCCTAACGGAGTTACGCTATTACAAAGAGTTCACAATATATGAGCAATAAAGAAGGACGACCTTTTTTTGTATTCATAAAAAAGTTCTACTACATCAAAATGAAAAGAAAAAAACCCTCCAATGGAGGGGAACAAAAGAAGACATCAAAACTGTTGTCTATATGGGCCGATGAATCAACTCACTGATCCGACCCCGCAAGAAGGCAGCCCTGGGCCCAACAGACTGTTTGGCTCTGTGCTCCACTTCTTTACATCTGGCCGCCTCATCTTTAAGATGGACATGCCTTCATATGCAGTCTATAACTCTGCCTGTCGGGCACATGTACTTTCTTTCTCTTGAGCTAAAGCTTTGGATAGTTGGCGAAGGGACCCCTGCTGGTTCTTCAACTTCTCCAACTCACTCTCTGCGATGGCTAATGTCTCTTCTAGATGCCAAATTTTCTCACAGAGGTCTTCGTACTGCTCCTCTAGAAAAGATTGGTGACATACTTGGGCTTCCTCAACGGTAGTCACTTTACTGATTTCTGACTCAATCTCAACAATCCTATTGGCAACAGTTTCTTGCTCCAATTCGTGAAGGAAGAATTCAGCAGCCATCTTCCCTAACTTCGCATCCGCTATGGCCGAGATATTACGTTCGAGGCCTTGAAGCTCCAGGGTAGCAGCTTCTAACTCTACCAAAGAGGCCTCGAGGACATCAGCTTTTACCTCATATTTAGGATACTTGTGCAGTGCCACCAACTAGGACCTTATTGTAGACCGAACCAGCATAAACGTTCAATTTTTCTCCAAGACAACCTCTATATTGTGCTTGAAAGCATTATTAATGGTGTCATGGATTAGGTTGGTGAAATAATCACTATCAGTCATTGGGGTCAATGGAGGCACTGTGATAGGAGGCTCTAAAATAGAGGCGGTAGGAGCAACAGTAGCAGCAGTCATTATACGAATGGAGAGTACGATTGAGGTGGAAGAAGCCATCGTTGAGGACGAGCATGATAATAAAATGGTGACACTAGCCGTAGGCGCTGTTTGGTCCAACTCCTGTACCACTATCATAGAAGAAGGCCCGTGTGTGGCTCCCCATAAGAATGGGTAGGCGCAGAACCTCCCGGAGGTGAAGGCCCCTCCATTCGAGAGCTAACTCTTGTTCCCCCAACCGGCTCGTTAGTGGTTGCAACGACCGACTTGTTGATAGTCTCCTCGACCGGCTTTTCAACAACCGATTCATCAGCGGCCTTCTCGACTGGTTCTTCAATGATATCTCTGATCAACTTATCAACGGTCTCTTCAACTGGCTCATCAGCAGCCTCCTCGACCGCTATCTCGGTGGCCACATCGACCAGCTCCTCAGCGACCATCTCGTTAGTAGTTTCCTCGACCTGATCTTTCATGGCTTCTTCGATCGTTATTCTCATGACCGTATTGGCCAACTCTTCAATGATCTTCTCGACCACTATTACGAGAATCTCCTAGGCCAAATCTCCAACGGCCTACCTGGCCAGCATTTCAATGGCCACATTAACCAAATCTCTAATGGCCTTCCTGGTTGACGTTTCAATGGCTATATTGGCAAGGCATTTCAATGGCCATATTAGCCAAATCTCCAATGGCCTCTTCGATCGACACTTTAGGAGCTATTATGTACCCCTTATCTCTCTTAACTTTGATGATTTCTTCATCCACTTCATCAGTACAGGAAGGAGGTTCAGTAGAGGAATCCTGGACAATGACTTCAGTATTTTGAATTGTTTAGACCATTTCGAATGTAGATTCTGGAGTCATGCCTTTGGCTACCGCAAGACCAATCTCGGGTATTATGACGGGCTCGTCCGCAGTCGACTCCATGAAAGTTTATCGCTGATATGAAGCCATTAGCTCTGAAAAGTCATAAGTCATATACTCAAAAGGAGTAGGAGGAGAAGCATCTTTCGAGTCAGCAGTGTCAGTAGTTGTAGTCATCGGGTTCTCCTCTGCAACACTAGCCTTTTTGGTCCTGGAGATCGTAGGCACATCGACAATCAAAGGCCCCGTGGCAGAGGTAACCTCCTCTTCTCTCCTCAAAGGAAGACCGCCACCCGGTAAAGGGATGGTAACTCTAACCGCCGCATGCAGTGGCTCCTGAAGGGGCACCCTAGCAACAGGTTCCTCAGAAAGACCTCTGAAAGGTTCAGATTTTATGGCCGACCATATTTTTCTGTGATTTCCCTGACTTTCTCTTCGTTTGTACAAAAAAAACAGCAATAAGTATGAGGCCTAGAGTAAAAACAAGAATAAAAGACTGATGTATAACTGTAAATAAGATTCAACGGGCCAATTATTCTATCGTAGTAAAGGTCGTCGAGCAGATCCGCTCTACATAGGTACTGTAATGCCTCGCTCCGTACGAGACATTTGGTTGGCTTATTGGATGCTATCAGAATATTAGATCGTGACTTATGTTGGGAATCAAGAGAATTGAAACTGATGCAGTCTCTTAGCCAGTCGGATGGAATGGATGTTGGAACGTGGCTCACTGGTAGAGTTATATATGGTGGGATAATATGCGATCAGAATAAGAAGACCCTTTTATGCATGTGAGTGGAACTGTCCTTCCTCCTTCTTACTCCTTCATGCTTAATAAAAGTGAATACTAAAGTGCTGAGAATATGTCCCTAATGTCCTATACCTTGAATGCTGGATAATTGTGATGCCTTAACTGCTAAATCGATAAAGATGGTTATGTTGCATAATATTGAAATGAACGACACATGAATATGGAATTGCTGAACAAATCACACTTTAACTGCTAATGTGACTTGATGCCTGAGAATGAATTGATAACATTGTCCCTTATGTTTAATATTGCTGAAACAAGTAAAACACTTGAATGAATGAGATGCCTGAAATAATAATGAACTGGCTATGCTATTGACCTAATGAACTGAATAAAATACTAGAATTATGTACTTTCTACATAACTGTTATTGTTGCCAATTTTCTTATAAGCAATGAAAGAAAGAATAATATTCCTATGAAATAAATGAAATGCTACAGGTCTTATTAAGATGAATAAAATATTGTTTGTTCCTCTTAGAAAGGAATGATATGAGTAACGTTGTAATGAAGCAATGAATGAGAAATGATAAAGCATGGGATCGTTGAGATCACCAAATTAAATGATGGAAGTGAAGAAATGAATAAGTCATTGAATATGACTTAATGATGTATTGTTGCCTTTACTTTCTTTAATATACTTTACCATGCGATTTTGTTCAATCAAGTCGGACATGCATTCGCATGGTCATGGACAACTTGTATACAAGGTTTGAGATTTAATTTCCTCGAACGGTAACGGGGCGTCGGGATAGATTCGGCCTAGGAGAAAATAATAATGAGTGCTTTGGGAGCACGGATAAGGCGAGGTGACATAGAGGCTCGCCACCTACTATGCTGACCGCATTATCTTGAAGTGAAATAAAAAGAGTCCATATGGTTTAACAACACCAGTGACCATGTAGTCATGAAGCACACTAATGAATGTTTTTGTGCAGGCTGGGTAAGTATATCTGCTAACCTGTATTTGATACGTGTACGAGAAGTCAGCTATCGGTAAGGAATCACATAATTGTGATATTATATATATGTTGGTTCAACTTGCCTGTTTAACATGCTAAATAAAATATTGTGTTGTTGCCTTTAAATGAGAAAATCTATAACATGCTCAACATGTTAAATACGATTTGCTAATGTATTATCTTTTAGAATATTGTAATAACCTATTGAACGATAACACCAAGTATGCTAAAGGATGCCTTCCAGGAATATTTTCATAATATGCTCAACGTGTTAACTCAGTGTTGCTTAGATGATGCCATGCACAAAGAAATGCTATATCATGCTATAATATGTTTACTTACTTCAATGTTTCTACTCAAGAACTATAAACTGATGCTAGGCCCAAGTAGAAAGATCATTCTATTTAATGCTTGCTAAATTGACCAGTTAGTATTGGTTTAGGCGAGTGGGTTGGATTCTGCTCGCCAGTACATAGATGATGTACTGACCCACATTTTATGGGCAGGTGCTCGTGCTTGGAATATTCTGTACACGAAGATTTGGCTTGATCGGTCCTGCGGCATCGAAGATTTATTGGGTATACAGAAGCTCTCCTTGTACAAGATGATGTCTTCTATTTATAAAGGACATAATGTATGGAACAGTATTATCAGTTGTACCAATGAGTTATAAGCCAAGTCGGTATATCGAGTTGTAATCCAATGTATCCAAGTATCAAATGTAAGCTTTATAGCATTGTTCAGTTGGCTTTCAATGTAAGTGAGATGTGTCGTAAGCAGTGTACTTCAATAGAAGTCTTGTACTCTTCTTCAATTATCAATAAAGAGAATAAAGCTCTATATATCTCTCTGTGACTGCAAGTGATCTTCTCATTTCCGCTGTTACAAATCAAATGATGTGTTTCCATTCGATAAGAAAGAATGTCCTCGTTAACTTCAATTTGTCTGCTTCTGCCGCTGTAATGTGTTTCTATTTGAAGACAATCAATTACGTACCATCTTTGCCTTGTACAAGTACAATACCAGACTTGTACGGTATCACGCCCAAACGAGGACGATCGATTCCAAGAGATAAATATCTGAATAAATGACTCTACGAATTGGGGCGTGGCAAATCGGTATCAGAGTACGGCTTTACGTCCTTGGTCTTTTCTTTGATTCGTTTCAAATCAAAGTTGTATCGACGATTAACCAAAGTTGCTTCCGCGATCACTCAATGTTTCTTCCGAGATTAAATCAAAGATTGCTTTCGCGATTATGCTGTTGTTGTTCTGTAATCATCCTATATTGTCCGTATCTGAAAGTACGTTGACCCTCTTGGCTGCTCACTGGATGTTCCATACAACAAGTCTATATATATTGTGATGCCCTGAATGAATGATTGTTTTTTGTTTGGACACAAATAACCTAACAATGACTCGATGCCATAGTATGCTATATTGTGAATGTTGTTTGGAATGTGGGAATAAAGAAAAGTGGCTATGTATGCTGTAACAAGTTGAGAATTACATGTGACGATGAAAAAGAATTATGAATGAGGTAATTGATGGATGAGTTCAACGGAACTGGTGAGTTGACTCATGTGTGCTGGCTAGTGCTTTTGAGACCCTAAAAATGTTGGCTTGCGATATTGAGACCCCGAGATGTTAGCTAAGTGTTGTGATCATTATAGATCAGGAATGTCCGGAATAGATTTGAGTTAGTATTATTTGGGAATGGCTTCATTTCTGAGTGGTATATTGCCTCTTCGTCAACTATATCATCCTCTACAATAACGTCGATGTCACTACCACTTTTTCAGATTATGGTTATTTTCAACCAAGTTAAAAAATTCTTTTTGTGGGCCACTAGCATGATAGTTAAACCAAATTTATAAAAAGTTGGCCCTAGTCAAGGTTATTTATGGTACAAACACTAAATAAATCAAACCACTTCGTTCCCTTAAAGACCTTTTTTATACTCATTGTCATTAAGAGTTTAGGGCTTGGCAAGACCATATTTAAACCCCCACAAGCCCTCAATGGAAGCCAACACAAAACCTAGGGTTTCTATCTTTTCTTCATTCCACACTCTCAAATTTTCTCCTCTTTTTTTCCTTTAGTGTGCTAAGGACTTGGGGAGCTTAAGAAATCTTGGTGGAGACCCTAGCAAGGTTTTGTGAGATACTTCTTCCTCCTTCTTCCCCAAATTGGGGTTCTTTATGTAGGCTCCATTCTACATAGGTATAATCCTCTAATCTCTGTTTTCCCTAGTCAAATTTTATGTATTCATGTAGGAGACCCTTATAATGGATAGATCCAACCCTATAGGTGGTGAAATAGGTGTTAGAGGACTCATTCTTAATAGTTCTAAGGGTTATAATGGTGTCATTTAAGTAGTTATGGGATTGTGACCACCAAGTGTTTAATAAAAGTTCTCAAAGGGATTTTGTGTCATATTTTTGTGTAGAACTTGGTCTATGTGTCCTAACTATGGTATCGAAGGTTGTCATGACATGGGGGATGGTGAAGTGTGTTCACATATGTCATGGAGTCTTTTGTATCATAGTTAAGTCATGTGCATCATGGGCATGATATTCTTCTGTGGCAAGTTAGATAGTGCACGATATATATATACATATATATTTTATTTATATATATATATATATAAAATATATATATATATATATATATATATATATATATATATATATATATATAGCCTACTAGTGGCTTTCTTTACATATGACTGTTATAAAGAAGGATGGGTCTGTGGGTTGTGTCATATAATTGTAGGTATCATATATATGTATATGTAATTGTAATATAATCATGGGAATGATATATATATATATATATATATATATATATATATATATATATATATATATATATATATATATATATATATATATATATATATAAAATATATATATAAAAAATATATATATATATATTTTATATATATATATATATATATATATATATATATATATATATATATATATATATATATAAAATATATAATATATAATATATATATAAATATATATAAATATATATATATATATATATATATATATAAATATATATATATATAAATATAAATATAAATATATATATATATATATATATATATATATATATATAAATATATGTGTGTGTGTGTTTGTGTGTCTCCAAGCCTCCTAGCTCATGTGGTTAGGAGAGGGGCTCACTTGGGAGAGGTCCCAAGTTCGAGCCCCCTCCCGGGCACGGACGGCTGGGTGGTCGCGGGGCGCCCATGATCCAGTGTAGGTGGCCCAAAGAAATGGACAATATATATATATATATATATATATATATATATATATATATATATATATATATATATATATATATAAATATATATATTCGGTGGATTAAACTATTGTTTTGGTGTCAAGATGGTTATGTTAGAAAGGAGGGGGTTCTGTTTTTCATAGGTATCTTATTGAAGGGTTGTCCAGTAATCAGCAGTTATTAGAGGAGTGAGATTATTTCCTGTGTAGGTATGTAACTTGTGGCAAGGTGCGAGTTTCACCTCTGTGAATGCATTTGGAATTGGGGGAGTCAAACCTGGGACAGTGTGTGTGCCCCTTGGAGTGAGTACAAGAGATTTCTGTAACTACAACATTTCCAGAATAAGGATATTTTTGTATATCCAAATCTTTTACCAATTTAAAATTTATTTTATGTTAATTGTAATGATTGTATTTTTAGTTTTTCCATGATTTATATTGTTTCATATAATTAAATGTAAGATATGATTAGTTGCTAGTTGTTAGCCACTAGTTAAGAATAGATGTTCGTGAACCTAAATGGACCCAACTAGACTTGTCATAACACCATTAGTGAACCTACTAGTTAGTCATGGTGCACCTATAGAGCAAAGATTGAGAAAAACCCTTCTTTTAGTTAGTAGAACCCTTCCTAATTAAACCCCTTCCTAAAATAAACCTTCACGACTAATTAGGAGGGCTTCTTAGACACTTCACATGGGATTTAGGGTTAGAATTCATGGCTAGTTATAACACTATAAAGACCCCTCTTGTATTCATTTATTAGCCTCTAGGAAACCCTAACTTGCCTCTATTTCATTCTTTCTTCATTTAAGAAGAAGAACCAACTCCACCATTCCCAAATAGTTTTCCAACCCCCTCAAATTGTCATCCCAAGGAGGCTAGAGCTTGGACTTGCATGGAGGAGGGCCTTGGAAGGAGAGAAGCTTAAAGGAGGTATCCATTCTTGGAGGTTGCGTCCACTTGTGTCCATTGGTGACATTTTATTGCATGGAGGAGGGCCTTTGATTTCTTGACACAATGGTTATACGGATTGGTATTGACTGGATCTTGTCATGAGATGTTATTCTTTGTATATCTTAGTATATCATGTGCAAGTCTTGTTCATGTTTTTTGTATATTGTATCGACATCGATTCCTGTGAAGGCTCGCGACCTTCTCAGAGCGTGTCATTATGTGTCATGGTTGAATCCACTGTATCAGTCGGGGGCGGAGATTAGTTGTGTAGATATGTAATCATATCCTTCTTGTGTGTGTCTTGTTTTCCCTGTGAGTGTTAATTATATACCACACATATAATTAACCAGGCCATATATTCCTGTGCAAGTTCCCAAGCCGATCACATGTTGAAACTAGTACTCACTCACTTAGATAGTTTATTTACTGACTCTTGTATGTGATATATCATGTTCACCTGCTCTTACTTTCACTTATAATTTACTCATGCCTTATTACATTCATGTACATGCATATTACTTCTTGTATACTCTCTCTATTTACTATTATATAGACCTTATCATTTATTGGAAACTGTTGTCATAAGTTGTACTTCGGTCCAATCCTAACTGGATATATTTTTCAGACGGCGCAGAGGATGAGTGCCCTACTTATTACGGCCCTCCATATATACTAGGTATATACTAGGAGACCCTAGTCCAGCAGGGGTTAGTTCAGCAGAGAAGGATCTAGTGGCGACTCTGTTAGACTAGATTTGTACTGGACTTTTTCTCCAGATGACAACTCTTGGCATTTATTATTTAGAGATTGTATTTCGAGGTCGTTGACTCTGAGACTCTGGACTTATATTATTTCTATGTTAGTTTTTGGATATTTTCATATCTTGTTGTCTTTATTTTTTTTATATCATTTATCTTTCTTAGAATATTATGATTGAGTATGATATATTGTCATTACTTATCCTCTATTTGGAGTTGACTATCTCGACAGATTTTGATATTATAATTGTTGTCAGATAGTTAGACCTAGACAGCATTCTATCGTCGATGCTACGACGTAGGCTGCAGGGAGCTGTCACGCACTCATTCCCCTACTCTGGGTGCGGGTCGTGACAATTTCAGTAGAGAATCACCCTACTATTTGGTGTCTCCTGAGTGTATCAGTGAGGCGAGAGTGAGTATTCTCTCTTCAAGTACAAGGGCTCACTTGTCACGACCCGCTCCTAAATAATCGGACACAAGTCGGACTCGCCCAGCCTTCGTCGTTAGACACGATGAAGTAAGCTGTACCAATCTCTAGGAAAAACTACAAGTCCAGATAATAATGAATATAAACCACAACATCTAATATCGAATCCCAGAATCAAATACAAGTCTAAGAGTTATTACATTTCCAGCAAATGAAAAGTAAACTGATGTCTCTAATACAAATTCCAAATAAAACTACAAGGGAAAATACTAGGCTTCCTCAGCCTCTAAGTCCAGAGCAACATCAGCTGGCTAATAGGTGCCTCCAGGCTCTTGCACATAATAGGTGTCACAGATAGCCTCCAACTCACCTGTAACATATCCTAGTCAGGAGCGGAGCTAAGTATATCCAAGGAAATAAACATGAACATCATGGTATGAAAATGAATACAAAAAAAAATATAAAGTACGAGAAATGAGAACATGACATGAATTCTGAACATGAATACTGAAAATAAATGCAGGAAATGTCACGACCCGCACCCTAGAGTTAGGACACGAGAACGTAACAACGCCCAGCCTACGCCGCAGTGTCGGCGGTAGAACGTTGTCCTAGGTCTCAATGCATCTAATAGTATAAGACTAAACAGTTTATACTCCCCGAATGGGGGTGACATAGAATGTAAACTCAATCACATCTAAGGTAGAGCATAAAGAAAGATAGATAAAACATGAAGTCGAAAAGAGATATAACAGATAGAAGTCTAAGTGTCTAAGATACAAACTCAGAATGCATCTCAAAACCCAAATAGAGTAATCCATAAATACAACTCAAGATGACTGAAAATAAACTATAGGCAAAAATACTAGCTATCTATGCAACCTCTACTGTCTCCTCTAGGCTAGCAGGCAACCTCCAGGCTATCTGTAAAATTTATCAATAGGTCCAGTCAGGACAGGAGCGAGCACATTACATCTCAACAGTTCATAGCAGGTTAGAAAATATAATCATGCAGTAAAGTAAGATACAAGTACTGAAAGAAGTGCAGTATGTAAACAGAAAGAGAAAGCTGTAATAGAAATATCTACTATAAATAGAGAACTAACATGTGGCTAGTGAGTCAGAGTACAATATAGACATGTAAATGGCATAGGAGATTCTGATGCTACACTATGGAAGAGATTCTGATACTACACTACTTGGATAGTATTCACATGTCTATTTCTACTCCCCCGTACCCCCAATCAGTACACAAGGATCCAACCAAGTTATGTTATGATTCCACGCAAAGCCCCCGAAGGGTGATACATGGATGTCCCAAAAATGGGGATTCTAGGAGATTCTAGGATACCCAGTAAATGGGATAGGAGATTCTAGGAGACTCTGTGATCATAAGAGTATATGTCACAAGTGATCAAAGAACCTGTGAAGCATAGTGATACGTCATGTAAGTGAAACGCACAGAACATGTAGTACCCGATGCTCCCTAAGGATAACATCTCAAGAAGGGATCCGTATAGTACCAATCCGTGTGGCCAACGTGACAGTACAAGTAAAGTAATTTAATACAGGAAATAATTCTAAGCAGGATATGAAATGATCAGAGAATGTACTCGCCTGATATCTGAATGTACAAGGTAAAGATACTGTCCGAGGAGAGGTATCTGGCTCTTAATTAGAACAGCACAAGTCACAACATGTCCAGAAGGGTAATATAAAGCACTACAACGCATTCTACATGAATCTAGGTCAAACTAGGCCAAAGTCAACCCTTGGTCAACTCTGCTCAACTGCACTAGTCAAACTAGGTCAAACTAGGTCATGTCCTAACCCAGCAAGTCTTACTAGGCCTAACCAAGACTATCCTGTAGCAAGCACACATCAATATAAGGCTATACAAGCCAACATACACCCAACTCTATATAGCATGCAATTATTCAATACTCAAATAGGCAAGAATTTACATTGGATATACACTAGGTAATCTATTACTTTAAGCTATATATGTCTACACATATATACACATGCATATATTGGTATTCAACATTAGGTCTATAATCATGGCATTTCAAATAGTTATATAAACTTATACATTACAACACAATATGCTAACATATATATAATATACATACATAGCTAAGTTAACTATATTCATAAATACTTATTTAAGAGGCTATGTGTGTGTATGTGAACATGGCAAAGGGGCAAGTGAGGGTTAAATGGGCATACATAGTGTATACATATCAAAGAGTGTCAAAGTGTAAGTGAACAATGTGTCAAGTGTGATAGTGTCAACATAGTGTAAGGGGGTACATGAGGTAATATAGGATTTGTGTTAACATAGAACATTACATCTCATTAACTTGTATATTGCATACATTACATCTATTATTATATTACATTCATGCTTGCATTCATTCATCATTCATTTATTCTCTTGCGCAACTATATGCACCATACATTACATACTATGGAACCTACATATTCATTACAAGCCATACTTATACATGCTTACATTAGATAGGATACTTACACCTCATACATCATTTTTTTAAAATTTACTCATGCTTGCATTCTCTATTTAATTACATAACGTTATACATTGACATGGGTTAAAATCAAATAGAATATTATATTACACACAAGGGTGCACAAAATGCATATGCCGAATAGTAACTCCTACTAATGATCAATACTGTACCATCTCAGTATGAATTAAAATCTAGGATTAAGTATGTTATAGATCTATGTGTTAGCTTTCCGAAACTTCAAACGGATCGCATTTTCGTTTCCGGAAACTCCCGGAATCGCAAATACACCGAGAACGTGTTTGTCTTTCGTACAGCTGACACTCAAATAATTCTCCAGAAAGTTACAGAAAGAATTAGGCCTATTAATACATGTTTTTGGAAAGCTAACTTCAATACGCTTCTTTTAAAAAAAGGAAGATTAAATCGAGCTTTGAGCTAGAAGTTATGACATTTCTAAGTTAGGGCTGAAATTAAAAATGTGGATAAAAATCATGACGGATTTGGGTAGTTTGAGACAAAAGAACACAAGTATATAACATAATATATCAAGAACTCACTCTCTACACTAATATATATATATATATATATGAGACACTATAGAACACATCTCCAATACAAAAATATGAGATTAAACATGTAATAATTCATTCATACATAACAACAACACATAGTGTGTCCAAATTTAGGATTTTCCCACATGGACACAACCACAACACAAAGGACACTCCTATGACCTCCAAATGGACACGAAATGGACACAAATGGAGATACAACCATGGGGGTCATTCCTGTGGGTTCAAAATAGACCTATATGCATGAGAAAATAAAAAGAAGAAAGGATTTATACCTCCCGGTAGATCGAATCGAAGAAAAGCCTTCCCGGAGCGATACCGACACGTAGAGATTCCAATAGGACACGAACGAGCTCCGAATCCTCCCAAACTTGGGTAGCTTCCTCCTTGGCTAGAATGGAGAAGGAAAGAAGAAGATTTGGTGGCGAAATGGAAGAATTTGGTGGAGAAATTTCTAGGGATTGCTATCTAGGAATTTGGGGAAGAACAAGAGAGAGAGTGTGGATGAGAATAATGAAATGAACTTGAGCCTGTCCTCTCCCAAAGTGGCTGGCCATATGGGGCTATTTGTCCTATTATGGTAAGGTCCAAAATGTCTCCACTAACCTATTCTCTGAGTATTAGGAAAGGGCTAATTGGTTGGGGCTAAATTAGTCATTCTAAAGTCTCTAATCACACTAACCTTATCCATAACAATTAGTCTAACCTCTAACTAAAATATTTCTATCATGTGGACTAAAATTAATATCATGTGGGCCATGCCTAACTAGTGTGTGGGTCCCGCTAGAGTCAAACTACCCCCGGGTCCCCGTTTCAAGTCGGATTGAGTTAAAATTCGAACCCGACTTAAATAACCCCAAAACAATATCATAAATAATAAAATAATATCAAAATAATTCAAAGAGGTCAAATGCAAAAATATTCTTAGGCCAAAAATGACATTAAAATATCATAATCACATGGTTAGGCTCTAGGTCAAACAGTCTCTAGGATTTCACTAGCAAAACGTCAAAACCACAAGTCATTGATTTAAATAATTTTAAAATAATTTAAAATCACCAAAGAACATATCATGAATTAAATATCATTATTAAAATAATTATAAATACAAAATTTCAAAATTACCCTCATTTGGAAAACTGGGTGCTACAACTCTACCCACCTTAGAAAAATTTCGTCCTCGAAATTTAAAATCGATAGTACTCCTTCTAGAGCCTCTAACCTACCCAATATCTAAGGTAACACTTCCTAACACTGGAATAATAAACGGACATCTAAAAAGTGTCAATCTAGGAATACCTCCAATACTGCTCTGTTGTACGACGGTAATGGAACTTCAATAAAATATGGACTGAAACCTATATCCAAGGGACTGGACCTATTTTAAAGTGGTCTTAACTAAGGATGAAAAGGAACTGATCATAGGCTATAAGTATGCTCAAACTATTATCTTCCTATTAACCATCTATTAATACATTCTATTACCATAGGAACGATGCATTACTAAGACATATTGGCCCCTATCTCTCATAACACATTTATACTCACCAAAAGACTAGTACATCCTATCAAGGCTGATACTATAATCTCTCATAAATCTCATAAGCTACATGTTTAGAGACACACATCCCCACATCAAGGACTAATCTATATATATCTACAACTGATACTAATGGGGTGACGTCCCCATTTTCCAACAATCAAGGTCTAAAAAAAAATTTATCTAAATCATGCAATTCGAAGGAATAGTATACAAGGTCAGGGCATGCCGTAGCAGTTGGAAGTCTCACCAAGGTGCACTGGTCATTCTAGGTCAAAACAGTACTATGGTATCAACACACAAACAATCTAGGATGTCCTAATTGGGAAGGTAACGAAACAACAATCATCAAGGTTGTAGGACTGTCTACCATCCTATATAAAAATTGGTCATTAACAAGCAACTAAGAAATTATTAAAAGGTTACTATTCCATAAAATGGCAAAAATTAAAAATTTAGGCACAACAAATCACAAATAGATTTTTGTCTTGACACGATCTAAGTTGATCAATTTCGGGATAAAACGAGATTTAGGCAAGAAAGAAAATCAATAAAATCAAAGTATGAGCACGAGCATCCAATGATGGAGGTTCAGGTCATGATTAAATTTAATTCGACTGAGTACGAATACGAGGTTCATAGGCGATGAAAAGATTTCAAGAAGAATTGTTAAGGCTATCGCGAATGAGACTCTAGGGTCAAGTTTAACTATGTCTCCATTCTCGGAGATTGATACATGAAAAGCGAACCAAAGTACAATAGGTTGATCAGACCATCATGTACCGGTTTTGATTCGACAATATGTTAGTGGGTGGCCACCCAATAAAATATGTCATGACCAAGCTCGAAAATAGATAAGCTTGCAAAACTAAGGCTAATTTAGCAGCACAAGATATAAGGGTGGTAATGATGAAAGGAATTACATAGTCCAAGTTTCTTAACCAACGGGTCAAGTAATCAGATAAGGTACAAGGTTAAGCATCTAAGAAAACAAGCAGAATACCATCATATGTCGGGTCGAAAGAATTGAGTCAAGGCTGGATTTCTAATTGAAATAAGAATAAATTTAGTATAATGGTAGATGTTATAGTTTAGCCAGCTGACCAGAAAATTATATTAAGAAAATAGAGTACAAGAAGACGGATTTTAGTGGGACATGATATACCTACACGAAGGTGAGCTCATCTAGGTCTTGCATATAAGATTTGTTGGAGGGTAACAGCTAGTATTATATTCCGAATATCAAAGTCACGATAAGGAACGTCAAGGATCTCAATTAGAAAGTGGGAGTTCAAGAGGTGGTAATTAATGCACAAAAATAATGAAGATCGAGTTAGTCATCTGCTTCTGATACTCTTAAGTTCATCTGGTCATAACTTGCCAATCATATCTTTACCTCACCAGTCTCCATATGAAAATTTAACCTTTACTTAAACCCTTACCATGACTACCGTAGGCAATTCCCAATTTCTAAACATCACTCTTGAAGCACAACCCTCACATTTAGGAATCAACATTAACCATTTATTTAAATTTTCAAGTTCTTTCACCTTGTCTTAAATTTGACCCAAAATCTCTAAATCTCGTTTACGAATTCCTTGAACTTGTTCAAATTGTTCTCCTCGTATTATTTAATTTAAATCTCTAGGCCTTACAAAACTTATCTTTCATCATAAAATCAACTTCCGTATTTTTTTCGACATACACCCTTGAATATTATTCTCCTAAAAATATTTCACAACAATCTCTAAACTTCCATAACTTTGTGCTCTCTCTATCCCTAGTCATTTCTTCGCAACATCTTGTTTAATATCCTTATTAAAAACAATTAACTTCTCTTTTCCATTACTAACCTTCTACATAGCCTCAGAGTAAAAGTTTTCCCCGGAATCAATAACCAAGATTTTCTAAGTTCTCAAAACTAGGTTGACCTCTGATATCCTCATTATTTTGAATACACCTATAAACTATCTCATAACCCCAAAATTTCTCTAAATGTAATTGTTTCCAGATTGGCAGTATACATCTCCTTATTCTATTCGAGACCTTTACCACATTTCTATCTCAAGTTTCCATATGGAACACTCCACATTTGATTTCCTTTAGATCATCATAAAATAACCAGTTACGTCTTCTCTGAGCTACATAATTTACGTCACTTCCTTAGCCTTCCCCATGCAAAAGATACGAAGATTCAAGGGTTTCGAAGTACATCTGGTAGGGACGACAAGATATAGATAATTAATGTAATGAGACAGAGTTTAAGATAAGAGGTAAATAAGAATGCAAGGGAATAATGGCGAGAAAGAATAATGAAGATATGTTACTTCTCATCGGTTCAAACGAGAGGAACCCATCAAGCTTAAATTCAATAGCAAGGAATGAGGGTGAATCCAAACAAGAGGAAAAAGAATTCCAATTGAAGTTCAAAATGAGTTTCTCAGGGGTCGTCCCAGAAATCTCTCAAAGAATCCTAAGTGTGATTGATTACCTTGGATTTGAAAATATTAATCTAAATACAAAAATAAATCAACAACTACAAAATTTTATCAAAATCATCAACTAATACCAGGATTCAAAGTTCTACAATGAATCCACAAAATCAAATTCAAATCAAGGAAAAAGGTGAATCAAAACAAGGAAAAGGAGTTTAAATCGGATTTCAAAATGAGATTCTCAAGGGTCATCCCAGGAATCCTAACAGTGATTGAGTATCCTCTCATCCAAACACCTTAATTTATATATCCTATAGCAGGTTCGTAGTAGTACAACTAAGTCATTGCGCTACTACAAAATCGTACTAATGCGAATCTCGACCTGCATGGGCCACCACTAAAAACGTGTCACGACCCGTACCCTAGAGTTAGGGCACGAGAACGTAACAACGTCCAGCCTACGTCGCAGTATCGGCGGTAGAATGATGTCCTAGGTCTCAATGCATCTAATAGTATAAGACTAAACAGTTTATACTCCCCGAATGGGGGTGACATAGCAGAATGTAAACTCAATCACATCTAAGGTAGAGCATAAAGGAAGATAGATAAAACATGAAGTCGAAAAGAGATACAACAGATAGAAGTCCAAGTGTCTAAGATACAAACTCAAAATACATCTCAAAAGCCAAATACAGTAATCCATAAATACAACTCAAGATGACTGAAAATAAACTATAAGCAAAAACCCTAACTATCTATGCAACCTCTACTGTCTCCTCTAGGCTAGCAGGCAACCTCCAGGCTATCTGTAAAATTTATCAACAGGTCCAGTCAGGACAGGAGCGAGCACATTACATCTCAACAGTTCATAGCAGATTAGAAAATATAATCATGCAGTAAAGTAAGATACAAGTACTGAAAGAAGTGCAGTATGTAAACAGAAAAAGAAAGCTGTAATAGAAATATCTACTATAAATAGAGAACATGTGGCTAGTGAGTCAGAGTACAATATAGACATGTAAATGGCATAGGAGATTCTGATGCTACACTATGGAAGAGATTCTGATACTACACTACTTGGATAGTATTCACATGTCTATTTCTACTCCTCCGTACCCTCAATCAGTACACAAGGATCCAACCAAGTTATGTTATGATTCCACGCAAAGCCCCCGAAGGATGATACATGGATGTCCCAAAAATGGAGATTCTAAGAGATTCTAGGATACCCAGTAAATGGGATAGGAGATTCTAAGAGACTCTGTGATCATAAGAGTATATGTCACAAGTGATCAAAGAACCTGTGAAGCATAGTGATACGTCATGTAAGTGAAACGCACAGAACATGTAGTATCCGATGCTCCCTAAGGATAACATCTCAAGAAGGGATCCGTATAGTACCAATCCGTGTGACCAACGTGACAGTACAAGTAAAGTAATTTAATGCAAGAAATAATTCTAAGCAGGATATGAAATGATCAGAGAATGTACTCGTCTGATATCTGAATGTCCAAGGTAAAGATACTATTCGAGGAGAGGTGTCTGGCTCCTAATTAGAACAACACAAGTCACAACATGTCCAGAAGGATAATATAAAGCACTACAATGCATTCTACATGAATCTAGGTCAAACTAGGCCAAAGTCAACCCTTGGTCAACTCTGGTCAACTGCACTAGTCAAACTAGGTCAAACTAGGTCATGTCCTAACCCAGCAAGTCTTACTAGGCCTAACCAAGACTATCCTAGCAAGCACACATCAATACAAGGCTATACAAGCCAACATACACCCAACTCTATATAGCATGCAATTATTCAATACTCAAATAGGCAACAATTCATATTGGATATACACTAGGTAATCTATTACTTTAAGCTATATATGTCTACACATATATACACATGCATATATTGGTATTCAACATTAGGTCTATAATCATGGCATTTCAAATGGTTATATAAACTTATATATTACAACACAATATGCTAACATATATATAATATACATACATAGCTAAGTTAACTATATTCATAAAAACTTATTTAAGAGGCTATGTGTGTGTATGTGAACATGGCAAAGGGGCAAGTGAGGGTTAAATGGGCATACATAGTGTATACATATCAAAGAGTGTCAAAGTGTAAGTGAACAATGTGTCAAGTGTGATAGTGTCAACATAGTGTAAGAGGGTACATGAGGTAATATAGGATTTGTGTTAACATAGAACATTACATCTCATTAACTTGTATATTGCATACATTACATCTATTATTACATTACATTCATGCTTGTATTCATTCATCATTCATTTATTCTCTTGCACCACTATATGCACCATATATTATATACTATGGAACCTACATATTCATTACAAGCCATACTTATACATGCTTACATTAGATAGGATACTTGTACCTCATACATCATTTATTTAAACATTTACTCATGCTTGCATTCTCTATTTAATTACATAACGTATATACATTAACATGGGTTAAAATCAAATAGAACATTATATTACACACAAGGGTGCACAAAATGCATATGCCGAATAGTAACTCCTACTAATAATCAATACTATACCATCTCAGCATGAAATAAAATCTAGGATTAAAGTATGTTATAGATCTATGTGTTAGCTTTCCGAAACTTCAAACGGATCGTATTTTCGTTTCCGAAAACTCTCGGAGTCGCGAAAACACTGAGAACGCATTTGTCTTTCGTACAGCTGACACTCAAATAATTCTCTAGAAAGTTATATAAAGAATTAGGCCTACTAATACATGTTTTTGGAAAGCTAACTTCAATATGCTTCTTTTAAAAAAAACGGAAGATTAAATCGAGCTTTGAGCTAGAAGTTATGACATTTCTAATTTAGGACTGAAATTAAAAACGTGGATAAAAATCATGACGGATTTGGGTAGTTTGAGACAAAAGAACACAAGTATATAACATAATATATCAAGAACTCACTCTCTACACCAATATATATATGAGACACTATAGAACACATCTCCAATACAAAAATATGAGATTAAACATGTAATAATTCATTCATACATAACAACAACACATAGTGTGTCCAAATTTGGGATTTTCCCACATGGACACAACCACAACACAAAGGAGACACTCCTATGACCTCCAAATGGATACGAAATGGACACAAATGGAGATACAACCATGGGGGTCATTCCTATGGATTCAAAATAGACCTATATGTATGAGAAAATAAAAAGGAGAAGGGATTTATACCTCCCGGTAGATCGAATCGAAGAAAAGCCTTTCCGGAGCGATACCGACACGTAGAGATTCCAAAAGGACACGAACGAGCTCCGAATCCTCCCAAACTTGGGTAGCTTTCTCCTTGGCTAGAATGAAGAAGGAAAGAAGAAGATTTGGTGGCGAAATGGAAGAATTTGGTGGAGAAATTTCTAGGGATTGCTCTCTAGGAATTTGGAGAAGAACAAGAGAGAGAGAGTATGGATGAGAATAATGAAATAAACTTGAGCCTATCCTCTCCCGAAGTGGCTGGCCATGTGGGGATATTTGTCCTATTATGGTAAGGTCCAAAATGCCCCCACTAACCTATTCTATGAGTATTTGGAAAGGGCTAATTGGTTGGGGCTAAATTAGTCATTCTAAAGTCTCTAATCACACTAACCTTATCCATAATAATTAGTCTAACCTCTAACTAAAATAATTCTATCATATGGACTAAAATTAATATCATGTGGGCCATGCCTAACTAGTGTGTGGGTCTCACTAGAGTCAAACTACCCCCGGGTCCCCGTTTCAAGTCGGATTGAGTTAAAATTCGAACCCGACTCAAATAACCCCAAAACAATATCATAAATAATAAAATAATATCAAAATAATTCAAAGAGATCAAATACAAAAATATTCTTAGGCCAAAAATAACATTAAAATATCATAATCACAAGGTTAGGCTCTAGGTCAAACAGTCTCTAGGATTTCACTAGCAAAACGTCAAAACCACAAGTCATTGATTTAAATAATTTTAAAATGATTTAAAATTACCAAAAATCATATCATGAATTAAATATCATTATTAAAATAATTATAAACATGAAATTTTAAAATTACCCTCATTTGGGAAACTGGGTGCTACAGGGAACATGAAATGAAACCTGAACATATAATACACCATGAACCTGAAGTGTGCAATATATCGAAATACATCCAGAGTGTGTGATCGGCTTGGGTAGATTCAGGGAACATGAAATGGTACGGCTTCGGTCACGCATGCACGATGTGGGACCTAAGCTATTCACATGAATTGTAACTCGATTTGATCACACATCTATAGTATTTCCTCTCCCAGACATAAGTAAACTCATGGAACATGATACAAGACAATCTCGTGATATATCGTGTCAACAAGGAGATACAAGAATGAATATACAAGACATGAAGAAGTGGACAAGTCCGAGGAGTATACTTGCCTTGCTCAGGGTGATCAAGTGTGGAATGTAAAAAATTTGTAGGTGCACCTGTTAATTGATATAGTTTGGTTAAAATCTATACTAAGTCCTAGTTTTAGTGATTACCCTCTTTTTAAACATGTATGTTTATAAAGTCACCATATCATAATACTACTCTAACTAAAGAGGTATCTAAGTACTAACAGGTACTTACACCCATGCTCAGCTTATTAACTACATATGCAGGTTTAACATTCTAAAACAACAAAACTGGATAACAAAATAGGCACTGTAATATACAATCGAGGCTAACTGCATAGCAGTCGCATACCAAGGAAAATCAACCAATTACTCTTCATGTTAAATTTTAAACTTAACTTGCATAACCATAATAGCATGCAAGGCTAAACTGTTACCTGATCCAGAACAGATTCAAGGATACTTGGATATATTCATAAGGTTGTACTAGTTAACATTGAGTTAACATGTTTAGTTAACAATCTGACTTAAATGCATCTTGAGAGCTAATACAATTTTAGTTTAAAAAATTAAAAACTTATATTCATGCTTGACTTAAATATTATTAATACTAAAGTGCAACCAACCAACTCATTTAGACCTACATTCATATTGACAGGTTAGCTAACTTACTCTCATAACCAATAGAGCTATCACAGAAGCCTTTATCATACATTACCTAAGCTCACCTATCTCATGAATTTTCAAATGGTCAAGTATCAAATGGTACCAAACCATAGTCTCCTAATTGCTGTAACCTGAACTTCCATATCCCAGCTAAGTATACAGTTACACATCATGTCATAGAGACAAACAAGCAACCTATCTATCTATATGAATTTCTAGGTTTCACAAGGACTAAACATCCAAATTCCAGGTTTTCCAAGGACTGCAACATCTATTCTTGTAATCCAGGGTGACCCCCACCATAACCTATTACAATCACTTGAACATTCAAAAGACTGAAATCAATCAGTATCATCCTAATATCAAATTAAAGTGACTGAATTTAACATAATGGTAAAACTCCAATCAGTCATCTAAAGTTCAGGTGGGAATCAGTCCCAAGTAGGACTGATACAGCCAGTCCCAGGTAAGGCTGATGTAGGTCAGTCTCTTATATAGGACTTACATATCAGTCCTTAACAGTATTTATACATATCAGCCCTGAACAGGATTTATACATATCAATCTAGTTTAAGCACTGATACCAACTGCTTGAACACAACAGTCCCCATATTATCCTAAACTTAACCTACAAGAATTCAGAAATGACTCTCAGCTTATCCATTACTCAGCCAAACACCTCCCTAATGCTCACAGGAAAGGAATACTAGCATACAGCATCCTAGCCTAACATGCCATTCAGTTCAAAAAAAAAGAACAGAGATGAAATTGACTTAGACAAAGGTTTCGAATAACTTTCAGTTCCGAGTATGAGAATCCTTTGACAAATGAAACAGGAAACTCAAATATGAACAAAAGACTGAGCTCTAAAAACAGGAAGGCAAGGAAGTACACAACACAGTCCAAACATTACTGTAGTCCCAAAATAAAAATTATAAATTTATATATATCACAGCTAAAACAGGAAGAGAAGGATAATCATTAATAATGCTATACAACATTCGACTACAAAAACCTGAACTCTTAGCCTCGAACACACCTTAGCCATACTCCTGAACATCCAACAATACAGTAACTCTAACATAGGTAATTCTTCCACCCTAGTAAATCGATTTGGCATTACTACACATGAGCCAAAATAGAGAGTTCAAATCCCATTTAATTTACCATCTAAAGTGCTTCCAGATCAAAAAAAATCCTAACTTGATTTTTCAAATCCTAAAGTAATTATCCAATCTAAAAGATAAATTCCATCATACAGAGATCTGTATCCAACTTTAACTAAGCTATTACTTTTAAACCAGATTCATGAATCATCTATTATTCAAAAATGAAAATTAAACTTAACAGAGTCTAAGAACAGGGAAATAGCATACCTGATCAAAAATGGGGTCAAGAGAACAATCGACTGTGTAATCCAAATCCAGGTGATCCAAGTCTTAGAGATCTTGATCGAGCAGGTTTAAAACAGCAAAAAAAATTGCACATAAATAAATTCTTCCAAGGTTGAAAACAATCCAAAATCAGGAAAATAAAGAGATCGGATACTTACTGTTGTATCCGACTCTAGATCACCAATAGAACAGTATCAATTCGTCAACCCAAGAATTCTAAGAAGATTCAGAGCTAAGGATCTGTAAGATCAAGTAGGTCATAGCAAGGTCACTGGCGGTCAAGAATATTCTCACAAAATTAAGACAATTAATCTGAGATTTAAAGGTCAAAGACACTACTAAAATAACCCAGATTAGCGACGTCAGGAGACGTCGCTAAATACAGAAAATACGTCGCTAAAAATAATTTGCGACGTATTTAGCGACGAAAAACGTACGTCGCTTATAGGCAAGTCGCATATGATACTTTCGTCGCCGAACGTCGCTATTTGCGACGCGGCGTCCATTGTCGCTAGACGTCGCCAAATGAGCGACAGAGAGCGACGTATCAGTACGTCGCCAACATTGCGACGTAAAGCGACCACTAGCGACACTTTAAAAGTTTATAAATGATGACGAGGCATGGCATCCACGTGGCCACGTGGGCAACTTAGCGATGTATATTAGCGACGTCGAGGGTTGACCTATAGTCAAACAAGGTCAAACTAGGTCAAGGGTTGACCTATAGTTGACTTTGTCAACTCTTAGTCCAATCTAGGTCAGATGTTTACTCTACTTTGACTTTCAGTAAAAATAGTCAACCTTGGGGGTGACTACTATTTCATATAATTTTAAAGTATCGGCCGATACCGATCCGATACGGCCGATACCGATACGGTTTGGCATGTTCTGATCCGATACCGACCGATACCAAATATTGACCGATACCGACATTGGGGGTCTTTGTTCCGATCAATTCAAGTACCAATAATGACCAAAGTCAACTCAAGCTATCTCATACACACAAGTAATATCTATATAGATATATACATATAATATATATATATAGGCATGTATATACTATATGCCTATATTACAAGACAAGGCAACTTCCATGCATTCATATATTTAGACACTCTAACATAGGCTATATGCCTATATCACATATGAGTTACATGAAATAGTTATGTATATATGTATACAATACCATCTATCAAACATATATATAGAGAGAGAGAGAAGTAGAGAGTGGGTGGTGTGTGTACATGCACATGTGAATGGGGGGTGAGTGTGTTGACTGTTACATGTGACAGTCACATATACGTGTATATGAGGGAGGCTAACATGCTTGTATTAGGCTATATGCGTGTGTGTACCTAGGCAAGAGTGAGTGAGTGAGTGAGTGATATGAACTATAGGTCAGTCCAATCTGGATAGTAAGGGGATTTACTGTGTTCAGTCAAATAGGAAAGGAAAAGAAAGGAAATCAGTTCATTTCACACAACATTACATACTCCTATAACATATTTCAGACCCATTCACCTCAAACCCAAATCGAGAACCAAAACTCTAACCAAATCACCCCAAACTTGAAACTCAGTCAGCACACATATAGATACACTACACTAGGGTTTTAAACATCTAAATTAAAGCATTAAACTAGGTTAAAATGGTTGTCAAAACTGGGTTTTCAAAATTAGAAAATACAATAAATTAACAAGGTATCAGTCAACATAGGGTATTTAGAAATTGATATATAAAAACATGTTAAAATAGAAAATAAATGGTTGGTAAAGGATCTAGGCTATGTGTACGTGTCCAACATAGTGTCTCGTGTCCACCACAACATGACACAGTGTGTCCAGTGTGTGTGTGTCCATCTGTGTGTGTGTCCGTGTGATCCGTGTGTGTGTGTGTGTCTGTGTGTGTGTGTGCGTGTGTGTCCGTGTGTGTGTGTGTGTGTCTATGTGTGTGTGTGCGTGTGTGTCCGTGTGTGTGTGTGTGTCCGTGGGAGAGGAGGAGGAGGAGGAGAAGGAGGAGTTAGGTTAGGGTTTACCTGAGCTCGAGGAGGAGGAGCTCGACGGAGGGGTACGGGTCGCCGGAGAGGGAGGGAGTCGCCGGGGGGGAGAGGGAGTCGCCGGGGGGGGGGGAAGGGGTCGCCGAAGGAATCGCCGGAGGGGGGGAAGGAGTAGTGGGAAAAATTGGAAATTTCGAGTGAGTGGGAAAAACGAAACGATGTGCCCTAAGTAAAAATATTAGCGACGTCACATGAGAACGTCGCTAAACGTCGTAAACTGGCGACATATTTTAATAATCCAGCGATGTAACGTCGCTATTCAGCGACGTAATTTTATACCAGTCGCTGAACGTCGCTATTCAGGTTTTGCGATGTTTATATAAAGGAGTCGCTGAATTCCATATATAGCGACGTAATTTTACGCCGTCGCTAAATTACGTCGCTAATAGATCATATTTTAGTAGTAAGAAACCAACCCACTCTCAAAATCATTAGGACAAATACCTCATCTATGTGGTATGATGCAGATAAGGAATTTGATTGGATCGATCACCGATCCATGACTCCCAGATCTTGGTGATTGTAAGAAGAAAACAATCAATCTACCAGTCGATCTATATCCAAATTCCAAATTCACAATTCAAGAGGAGAAATTGAGAAACCTTACCAAATTTATTGAATCAAGGAGGTTGTGATCTGGAACTTAGACTACGCCGGAGCTCCTACGTCCACTCGTCCGTGAATGGCTTCGTCCTGCTACGGTTGTAGAGGCTCGAGCATAGCTTGATGATCGAAAAGCTTCAACATCTATCAATGGCTCTAACCACCATGGATTTGATTTTTTAAGCTCAAAATTGAGATTGGAGAAGAAGAGAATCAAAAAAGGCTCTTAAATAAACTGTTAAGAACCTTGGAGAAGGAAATTGGAAGGCTGAAAAAGAGATTCCCGCCACTACTTGTCATAGTTTGTTAGAGGAATTTGAATTCCTCTGGAGAATAGAGAACAGGGGAAGGTTCGATTATTCTCCTTGATTCAGAATAATTGATTCACCATTGTTAATACAGAGGTGATAAAAGCCTCATGGGCTTGGGCCAAGTCAGCCCAAGAGTTAGGTAAATGAATTGAGAATTTAATAGTAATAAAGAAAATTCACTTTTACTTAATACCATAATATATTTATTTAAAAGAAAATATTCTTAAAATTTGAGAAGTGGGGTTACAAATCTCCCCCCTAAAAAAAATTTCGACCTCAAAATTTCGAAAGCAACCAATTAATACCCAAAACAAAATCACAATAAAAATTCACGTACAAGCCATTTATTGGATTTAAAAATTTCAAAACAAAAGTACAATCAAGCAAACAAATTGGGATAGCGCTCCCGCATCTCATCCTCGCGCTCCCATGTAGACTCTTCTTGAGAGTGGTGTCTCCACATGACTCGAACAAGCGGTATAGTCTGATTTCGCAGTTGCTTCTCCCTCCGATCAAGGATCTCCACTGGCTGCTCCTCGTAGGTCAAGCTCGGACCCACCTCTAGCTCTGAATAGTCCACCACATGGCTCGGATCTGGAATGTAGCGTCGAAGCTGGGATACGTGGAAGATGTCATGCACTCCCTCCAAGATAGCTGAAAGTGCTAGTCGATATGTCACCTTGCCAATCTGTACCGTCACATCGAAAGGCCCGATGTACCTCGGATTGAGCTTTTTGTCTCTGCCAAAACGAATGATGCCTCTGGTCGGCGAGATCTTTAGGAACACTCTATCTCCAACTACAAACTCCAGGGGCCGTCTACTGCTGTCCGCCTAGTGCTTCTGCCGATCCTGTGCAACTCTGAGATGCTCCCTGATCAGTCTGATCTTCTCAACTGAGTCTACCACCATCTCTGGCCCAAGCAAAGCCCTCTCACCAACCTCGTCCCAAGATAAAGGTGTACGACATCTCCGCCCATATAGTGCCTCAAACGGTGTCATCTTGATGCTAGCCTGATAGCTATTGTTATAGACAAACTCCATAAGGTACAAATGATCCTTCTACGAACCGTCGAAGTTGAGTGCACAAACCCGCAGCATGTCCTCCAGTGTCTGAATGGTCCTCTCAGACTGTCCGTCTGTCTGTGGATGATAGGCGGTACTGAACTTCAAATGTGAACCCAAGATCCGTTGTAGAATCCTCCAGAAGTGTGATGTGAAGTGGCTGTCCCTGTCTGAAATGATACTCACCGGCACTCCATGAATCCGTACAATTTGCCGTATGTAGAGGTCTGCAAGCTTCTCGGTCGACAGCCCTACCTTAAACGGAATAAAGTGACCAGACTTCGTCAGTCTGTCCACGATAACCCAAATAGCATCCTTGCCACCTGGCGTACGCGATAAACCAGAGACGAAGTCCATGGTGATGTGTTCCCACTTTTATTCCGGAATAGGTAAAGGCTGGAGTAACCCTGGTGGTCTCTGGCGCTCCGCCTTGACTTGCTGGCACACAAGGCATCTAGAAACAAATCTGGCAACCTCTCGTTTCATCCCATACCACCAAACATACTCCCGTAGATCCATATACATCTTCGTAGATCCAAGATGAATAGAATACTGCGACTGGTAGGCCCCCTGCATAACCTCCTCGCGTAAATCCTTGGACACACAAACTGAGTTCTATGCCTCAGGGATCCATCATCTGCAATGGTGAAGTCGTCCAGCAAACCTGCCTCTATCTGGTCTCTGAGACATCAGAGTCCCTCATCAAGAAACTGGGCCTCCTTGATCTTCTCTATCAATCCTGACTGTATCTGCATGTGCAACAGCTGCCCTCCAACTCCCGAAAGAATAATTTTGATCCCCAGACTCTCGAGATCCTCTAGAAGATGTCGATCCATAGTAAGAAACATAGCAACAGGATATCGACTGAGAGCATCTGCTACCATATTTGCCTTTCCAGGATGGTATTGCAGATTGATGTCAAAATCCTTCATGAGTTCCAGCCACCTGCGTTGCCTCATATTTAGTTCCTTCTGAGTGAAAACGTACTTCAGGCTTTTGTGGTCTGTGAAGATGTCCACTCTCTCTCCAAACAAATAGTACTTCCACAGTTTCAAGGCAAAAATGACTGTTGCAAGCTCCAAGTCATGTGTAGGGTAATTCTTCTCATAAGGCCTCAACTGCCTAGAAATATAAGCAATAACTCCCTTGTCTACTCAAACACACATCCCAAGCCCTTCTCTGATGCTTTACTGTAGATGACGAACCCTCCAGATCCTGATAGCAAAGCTAAAACTGGCGCTGTAGTGAGTATTTTCTTTAATTCTTCAAATGCTGACGGGCAGGCGTCACTCCAGACGAACTCCTCGTCCTTTCGTGTAAGCTTCGTCATTGGCTCTGCTATCTTGGCAAAATATTTTACGAACTTTCGGTAGTATCCTGCTAGACCTAGGAAACTATAAATCTCAGCTACTGACTTGGGAGGTGCCCATGCTTCCACTGCTTCAATCTTCTTGGGATCTACAGAAATCCCCTCTCCAGTCACCACATACCCTAAGAACTCCACTCTGTCCAAGAAAAACTCGTACTTCGAGAGCTTCCCGTACAGCTTCTCCTTCCGCAGAATCTCTAACACAATCTGCAGGTGCTCCACATGCTCCTCCTCGGTGTTCGAATATATCAAGATGTCGTCAATGAAGACTACGACAAACTTGTCCAAATACTTGTGAAAAAAATTATTCATTAAGTTCATAAACACTGCTGGGGCATTAGTGAGTCCGAACGGCATCACCAAAAATTCATACTAGCCGTAGCAAGTATTGAAGGTTGTCTTCGGAATATCCTGCTTCCGAACCTTCATCTGATGATACCCCGACCGAAGATCAATCTTGGAAAAGACCTTTGTCCTACTCAGCTGATCAAACAGCTCATCAATCCGCGACAACGGATATTTATTCTTGATGGTGATGTTATTGAGTGCACGGTAATCGATACACATCCTCACAGTCCCATCCTTCTTGGGCATAAAGAGTACCGGTGCTCCCCAAGGTGAAGTACTGGACCGAATAAAACCCTTGCCTTCCAACTCATCAATCTGGGCCTTCAACTCTGCAGCTTCCTTCGGGTTGATCTTGTTGCAATGCTGGGACTTCGACGCTGATCGGGCACTAAGTCGATGCTGAACTCCACATCTCGATCTGGCGGCAATCCTGGCAACTCCTCGAGGAGGACATCAAGATACTCTGTAATCAATGGATGCGGCAACTCCTGGTCTTCTGCAACTTCTCTGAAGTAGACTCCCTCTGGCCTCTCTGCGATCCGTCTTCTGACCTCAAACGGCAGAACTCCAGGCGGGCTGAAAGTAACCTTCCCTTCATGGAAGTCTATTACAGCAAACTGCTCACTCATCCAGTCGATGCCGAGGACTACATAAAATTCGAGCAATGGTATCACTAGAAGTCAAGCCCTAAGCTCCTGCCCAGCTATAGTGATAGGGCAATCCACCATCTCACTAACTGGCACTATCCCTCTTCTTGTCATAATTCGACAGTTTTTCCTAGTGGACTTAGGAGTAAAACCGTGTCTATGCAGAAACTCATATGATACAAAGCTATATATGGCTCCAGAATCAAACAATACAATAGCAGGAAATAAATATATGATGATATAACCTGTGATAACATCTGGAGCTGCATCCTCCTCCTCAACTGCGGCCATGACGCAAGCACGTCCCCGCTGTGGTCCTCCCCTCTGCTGCTGCTGCTGTGCAAATCTCTGCTGCTGAGGTGGTAGAACCGGTCCTCCTCTCTGGGGTGCAGCAGGAAGTGCTCTGGGTGGTGTGGGTCGTAGTCCTCCAGCTCCTCGGGATCCTCCTGCTAATCTTGCTGTGACCTGTTGGGAGTCTCTCATCTGATGTGCGTCTGACCCACAGAATAGACAAAGTTCGAGCCTCTTGCGACAGCCTCCATGTGGTGTCCTGGCCGATGACAGTATATACAAGTGACCCCCTGCTGTCTCTGATGCTGAACTGTTGGAACTCTGGCAGGATGATGCTAAACTGATACCGGCTGTGGTAGCCTCGTCTGAGTCTGAATCTATGTCCTCTTCGCCGGTGCCTGGTAGCTGCTACTGTCGATGTCCCTATCCCTCTTGGGCCTTGGATCCATCTCCTTCTCCACAGCCTGAACAATCTTGAGGATGCTCGAATAAGTCGCCGCCTGGCTAATCGCCACTACATGCCGCAGCTCTCTGGTGTGGCCCTTCTTGAACCTCCAAACCCTCTACTCTGGCGTACCGACTAGGTTCTCTGTGAACCTACTGAGTCGGGTAAACTCCGACGTATACTCTGCCACCGTCATGGTCCCCTGCTGCAAGACCTCGAACTACATCCGAAGCTCGTCTCTCTCAATGTCGGAGAAGAACTTCTCCTTGAACAGAGTTTTGAAATCTGTCCAAAGAACCTGGGGTGCGGCTAACTAAGGCTCCTCTCGGTACCAGGCTCTGGCAAGGTCGAAAAGTCGCATGCTCGCAACTTCTACCTTCAAATCATCAAGGATCCTCGCCATCTTCAGCGTCCGCTCCGCATTTTCTAGCCACTCATCCGTATATACGATCCCCTCGTGGCCCCAGAAATCCATCGGACAGAGGTTCTGGTAGTCCCTTGCGGTCCCCGGTCTCGGTACTGCTGGTGCTGGTAGTGCTACCGATGCTAATGCTGCCATCTCTCGAGTCCTGAGTGCATCGACGACGGTCGCTCTGAACTGTGCAGCCTGGTGGTTCTGGGCCTCCATAAACTATTGGAACATGACCATCACCTGGGCGCCGTCAAACATCATCGTCGGGGACAACGGAGGAAAGATAGGAGGCGGTGGCGGAAGCTTCTCTACTGGAGCGTCTGATGCAGACTATCCCGAACTGCCTGTAACTCCAGGCTGATCCGCGGTCTTCCTCGTAGTGACCATCCTGCAATAGAAAGAAAACTTCGTTTATTGACAAACCCTAAAACCTAAAAATAAATCATGTTTTTATAATATCAATGCACCTGATAGACCCTTATTTTTCGATTTCTCTATGCTGTGATCAAGTTTCTCTAGTTTAATCAAGTCTCCCAACAGTACGCTAAGACCTAGGTACCATTAGGATAGGACCTGCATGGGCTACCACTAAAAATATGTCACGACCCGCTCCCGAATAATCGGACACAAGTCGGACATGCCCAGCCTTCGTCGTTAGACACGATGAAGTAAGTTGTACCAATCTCTAGGGAAAACTACAAGTCCAGATAATAATGAATATAAACCACGGCATCTAATATCGAATCCCAGAATCAAATACAAGTCTAAGAGTTATTACATTTCCAGCAAATAAAAAGTAAACTGATGTCTCTAATACAGAGTCCAAATAAAACTACAAGGGAAAATACTAGGCTTCCTCAGCCTCTAAGTCCAGAGCAACATCAGCTGGCTCATAGGTGCCTCCAGGCTCTTACCCGTAATAGGTGTCACAGATAGCCTCCAACACACCTACAACATATCCTAGTCAGGAGCAGAGCTAAGTATATCCAAGGAAATGAACATGAACATCATGGTATGAAAATGAATACAAGAAAAAATATAAAGTACGAGAAATGAGAACAAGACATGAATCCTGAACATGAACACTGAAAATAAATACAGGTAACATGAAATAAAACCTGAACATGAAATACACCATGAACCTGAAGTGTGCAATATATCGAAATACATCCAGAGTGTGTGATCGGCATGGGTAGATTCAGGGAACATGAAATGGTACGGCTTCGATCCCACGTGCACGATGCGGGGCCTAAGCTATTCACAAGAATTGTAACTCGGGTTTGATCACACATCTGTAGTATTTTCCCTCCCAGACACAAGTAAACTTATGGAATATGATACAAGACAATCTCGTGATATATCGTGTCAACAAGGAGATACAAGAATGAATATACAAGACATGAAGAAATGGACAAGTCCGAGGAGTATACTTGCCTTGCTCACGGTGATCAAGTGTGGAATATAGAAAATCTGTAGGTGCACCTGTTAATTGATATAATTTGGTTAAAATCTATACTAAGTCCTACTTTTAGTGATTACCCTCTTTTTAAACATGCATGTTTATAAAGTCACCATATCATAATACTACTCTAACTAAAGACGTATCTAAGTACTAACAGGTACTTACACCCATGCTCAGCTTATTAACTACATAAGCAGGTTTAACATTCTAAAACAACAAAAATGGATAACAAAATAGGCACTGTATTATACAATCCAGGCTAACCGCATAGCAGTCTCATACCAAAGGAAATCAACCAATTACTCTTCAAGGTAAATTCTAAACATAACTTGCATAACCATAATAGCATGCAAGGCTAAACTGTTACCTGATCCAGAACAGATTCAAGGATACTTGGATATATTCATAAGGTTGTACTAGTTAACATTGAGTTAACATGTTCAGTTAACAATCTGCCTTAAATGCATCCTGAGAGCTAATATAATTTTAGTTTAAAAAGTTAAAAACTTATATTCATGCTTAACTTAAATAATATTAATATTAAAGAACCAACCAACTCATTTAGACCTATATTCCCATTGACAGGTTAGCTAACTTACTCTCATAACCAATAGAGCTATCACTGAAGCCTTTATCATACATTACCTAAGCTCACCTATCTCATGACTTTTCAAATGGTCAAGTATCAAATGGTACCAAACCATAGTCTCCTAATTGCTGTAACCTGAACTTCCATATCCCAGCTAAGTATACAGTTACACATCATGTCATAGAGACAAACAAGCAACCTATCTATCTATATGAATTTCCAGGTTCTACAAGGACTAAACATCCAAATTCTAGGTTTTCCAAGGACTGCAACATCTATTCTTGTAATCCAGGGTGACCCCCACCATAACCTATTGCAATCACTTGAACATTCAAAAGACTGAACTCAATCAATATCATCCTAATGTCAAATTAAAGTGACTGAATTTAACATAATGGTAAAACTCTAATCAGTCATCCAAAGTTCAGGTGGGAATCAGTCCCAAGTAGGACTGATACAACCAATCCCAGGTAAGGCTGATGTAGGTCAGTCTCTCATACAGGACTTACATATCAGTCCTTAACATAATTTATACATATCAGTCCTGAACAGGATTTATACATATCAATCTAGTTTAAGCACTGATACCAACTGCTTGAACATAACAGTCCCCATATTGTCCTAAACTTAACCTACAAGAGTTCAGAAATGACTCTCAGCTTATCCATTACTCAGCCAACCACCTTTCTAATGCTCACAGGAAAGGAATACTAGCATATAGCATCCTAGCCTAATATGTCATTCAGTTCAAAGATAAAGAACAGAGATGAAATTGACTTTGACAAAGGTTTCGAATAACTTTCAGTTTCGAGTCTGAGAATCCTTTAACACATGAAACAGGAAACTCAAATATGAACAAAAGACTGAGCTCTGAAAACAGGAATGCACGAAAGTACACAACACAATCTAAATATTACTGTAGTCCCAAAATGAAAATTGTAAATTTATATATATCACAGCTAAAACAGGAAAAGAAGGATAATCATTAATAATGCTATGCAACATTCGACTACAAAAACCTGAACTCTTAGCCTCGAACACACCTTACCCATACTCCTCAACCTCCAACAATACAGTGACTCTAACATAGGTAATGCTTCCACCCTAGTAAATCGATTTGGCATTACTACTCATGAGCCAAAATAGATAGTTCAAATCCCATTTAATTTACCAATCTAAAGTGCTTCTAGATCAAAAATAATCCTAACTTTATTTTTCAAATCCTAAAGTAATTATCCAATCTAAGTGATAAATTCCTTCATATAGAGATCTGTGTCCAACTTTAACTAAGCTATTACTTTAAAACCAGATTCATGAATCATCTATTATTCAAAAATGAAAATTAAACTTAACAGAGTCTAAGCACAGGGAAATAGCATACCTGATCAAAAATGGGGTCAAGAGAACAATCGACTGTGCAATCCAAATCTAGGTGATCCAAGTCTTAGAGATCCTGATCGAGCAGGTTTACAACAGCAAGAAAATTGTACATAAATAAATTCTTCAAAGGTTGAAAACAATCCAAAATCAGTAAAATATAGAGATCGGATACTTACTGTTGTATCCGACTCTAGATCACCAATAGAACAGTATCAATTTGTCAACCCAAGAATTCCAAGAAGATTCAGAGCTAAGGATCTGTAAGATCAAGTAGGTCATAGCAAGGTCACTGGCGGTCAAGAATATTCTCACAAAATTAAGACAACTAATCTGAGATTTAAAGGTCAAAGAAACCAACCCACTCTCAAAATCATTAGGACAAATACCTCGTCTATGTGGTATGATGGAGATAAGGAATTTGGTTGGATCGATCACCGATCCATGACTCGCAGATCTTGGTGATTGTAAGAAGAAAACAATCAATCTACCAGTCGATCCATATCCAAATTCCAAATTCACAATTCGAGAGGAGAAATTGAGAAACCTTACCAAATTTATTGAATCAAGGAGGTTGTGATCTGGAACTTAAACTACGCCGAAGCTACTAGGTCCACTCGTCGGGGAATGGCCTCGTCCTGCTATGGTTATAGAGGCTCGAGCACAGCTTGATGATCGAAAAGCTTCAACAGCCATCAATGGCTCTCACCACCATGGATTTGATTGTTAAGCTCAAAATTGAGATTGGAGAAGAAGAGAATCAAGGAAGGCTCTTTTAAATAAACTGTCAGGAACCTTGGAGAAGGAAATTGGAAGGCAGGAAAAGAGATTCCCTCCACTACTTGTCAGAGTTTGTTAGAGGAATTTGAATTCCTCTGGAGAATAGAGAACATGGGAAGGTTCGATTATTCTCCTTGATTCAGAATAGTTGATTCACCATTATTAATACAGAGGTGATAAAAGCCTCATGGGCTTGGGCCGAGTCAGCCCAAGAGTTTGGTAAATGAATTAAAAATTTAATAGCAATAAAAAAAATCACTTTTACTTAGAAAAATAATACCATAATATATTTATTTAAAAGAAAATATTCTTAAAATTTGAGAAGTGGGGTTACATCACTGTTAGCAGGATAAGGGGCAGTCGTAAGTGAGAGCAGAGTTAGGCAATAGGTTATGAGTAAAGTGTGACACATATGTGGGTCTACAGACAGTAAGCAGACCTGTGTATCAGACCTATGGTTTGAGTGTCAGTAGGTAGTATATTAACTACATACACAGAGTTTGGGAGAATCCAGTTGCCTAGCAGTAGTGCAAACTGTTTGAGCCAGGTAATGTGAAACCTTGTGCACATATAGGTGTCAGAGTGCAATGCCAAAGTAGTATCAGTTAGAGTACACTTATGTGTGTGTCCTACAGACCTAGATAAGTAGTATGCAGTCAATAGGGTATTCTTGTGTGTTGCTCTAGTGTAGAGTGTGTATCAGTCTTATAGATGAGTGCCAAGGAGTAGGGGTCCTTGGATAATCAGTTAAGTGTGTTTGGGGGGATAGGACACCATCTACCTGTGTGTATTAGTAAACTGTAGGCCAAGTGCCTATATAAATGATCCAATGGAATGATATATGAGAGTATCATTATCAGGGAGTGATTCCAGTAGATTTTGGAGGAGGGAACTCTCCTGCTGCAGTGTCAGGTTATGGAGGGTTCCTGTGAAGAGTCTGTGGCATGACCCGCTTCTGAATAATCGGATACGAGTCGGACACGCCTAGCCTTCATTATTAGACACAACGAAGTAAGTTGTACAAGTTTAAAAAAATCCCAAGTGATATGATAAATAAAATATCACAATATCTATAACGTCCCAGAGGGTCACTACACTACTAATAATTATTACAACTTTAAAAGAAATAATAATACTGGAGACAAATTCGGTAACAGAAATCCTTATAATACAAATATCCAGAAATAAATCACTAAAGAAAATCTAAGAAAGGAAACTAGACTAAATCCCTACAACTCCTAAGTCATGAGTCATGGCTCCATCCTGCTCAGATAAGGTCCCGGGCTCTGGCCCACAAAAGGTTGGACAAGATCCTCAAGTTCACCTATAATATATCCAGTCAGGAAAGGAGCAAAGTACAATCCCGACAAGAAACAATCTACAAAGTAATCTGAAATACACAAGTGATAATATGGACTAAACTATAATATGAAACGATAGTACAAGAACTGGAATGATGAACAAGACAATCAATGCAAAAGTGAATTTGAAATATTAAACTAATGTTTGACCGGCTAGAAACTACAATATCATAATAAGGTGTGACTTAATCGTACGTGAGGTGTACGACTGGCTATTCACAATAATCTAGCTAAGGGATGTAGTCACAAACTAGACAATATTTCCCAAATTTCCGCAAGAAACAATCAATAAGACACAATATGATCAATAAGACAAAATATAATAGTGTAAACCTCGTGTCCAATATGAGAATAAGGAGTATGACAGAAATACAAAGTAAAGAGTTCAAGTCGGTGTACTTGCCTTGCTCTGGAAGGTCGAGAATAGAAAAGCATAAATATCTATATCCTCCTATAATGAGTACAAGTTGGTAAGAGTCTAATTAAAGACATTAACTAATTATGGCTAAACGAGCTAAATATTGTTAACTAGCTAATTAGCCATTACTAGTACTAAGCTAATTATAAGTATAAACTACCTAAGAATATTACTAACTATATGCATATAATTTCTAACCTATATATATATATATATATATATATATATATATATATATATAAAAGTATCTTAACATATTTATTTAGAAATAATTGATAATTTAGAATATTATCTATTTACAAGAGTAGAATAAATATAACAAAGCTTACTAATTTTCCTTTGAGAAAAATACTAATATTAATTGATAATAATACACATTACTGATTAATAAAATGCCAAAAAACACAGAACGACAACATTAGTAATCACTTAGCCTAAACTTCACTAATCTACCCAAACCAGAGCCTAGCCCAACTCCAGCCCAACTGGCCCAGCACGAAACAACTCTCTATTTTTTTCTTTTTCTTTTCTATTCTCTACCGGCCCAACACCTCAGCCCACTCTATTAACTGCTACTGCACTCACTTTCCTTAAATTTCTTCTGCTGGCACAGCCCAATCCATGAATAACCCATATGTTAATTCCTTTCTCTCTCGTTCTAATCCTTTTATTACTAGTCAGCCCAAAATTGTTCAAACCCAGTTCGAATTTACTTGTCCTGGCCCTAACCCCTAACTGCTACTGCTGTTTAACTAAAACCTTACATATTTCAGTACCAAACCGACAATCAGGCCCAATCCACTCATGATCAATCCAAACCCGGCACAATATTACAACTAAAACCTACACATAAGCCTCTTGTCCCTCTCTCTCCTCATATGATTCATTCACTCAGTCGCCACTCTCAGAGAGTAAACCCACCCCTTCTTTTTCCTTAAGCAATGAAACCCTAACCCTAAATATTTTTATCGATCATTCTCATCTTCCCTACTGAACACGAACCCTAGAAACAAAAAATAAGGGGTTCGTGTAGATCGGGTTAAAACATACCTCGGCGACGGATCTGCGATGAGTCAAGACGAGGACGTCAACCTCCGACGAATTTGAGCTCTGTGCTGGCTTCGAGGCTCCTCGATGACATTGGCGGCTTCGTCGTCCCTAGGCACTATAGTGAACATGGCAGCTACAGACGGCGGCTAACGGAGCTAATTGGTCCTTTGTGGATTGGCGAGGTCGATCCGATAGCGAGTCTCCATATCGGAGTGGTGGACTTCGGTAATGTTTGGTCGTCGAAGATCAGTGATGACTTCCAAAAAACAAAAAAACGAGATGAGGAAGAGGGAACAAAGAGGGAGGAAGAAGAAGACGGTCGAGACTCACCATGATTGGGTGGCAGCAGCGGTGGCGCTGTCGAGCTGCGGTGGTTGGCAAAGGTAATATCCGACTAGATCTGTTCTTATCAGCGTCTTGCGGTGGCGTTGATGGTGACAAGTTAGGACAAGGTAAAGGAATTTAAATTCCAAGAAGATTGAGTTGATAGAAGAGAATAAAATCAAAAAAAGAGGACGGAAGAAGAGTTTTAATAAGAGCATGATTCATGAGAAGTGCAGCTTTGAGATTAAGGCCAAGACTATGATATTTATAAAAGGGATTCAATCATGAAATCATAACTAAAGATTATGATTTTGTAGTAGATATGTAAGGGATATTCAGACTTATCAGATAAAAGTATCATTAGAAAATGACGATCGAAAATGGCAGTAGACGAAGCAGAGTGAGATGATTACCATGACTTTCCTATAAAATCTTGTCTTTTGATTCTTCTTATCATAATAAAAAGAATTTGACTTTTCCTATCTTGAGTCATCATTTAAATTTCAGTATCGCTAATTTCTAAACTCCTTTGATCACGACCAATCAACTTTGGTCCTCTCCTTTATCGTACCAGTATTTTTAATCCTTGACCGTATTCAATTGATTTAAAATTCCATCATGACCTAAATCTCTACCAATATGTTGTTCGTGCTCGAAAACTTAGTTTTCTTCTTATCAAACCTAAATTCTATTTTAATCAAGAATTGATTAGCCCTACTCTTCACCATGTCAATATTCTAATTTTTATCGTAATCAAACTTCGATACCAATATCACTCGTGCGTAAAACTCTGATTTACTCTCTAAAATGACTAAGTTCTGTTCCAACCTCGATTAAGCTTCATGCTACCCTTGCTACCAAAATTCCATGTTTATAGTTGTGCCTAGACTACTATCATCTCTTCATCGTATCTAATACTGTTGACCAAGGTTCGACTGGCCTTATCTTTGATCGTGTCGAACTACGATTATGATCACGTTTGAATTTTAACACTCGTACCTAAACTCTTTCCGACCATGATTTGATTTCCTGACTATATATGAATTCCTTGTGATTAGTCATGCCTAAATGACCTAGCAGGACTAGACGACTATGAATTCCATGATCGTGATTTTAACGATCATGACTATATGTACCAAATTTTGCCTCTGAATCGTGCCAAAGTGATTCTAGTCATTCCAAAGTTCTTGAGCCTTGATTTTACTCGTGACCAGATGGTTTGACCCTTGGTCACTGATCGTGCCAAGTCATTATTCTTTGATTGTGTCTAAGGAATTGCCTAAACTTTCTATCATGTTTTAACTCTCCTGCCAACCTTTAATTTCGAGGACAAAATTATTTTAAGGAGGGTAGATTTATCACTACCACTTTTTAGAATAAAGATATTTTGGTAATTGTGAATTTTTTATTATTTTAATATTATTTAGTTTGGTGTAATATAATTTTGGCCTTGCTAGTGAAACTTTAGAACAACTTAGCCTAGAGACTAACCATGACCATGGAGACCTAGCTAACATGTTTGGGTTAGTAATTAGACTCTAATCTAGCTAGGAATGACTTAAAAACCATTTGAAGATTTGAATTAAGGAGCTAGTTTGGGCCTTTAGCTTAAGGGCTTGTTTTTACAACATAGGAAGAGGTGTTGGGCCTTTGTGACTTAGCCTAACCCTAGCCCATCCCCATGGATGGACAAGAGAGCCTCTTTCCTTCCTATTTAAGTCATCATTAGCCCCCTCTTGCCTCCTTTGTAGCAAACCCTAACCCTAGTTTATGTTCTTCTCCAAATTTGCTCCCTTTCATCAAATTACCTCCAAATTGGACCAAATCAGTTTCATTGCATTCCTCTTGTGAAGAAGAAGAAGTCTCTAGTGGCTAGCTAGTAAGGATTTGAGGCATTGGACCATAGGAATTTGGTGTTGAAGATTTTCAAGGGGCTATTTTATTGAGATTCCAACTCTCAATAGGTATTTATATCTAAACCCTTTAAATTCCTGATTTCTCTCTATCGATGCATGCATTTAGGACCCCCTAGCTATAAGCAGAGTTTGGGTTCGATTCGTGTCCATTTGGTACGCATATCGTTGGAGTATCGGAGAACTAGTCTTTGTGTTCGATGAAATGCCTCATAGGAATATTTGTTCTTATTTTTCTAAACTAATTACATAGTTTTGTAGCTCTTTTTTGTAGATCTCATATCTGGAGGACTGAGCATGTTTTGGACACATTTTGTACCTATTTTTGGATAAAGGGACACCGTATGAGGCTGTGTGCAGTGTCCTGCTGCCTGAACACGATTTCTCTGTGGACACGCCACGTGGACACTTGGTATTTGACATGGAGGTGGGGGCAGTGTCTGACAGAGTGTACCCAAAGCTTGGGTCAATTTGGTTTGGTATTCACAAAGTTCTCGTGTCTGTACTGTTTCGTCCATACAGACACACGCGCACGAAATAGGGTTTCTGATACATGGTTGGACATGACACACGACACGGCTAGGATACTGATCAGGATTACTGACATGTGCCCCTATGACTCACCTATCTACTGATACGAGCACGAGATAATTAGATGGACACGTTGTGTCCTAGATGCTTTGACACACGTACGAGGCTGTGCCTCTACACAATTCTAACACCTGTGTTTGACACTCTGTGTCGACACGATTTGGACACATTGTGGACACACACACCTGTGTACACGTGTCACTCACATGTATACACACCCATATTCTCACATGACACCACAGACTCATGTATTCACCTCACACACTCCATACACACCTTGATACAATGTGTCTGCACACCTATTTAACCCTGGACACTTCACTTGGAGACTGTTTTGGACACATTATATACTGGTACACACACACTTGTGACACAGTATCCCCTTCCTATTTATATATATATATATATATATATATATATATATATATATATATATATATATATATATATATATATATATAAGGGAAGCTCAAAAAGAGCGTTACAAGCGGGTGCAGGGCCGAAAACACAAAATGGACCCTGATAGGCAAGGTAGAAAATGTAAAAAGTTCAGAATCGAGATTCTGAAATTTCAGAGCCGAAATTATGAAATTTCAAACCAAATGAAATCCCAAAATTTCAAAAACTGAACAACAAAATAACTTATCCTAATTACGAAATAGAAAAAGCAGGAAAGGGAGGGCATGGGGGGTGTGGGCAGTCAGCCCTGGGTCGGAGTGTTTTTTTTTTTTTTGGTTGGAAGAAAAGGAAGTTTGAATTTTGATACAAAATTCAAAATTCAAAAATCCAAACAGAGCTGGCCCCCCGCTCGCGTGACCCGAGGCCGGTCAAACTAAGCGCACGGGACCCGAGGCCATTACTGCCCCACTACCCGAGGAGGGAGGGGCCAACGGCCCACGGCTCGAGGAGGGCGGCCGTTGCACTGCCCGAGGGCGCGCGTCCCGAGGGCGAGCCACTCGAGGAAGCCGCCGGCGAGCAGCCCAGCGTAACGGAGCTCCGGCGGGTCGGCCAAGAAGGTTGGAGGAGGACAAAGGCGGGCGGCGAGGGCAGCGCGTCACGAGGCGGAGAGCAAGCAGCCCGGCCGGGGAAGGCTGAGCGGGTCTCCGGCGATGAAGACTACGGCGGGGAGCGGGGGCTCCGGCTAGCGCACCGGCGGGGGAGGCCAGCGCGGGAGAGGCACGGACGCCGTCCAAGGAGCGGGGGAGAACCGGGAGGCGCCCACGTGGAGACGAGGAGGCGGGTCCGACGGGTGATCACGGGGCGGCTCGGAGGCCCGCTGGAGCCCGCGAGACGGGGCCGGTCAAGAGAGGCGGAGGGGGGGGAGTGGCCTCCAACGCGCGCCGGAAGCTCCGGAGGGTCGTATGGAGGCGGAGGAGCCGTCCATGCAGGGAGGGCGGAGCTCGCGGGAGGGAGGGCAGCGGCGGAGAAGCCGCCGCGCAGCGCTTCGACGGAAGGAGGCGAAGGCGCCGACAGGGACGGACCGCCAACCTCTGGTGGCCGCCGAGCGACCACGTAGGCCCAGGAGATGGGCTCGCTGCACGGAGGAGCGCCGGAGGAGGACGGCTCCGCAGGGAGGGCAGCGAGAGGGGAGAAGGGGGGCGTCGGATCTGGAGGTGGCGGCCAAGAAAGAGGGGCGGCGAACGAAGGCGCCGGGGTGGGGGAGACCGCCGAAGTAGGGAGCACACCCGGCGGAGCAGCGGGGACCGCAGGAGGGGGGTGCAGGTGCGAGAGGGGCTCACCGAGAGGGGAAAGTGGGCCGCGCCGATTCCGGGGCTCGGTTGCCTCCGAGGACGGCGATGGCGCAGATGGGGTTTGGGGTGGTGGTTGGAGGGAAATAGGGGGCGACGGGCGACGTAAGGCCGGAGAGGAGGGGGGGCGGCCACAGGGAGGACGCCGGAGTGGACCAGGCGGAGCCAGGCCACCTGGAGTGGACGGAGGAGGAAAAACTCACGGGGGTGGCCGGGCCGGGGGGCCGACCGGCCACACGAACCACCAGATCCGAGGGAACCGACGGAGTCGCCAGGAGAGGGCTCTCCAGCTTTACTCTCCTCTTCCTTTCATCTCGTTTATTATTATATATATTATATATATATATATATTATATATATAATATATATATATATATATATATATATATATATAGATATATATATATAGACACACACACACA